>JANSLV010000072.1:0-162924 GCA_029298845.1 Ophiostoma perfectum
TCGCCCTGTTCCACAAAGTGTTTACGACCTTTCCCTCTTCCTTTCTTTTCCCCGCCCACCCCCCCCCCAAAACCCATTAATCTTCTATAAAATACCTCTCGGCCCGGACGTGCCGTGCTCTCCCCCCCCCCCCCCCCCCCCCTGACATTTGCGTCTGCCCCAACGGCCCACGCCTAGCACCAGCCGTTACAGCTGCATATGTCCCAGCTCCCACGGCTGCCTGGTCGCAAGTTGAAGCCCGCATTCCACATTCTTTCGCGCCACAGGGCAGCTGCTGGCACTGAGGGATCGTCAGACCAATATCATTCAGCCTCTTCCCCTCTATCCCTCTCAATCTATTGCCACCTTCAACGGTGTTTCACACCTACCTGGTTGACGCCAAGCTTTGTATAGCAGAACTTCGATTCGGACTATAGCGCACTCATTCAAAATATCAACATGAAGAGCTTCCGGAACAAGCTAAAGTCCAAGAAGGACGACGGCAACGCGCTGCCGTACCGGGCGGAATCGGGCGCGCCCGCTGTAGGCGGTGCCGAGAGCCCTGCTGCGAGCATGGCTGGAGAGGGCGTGGTCAACGAGACACCGGAAGCAGCGGCAGCGCGCCTAGTTCGGACGTTTTGCATGAGTGACGTCAACGATGCTGGCGCCGAAGTTGCGCTGCTGCCGAGTATCGTCGAAGCCGCCGAGTCATCGCCGCAGGCAGCTGCCGAGTGTGCCCGCTACATCCGCAAGTTCATGCACCGCGACTACTGGGCGCGGCCCAACTATGTCTACAATGCGATCATGCTGATGCGCATCTTGGTGGAGAACCCGGGCTTGACATTTACGCGCAACATGGACAAGAAGTTTGTGGATGCGGTGAAGGACGTGCTCCGCGGATGCGAGCATGCACACGTAGTGCACTTTCTGATCGAGGCGATGCAGGAGCTGGAATCCAAGAACGCCGCGGACGAAGGCATCGGGCGCATGATTGAGATGTGGCGGAAGGAGAAGACGAAGAGCAAGTCGATCTACGCGCAACCGCCATCGCAGCAAGTACAACAGAGCCGAAGTGGGTTTTGGCAGCGACCGCAACCCACATGGCAACCACAGCCACAGCAGATGCCAATGCAGCAGCAGCCGAGCGCTCCTCCGATGATGACCCGCACCGAGCGGAGACATGGCAGCTCTGCCACCCTGCCGAAGCCGCGCGAGCTGCGCAGGCGACTGGACGAGGCCAAGACGACAGCTGGTGTGCTGGCCGACATCGTGAACACGACTACGCCATCGGGGCTTCTGAAGCACGACCTTGCAGACGACCTCGTGGCACGTTGCCGGCGAGCTGCTAGCCAGGTGCTGGAATACTTGGACACGAAGGACCCTTTCCCAGACAACCAAGAGATGGCTGCGCTGCTGTCTACGCACGAGGTCCTGCAGCAAACGCTGCGCCACTATTACGGCGCAGTTCTCGAGGCGCGCAAAGCTGTGAACATTGGCGAGACGCGGCGGGCCGAGGATGGCAGCATCCCTGTGGAGATGACACCTGCCGGCAAAGGCAAGGCGAACGCGCCGCTGTCGCCGGTAGCTGCGGGTGCCAGCGCCAGCGCCAGCAATGGCCACAGCAACGGACATGATAGCCCGAGAGACAGACATGACGATGACGATGACATCAACTTTGGGCGGAACGAAGACGACGACATGATTGCTGCAGCGATTGCGGCCAGCGTGGCACCCGGCGCCAATGCTCGGCCTGGACGCGCGGGATATGGCCAACAATATGAGGGCGGTGGCCCGGCCAACGACTCCGACAACCCATTTGCCGACAACATTCACGCTGAATCTTCTCGGTCGTCGTCCCATGCTCGGCCGTCGTATGGCGGCGGTGGCAGCAGTAGTGCAGCCGCAGGAGGAGCAGGCTCATCCCTCGCGGCTGGGCCAGTTGCATATGTGAACAGCGACGACGATAGCGACGAGGAGTACCTGCGCCACCGGCGGCGGAACAAGGGTGTTGCCGAAGGCTCGAGCAGCGCGGCCGGGGAAGGGTCGGCGTATGCTGGCTCGTCTTCACAAAAAGCACCGGCCACAGGACCGGCCGAACTGTATGCACCGCCGTCTGGCCCGCCGCCGCCTCCTCGGCCAGCAGCCACGGGGTCATCTGCTCACGGGGCTGCCGAGCTTGGCGGCCCATCAGCTGCTGGTGCTTCCGGCTCTGGCCCAGCGGTTGATGCAGCGTCTGGTGGCCAGTTCCCTGTCTATCGCTACTAGGATCTTCCCTGTCCACGGGCAGCTGCTGTGTCTGTTGAATCACATCTTTTGGACATTTATGTTTTGCGTCTCTTTTTGTTATCTAATGCCATCTAAAGCCCTGTTTCAGTTGATTTTATTTTGAATATACTCCCCCACCATTGCTTATGCCTTTTTGTTGCTCTTGTCTCTTTATTTACTTTAATACAGCGTGTCCAGCGACACAAGATTACTAATTTGAACATCTTTACTTTGCTGACCACCCTTCCGCTTGATTACGGTCTCTTTTCAAGTTTGTGACCACGCAGAGATTACCCCATGCAGCCTTCGCTGGCCAGTTCAGCCTGTCTCCGCCCGCTATGACAGGCTTCTTATTCTTTCGACTGAGTCCCTCGTCTCTTATGTCTTTGATTCAGCCTCAGGGTTCTTTTGCTGTTTTATCACGATAGGACTCCGGCGGAGTGCTGATCATGTCTTACCAAAGAAAAAGGATTATATTTTAGCCAGTAATTTGTATTTAGACTTGGGTTATCAGCTTTAATTTGATAAAAATAAACTGAAGCTGACACCAGAAAATGAGTAGCCAGTTTATTTTTATTTCAAAATAATAATAATAATAATAGATATATGTGAAATTATCGGCATGGATGCGGACAGTAAAATAAACCAATGACATCCGCGCCCCCTCGTCGTAGCCAGCGTTTGCCCTCTTCATCGCTCCCACCGACAGACATGCCCTAATCAGAGGCTCGCTTGTGCACCTCCCCTTCAGCTGCTTGTTCTCGGCGTCTGCTCGCCTTTGCGTGATGTCCCGTCCCTCCACCCCAACCGCCAGCCACAGATGCCAGCCCATGTGACAACTCCTGCGTGCTTCTTCTCACTTGTTGCTGACCCCCCTTGCCCCGTCTCCGGCGAGCATGTTGGCACCATGCGAGCTGAGCATCGTCACATCACAATGCTTCAGTACAATAATCGACCGTGACTGTGCGTCTTGCAGCTGTCTCGCTGAGCTCTGATATAGAGGCTCGATCTGCTCAGTACCAGCTGTAAAGTATAGGTATTTAAGTATAGGTGAACGTCTGATTTGGCCGTCACTTGTCCATGCCCATCCTCCTCTTCCTTCTCCTCCATCCCTTCCCCCTTTTTGCATGTCTTGGTTGCTTCTCGTATTGCTGCGTTATGCAATGCAAAGTTTTACTGTCACACCTGCATCTTTATTGATTCCGTCCCCATCTCTCTCTCACACTCTCACTCTCTCACTCTCTCACTCTCTCCCGCACACACACGCACACATTTTTTCTCTTTTCTCTCTTTTGTCTCTTTTTCTTACCCTTCCTTTCCCGCCCACACCCTCCCACACCCTCTCACCTTTGCACAGTCTCTGGGCCATCTTCCTCTGTCCAAACCATCCCCAAGCTAGCTCACGTGGGCTCTGCCCCCCGTCTCGTTTTCTTATCCACGGTCATCGTTTTTGTTGTTCTTTTTCTACTCGCCTGGCTCCTCCCGTGTCCTTGGTGTTGTGCTGCCTGTCTTACCTTGCTTCTTTTGTTCAGCCGTACAGCATATCCTGGTCTTGTCTGTGCACGAGAAGCCACGCCCCTCTTTCTTGCAGCCATGCTCGGCCTGCAGTAGAGCTCACAAGTTCTGCAGAGGAAAAGGCGGAATATCAGAGAGAACACACACGTAGCAACCACAGCAGGTAGCCGCCACAACCACTGTCAAAGCATCCCTTGCTCCTACACACAAGTAGGGTTTGCATCTCACGCCCCCCCCGCTCCTCATCCAGTTGCATCCCGAGACGATATCGGACGACAAACCGATGGATTCGCCGTTTTGTTTCTTCTACATGCAAGTCCCGGCATATTCTCTCCAAGGCCCCGTAGAACGCACTCCGTAGACGGAGATCTTCCTGTGACACGGGCTAGCTCTGACCGTGGCTTGGGAGACTGGCGTTTTCGTGTTCTCTGTTGACGTTTACCAGTCTGCAGGACGCGGCGTGCTGTGATGTCTTTGCTGTTCCCATGGCCGTTTGTTTTACTCGTTGTTAGCTGGAAACATGTTCCACAGTCCAGAGCAGCAGCAAGCATCATACCAGCGCACTGTTGTCTGAGCTGATGATGCATTTCGGCGTCAATGCACCTCTGCGTACCAGGATTTTCCAGCAGCGTCTCCTCTTTCCTTTCCACTTGTCTTGACGTCGGGCCAGCTCCCTGTTCTCGTCCCATCCGAGAGCCTGGATCCTTGCTGATTCTCCGACGTAGCAACCTCCACCCCCCTTGCGTACGGGCTCGGGCCAAAAGAATAGCTGTGATATCTCACCCCTTGCGTGGCTACATGTGAGGTCCTTTCTGCAGTCAAGTTTGGTCGCCGTCGCTATCTCCGAGCCTCTAACTTGTTCAATTTCATCTTTCCCTGGAATCGGATATGGCTGACGGTCGAGCGACTTGTGGACATGGAGTGATCGTCGGGTTGGCAAGAATCTGTCCAGTTAGACATGGGTTGTCTATTCATATGCATGCACAGGGCCAGCTGACCTGGCTGCAAGACAAAGACATTGCTTCATATGTGCACTTTTCGTCACTTGCCACTTGTCGGTCGTCACTCGCTACTTGTCGCTCGTCGCTGGTCGCTCGTCGCTGGTCGCCCTTTGCTCGTCGCTTGCTGCTCTTGTCACTCTTGTTATTCTTGCCACTCTTGTTACTCTTGTCACTCTTGTCGCTCGCTCTCGTCGCTCGTCACTCCCGCACGTTTGTCACGTCTACTGAATACACAACGCTCATGCTCGGCTGCTTCGACTGCTCACGTCCGACGATCGGCAGCTGGGGTGACCGACAAGGTGAAAACGAGGCGGTACCAAAGTATCAATAGGAAGTAGATAAAAGAGACCGCACACAACGCCAATGAAGATCAAATCAATCAAACAAGAGTAAAAATATTCCCTGACAGGCTGGTCGGTGTCAACTAGGTCCAGATAACCCTTGCCTATCACACCTGTGCAGTGTGCGTGCGTGCGTTGCGTGCGTGCGTGCATGGTGCACTTTGTATCACACTTGTTTCCCCCATCCTTCCGCCTCTCCTCTCTTCTTGATCTTCCCGCCCGTTCCTCTTTTCCAGGGCGGCCACTAGCTGCCTCGATGTATCCCACCCTCCCGACCTCGTTCTTACGCTGGCCATCACAATCATCCCATACCGCCAGTCGACTGCGACGTAGACCTCTGCACTCTGTGCGCCGAACCCGTATCTCAGCCCTCCTCCTTCACCGCCCCCCGTATGTTGTACTTTAGTATCCCGACTCTCCTCTCTCTCTACCACCTACCGCCTGGACGGTCGTCGCCATCACCGTCACCGTCTCCGTCTACTTACTTGATGAGTCCTAGTTTATCGCGCCCTGTCTCAGGCCCCTTTACCGTGCATCGGGGCGTAGGCCGTCTTTGCCTCTTTTGATCGTTCCTTTATCCATTGTTTGCATCTGCATCCGATATAGAATAGGCCAGCATACACCATCTCGAGACTGGCCTCATCCTGCCCGCTTAGTCACCGTGCTATATTGACCACGAGAAAACTCGAAAACTCTGATCCCATACACGACGATTAGTAGCAGAACATACCGGTAGATTCACGACAGCAAGCAGCAGCAGAGAATGCGACTACAGCACAACTGCAACATAACGGCAGCACAACTACAATAAACAAGTACAGCATTCGCAAATAAACCCGACAAAACAACACTACAGATCCACCAGTCGCTCGGCTCGCTCCCGTCACACTCCTATTGGCGCCGGCCGTGCATATACATCATGCAGGAGTGGTGTTAGTACGTGCCTCCAGCAAACGACAGCCTTAAAAAGATAATACATGAGATACTACACTGCGTGCCGACCCTGGCTCCTCCCACTCCCACTCGACACTCGACACTCGACTCTGCTATTTTCTCATTTTGTCTCAATCCCACACGTTTGAATTGCATGCCCTGTTCTCCTGTAGTCTGTCAAAGTCCTGCTGTGCTCTTTCCTCGTGCTCTTCGCTTCCTTCCCAGTCTGTCTGATTTGACCATTGTGCCCTCCTTCTGTGTCTCGTCATGGGTTTCCTTCCTATCTCGAACGAATGAGCATCGTGCCTTCTCCAAGCGAACCTGCACTCACCCGTAATCCCCTCTTTTCTCTCTCGCTCTTTCCTCTTTTCCCTTCCTCTTCCTTTTTCTCTCTCTTTCCTCCCTTCTCTTTCCTCTCTTCTCTCTCCTCTTTCCTCTCTTCTCTTTTCCCTTTCCCCTTTCCCCCTTCCTCTTTCCCCTTCCCTCTTTCCTCTTTCCTCTTCTCCCCAGTTGCTCTTTCCCTCTCTTTTCTCTCCCACTCCCTTGCTCCTTCCCTCTGAATAGTCTCCGTTTCTGTTCCTTCCTCGACTGCCGGTCTGCTCCTGCTATCCCTGCCCGTCTCACACCCGACAGACAGCAGCCCTTAGCTTTCTTCTTTTCATCCTTTCTTTGCTTCTTTTCTTCTTTGCTTCTTTCTTTCTTTCTTTTTTCTTTGCATCTTTGCTCCTTTTCTTCTTTGCTTCTTTTCTTCCTTTTCTTCCTTCCTCTACCTCACTCTCTCCCAACGCCTTATCACTTCACCCAGACTTGTTTTTACACTTCCGTTCTATATAGTTCAGATATTTCCCGTCATCCCCAACCTCTGATCCAACCCTCCCTCCCAGCTATTTCCATTTCTCCACATTGTCCCTACTCGTCTTATTCCTCCCGCTCGCCTCGCCTCGCACGTTTCCACGTTCTGTGCACGTATCCTCCTTGTTCTCATTACACTCTTGTTCGGCTCGCCCCGATTGTCCGTTGTTCTTGAATCCCAACTACATATCTCCAAGGCCCTTTATATGGGCCAGATACCACTCTAGATCATCTAGATCATGGCCGCCATGGCGAACGAGCCCGACAACTTGTTCCAACTCAGCGAGGATGACGGGTCTCTCGTCATTACCTGTATCGATCCCACCGCCTTTCACGATCTCATCCATGAGGCACAGCATGGCCCTTTCGCAGCGCTTCTAGATGCAAGCCATCGGAGTGTTCCCGAACATGACTTAATAGCTCACGACTTTGCCCAGGCGTATGGTCTCCTCATGATACCCCCCCTGGCATCGCCGGTCGCTGCACTTTCCTTTGAGGCCCTCAAAGAGGAGTGCGAGAAGGTAAGAAACACTCTCTAGAATACCAGTCTCTTGGTTTGCTTTGTTCCTTTACTAATAAACATAGCGCAGGGTTGGAGTCATTTCTGGCCGCATTGCCTATGCGCTGGCCCGCCTCTGCAACGCCCGGGGCCCGCTGGCCACCGAGGCGGCCTTTGACAACATTGTCTTGACGCCGCAGATCACCGAGTATCTGAGAGAAGATATCGCAGCCAATGACTATGACCGCGGCGGTACCTACATTGAGCTCAACAACAAATCCGAGCGTGGTGTGCAAAACCTCATGGGTGCTCTCATTCGGCGTTGGGGCAAGCATGTTCGTGTCGTTGGCCAGCCCGACGAGGCTATCGTAACCGATCTTGCACTATCCATGGCCATTCTGCAATCTGCTAGGTATGTTTTCACGCCTCGTGCCGTTTTTGGGGGTTCATGCTAACGACATTCTAGCTGGGAGCACCCACCCCGGACCGCCGTTGAGGCTACAACTGCCAACATCGTTTTGGACCAAGACATCCAGTTCAACATCCCGGGACTCCAAGGCCTCGCCCTCGGCAACAAACTGCACAAGAGCATCCGCCTGTCAATAAAAGGACTTCCTTTGACTGGCCTCGGCAGCCGTATACGGGCATATGTAAAGATTGAAAGCAATATCGTCACGGATGAGAACAACCCAGTGCCCGAGGTTGCTGAACCCGACGAGGATGATGAGACATTGCAGCCATACGACATTCTTCGGGACTCGGTGAAGGGACTCGTCAAGCTCCGGTGCTTGGTCAATGCACCCCAAGACCCGACAGATCAGGAAATCAACAACTCTACTGCCATCAGCTTCTCACCCCTGGCTTCGCCCCCGACACCCGACGATATGGCCGCACTGAAACAAATTGTTCTCTCTGCACGCAAACTCGAGTCGCTGACCATCAAGGGGAACATGGAAAATCCACCAGACGGCCGAGCTGGGGCCTTCATCCCGGCCAGTGCCCTCTCTGTGCCGCAGCCTGCCGGTGCTGGTTTCTACCTGCCCCCATTCCAGTTTCTCCCCCAAGATAACTTTCCTCCTCTGCTCCATCTGCACCTTTGGCGCTATGACTGGCGCCGCCACTCAAACTTTGACGTCGAAACCCACTGGGACTTTAGCCGGCTACAGTCACTCACTTTTGATGGCGCCCCGCTGAGGTGGTTCTTGGGGACACTTCGGATGACCGACCTGAGATACCTTCACTCTCTACGCCTTGAAGATGCTGAGTGGGCACTTCGTCCGCTCCAGAGCCAGCAGGCTGCAATCATCATCGGCTACATCCTTAGCTATTTTGTGCACTCGCTACGCCGCCTCGAGCTCATTCGCGTGTACACAGATCATGTGCCTCTGGCCTCACTCCGACGTCATGCTTCGACTCTGGAGCATGTAGCCCTAAGACATCCGTACGGTATCGGATTTGGGCCTGGCGGTCTTACGCCATCCATGGCTTCGCGTATGCTTTTGTCTATGCTGCAGCGTGGTGACGAAGTGTCAAACAGTATGAACGTCATGGCTGTCGCCTTGGGCGGCAACGGGGTCGTCCACCCTACAGAACCAAACGCCAACTTTGATCCTCGTGAGGCCATGCCCAATTCAGTGGTGCCTACCCGCCCCCCTACATCTTCTGGGACGGAGGAAGCCGACGAAAGCAATGCAAATGGTACTGAAACCCCCCATGCCATTAATTCAGCGGTAGCGCTTCTGCTAACAACGTGAATAGTGCCAATAATGCCGACGGCGTAGTTGCCGCCTCGACTGCGAGTGCTTAGCAAGCTGTTGACCCTGTGACAAATAGCCTTCTGGCATCCGACCTTTCCCGTCTCCTGCCTCTTAGTGGTAGGATGGTTAGTAGCATTGGCACCGATGAAAGAGAGCCTAAGCTTCAGGCCGGTTTATGCGCCACCCTCAATTGCTCTGTGTCACTGGTCTTGCAATACCTGTTTAAGCAACCGCAACCCCAAGCCAAACTACGATGTTGGCAGCTAGTGCTCTATCAGCAGACTTGGTGCCGCTCATGCTCACCAAGAGTCATTCGCAGCTCACCGCATTTTCTTTAATCCTATGTGCTTGTCGTTACTATAGCCGGGCGTCTGTGTTGTGAGACGGAGTGGCCACAGCGCTGGTTGGTGGCCGACCTTGTTTATAGGTTTGTCTTTGGCTGCGTCTCGGAAGCGACCTCGCCTTTCCCTTTGGTCGAGCTCGTACGGTAGTACAAAGTATGCGTTTGTACTGCACGGGGGAGTTCGGCATCCAACTTCTTTTTTGCTAATACTGGTATCTGTTTGTGCACATCGAGTCCCCTTTCACAGTTCGGCCTTTCGTTTCATCAAATGTACCATATCCCAAGTGGGATATTTTCTCTGTGTCTATAGAGTTTTGTTTTTCTACATTTGAGCACATGTTTGTCTATGTTCGACCTGGGTTTACCTGGGTAAGGGGTACTGAAGGAAAAGGACAGATGGGATAGAAGGAAATGTAATGATTTTATGAACGGTTCTCACAGGGAGACCTAATGTTTGACTTGTTTTACGACGATGGACAACGGCAATGGTACTTTTCTTTCTGGTTACAATGAATACAGCGAATGGATTTGATCTATGCAACGCCTTGCTCCCTCCCAGTATTAATGCTATGTAATGCAGACGAGATAGAATGACAAAATGGCATGGCCGGATGATGCAAGTACAGAATGACAGCGACCCCAGAGGACTTTTATATAGCAGTGTCATATCCCAAGCATTATTGCCTCTCAACAAGACGCGGTCCCCCCCAATAGTAAAGGCACGAACAGGAAACAAAAGAAAAAGAAAGAAAAAAGCAGAAAGAAAATGCAAATAGGTATTGTACAGAGGTAATGCAATGCCAGAGACCTTGGGCTCCACAGGGAGCAAAACGATATGAAAAAAGGGTTGAAACGGAATAAATGCAGATGGATGAGAAGGGTCTATGAGACGTGGCCACCCAGGCCGCTGACCATGGCAGCGACAGATGCTGACAGCTTAGACGGCCGGCTGGGAGTAGAGGAAGAGACCCGCTCGCTGGAACCGATGCCGAGGCCGGGATGATTCGGGCTCAGTGGAGGACTGGCCAGCGGCGAACCATTGACATTGATCTTGCTGGGCGTATTGAGCTGGCTCGGGAGCTCCAGGCTGGGCCGGTTGCTGCCGCCGCCGTTGGCGTGGAAGCTGATGGAGTTCTGGGCACTGCTACCGCCGCCAGCGGCCCGCGAGTGCCGCGAAGAGCCAAAACCATGGCTGCCGCTTCCAGCCCCCGCTGCCGGAAGCACACCGCCGCCGATGCGTGCCCAGAACATGTGCTCACGCAGACGTACGCACTCTTCCCACGCGGCTTGCTCCGACTCCTCGTCGGGGGCGCGCCAGTGGCCTTCCTTGATCATCCGGAGGAAGACGAGGAAACCACAGACGGAGCGCACACGGCTGAGACAGTACTTACACAGCGCATAAGGCGTTGACTTGTCGCTCTCGGTAAGGCGGAAGCGGTGTTGACGCAGGAATTCAACCTGGCGACGGCTCTCACCGCACATGGAACAAGGGTTTTGAACCAAAAGGGCAGTTCCGTGGGTAGTGGGTACGGGCTCTGCGACCAGTGTGCCTTCAAGGACGGCAGTCATGATGTTGCGCCGGACCAGCCAAGAGATGCCAGGGGCGGTGTCCAGGCGCAAAGTGGGCTCAATGTCCTCGACAACAACGCGCTTGTAAAATTTCGTCTCCCTCAGCTCCTTTGTGTGGTTTTGGGGCGAGCTGCCGTTGGATGCTACAGTCAGCCCCGACGCCACCGAAGCGAGAGTGTTCATGGCCGAGAGAGGCACGGCGGAAGCCACGGCTGTTGTGGCTGGGGCTGGCTGCTGGCCGTTCCAGGCTATCGTGTTCATCGGAGGAGTTTTGGGAAGCGAAGTAGACGAGGGAGAGCGAGAGTGTGCCTGCTGCATCAGCTGTTGCTGCAGCATGAGTTGAATCTGGGCGGTGCGAATCAAGTCGACAAACTCGTGGAAAGCATTGGTATCGTAGCGGAGGACGGGCCGAAGCAGGTGGGTGAAGCTCATCGGCTGCGAGGGTGACTGCGGGGCGACGTCCGGCGAGGAGAGCTGTGGCGGTGCCGGTGTCGAAATGACAGCAGGCGCTGGCGATGGTGTTGCAACGACCACAGTTGCATTCGACAGTTGGACCGAGGAGTCGTCTACAGCAGCCTCGCCGCCGATAGCTTCCACCTCCATGGCTTTATCGGACTGGACGTCGACGTCCTTGAAGTCGAATTGGCCGAAGCTAGGAGATGTCGGTGTCGTGAGAGCAGTCGTTTGGTCATCGCGGGCCAAGGCCTCGTTTTTAATCATCTCCTCCATGACCTGTTTGAGTTCTGTAAGCTGCTCCTGCTGCGAGCGGAGCAGTCCCTCGGTGTCGGCAAGCTGGCCTTTGAGGTTGTCGTATCTGCGCTGAGCTTCGATCTGCTCTGCGCGTGCCTCTTCCTTTGCCGTTGTCACCATCATATTTGCCTGCTGGAAAAGCTCTGCTGTCAGGGTCTCAAGCTCGAGCTCAATTCTGGCCTTGCCTGCCTCTGCCTCCGTCCGGAGGCGTCTTTCCTCGCGAGCTTTGGCGTGGATCTGTGCCTTTTCCTCCTCAACAGTGGACTTGCGCACCCACAGGCCGCCGGCTAAAAACTCTTTTTGCCGGGCAACAAGCCCTTCTAGTTGGCGAATCTTGTCGTTGGACTCGTCTAGATCCATACGCGTGCGAGATAGGGTGTCGTCGAGGGAACTCTGGTGGTTGATGGCATCAATGAGCTTCGTGCTCAAGGCGGTGATTTCGTCCGCTGCATCGCGGCTTTTCTCGCCGGAGGCCAGACGTTGCAGGCGCAGTCGAGGGTCGGGGATGGTACTGATGTCTTGATCGTCAATCGAGCTTGAGGAGAGGGATGACGGAAGTCGCCGTATTGGTGTCGGGGCTACTGCAGCAGCTTCGATATCGTCCGAAGTTATCGTTGGGAGCTCCGAGGTTGAGCTTGACTTGAGTGGCGAAACAGTGTCAGTCTCTTCAGCCGGCTCGGATGTAGGACTGTATGATTGCGAGTGTGTGGGAGCCTCAGGACGAGCCGGAAGAGGTTCAGGTTGGGCGTCGGGGCTCTCGGGGATGTCGGGTGTGGGCGTGTTGTCTTTCAATGGCTCTGCATCCGATGTAGTTTCAGGCACAGCGGCCTCGGTGGCTATTATGGCGTCTGCAAGTTCGGGTTCTGCGGGCTCAGCAGCTGTTGATACGGCATTTACAACGGGCCTATAGGATGTTAGAAATCATGGGCACAGAAGATGAGAGGTGAGCGTTTGCTTGGTATGGGATGGTGGGAGAGTAGCGTACGCATCTGAAACCACATCGGCGTCCGAGGATGCAGTAGTCGGCAGGACCGGCTTCTGCTCCTCGACCTCGACCGGAGCAGCTTGCCGTTCGGTCTCGACTGTGGCCATGGTTTGATGGATTTCGAGAAGCTGTCCCAGAGCCGAAATTCCAGCCAAAAGTGGCGGATCTCTCGATAGAGAGATGAGGAATGTATGCCGGCAGTTAGGGGCTCATGCGCGGAGAAGCGAGAACAAAGGCGGTAGGGATCGATTCGAGACAATGTGAGGATTTGAGAAATGATGCTGTCGGATGAAAAGGAGTCGAAGGGAGTGCAAATGCAGAGGAAGATTAGAAGCTATGAGAGAAGAGCTGAATGTAAAGCTATGACCGCTGACGAAAAAGAAGAGAGGACCGGAGCAGGCAAGGATCAAAGTTGAAGAGAGCGGCCACTATCTACTTCTGAGTGCTGGGAGTGGGCAAGACAACGCCGATCACAGCGAGAAGCAGAAGTACAGAAATACAGTGAGATACTCCGAGCAGAGGTGCAGAGATACCGTTAAGATAGCACAGTGCCCAGTAGGCCAATCCTGGCCCTGTGTTTGATGGGCGAGATGGGCAAGGCGCCTTTGGGACTAGGGGCGACTCACGTGAAAACCGGCTGGGGCGCTGGGGCGAAGAGAGACGAGGGCGGAGAGACGATGGAAAGATGGGATGATGAGAGGGGAATAGCTCAAAACCCGAAATAGCTCAACAGAATGACGCGAGGAGCCAGTAGTGCGAGGAGAAGTAGCAGAACGCAGAGGCAGAAGAGAGGAAAGATGAGCAGAAGGATGAGCAGAAGGATGAGCAGAAGGATGAGCAGAAGGATGAGCAGAAGGATGAGCAGAAGGATGAGCAGAGAGGGAGGGAGAGCGACGGGGTGGAAAACGAGGTGGAAAAAGAGAGCAGCAGAGGCTGACGTACAGCCGAGAGGTTCGAGAGTGTTGGCGCCGCGTGAACAAGTGGTTAATGAGCGCTAGATGACTACCCAACCACGGTGGCTAGCGGCTGCAGGTGGTCTAGCTTGCAGAATGGGGCTGGTAAAGAAGTTGGGGGAGACGAGCATAAGGAATAACACGAAGCGACGGGTTGTCAATAGCTTGTAGGAAGTGAGGCACAAAGATGCCACGAGATACGGCAGATGAGAAGAAAGGGCAGGATGCCATGCCGTGAGCAGACGGCAAGCAGAGATGGCAGAAGAGGCAAGCACGAGTCCGCAGATGAGATGGGATGGCTGGATGGGAAGGAGCAACCCAGCCGCGAGCAGAGCAGCAACAACAGCGACAACAGCGACAAAAGTGGAAAGTGCAGGGGAGGCGGCAAGATCAGTGTTCCAATACGGAAAGCGCCAATCTTACTCGCTCCTCCGCCAGCTCGACAAGGAAGGCGCCGACTGACAGCTTCTGTGCAGGTTTGTGAGCGTTTGGCGCCCGTGAAGCTTGTACCCATGTACCCTAATCATTGTTCGCTCCTTCCCATCTGACAACAGTGCACCGCCGAAAGGGCACTAGCGCCGTCGATATTACCAGGATGGGCACGTATCTTTCCACACTAAAAGGCGAAAAACAGCGAGCAAGAGAGCTAGCAGAATGACTACATTGATCAATACGACGGATTTGACGAATGCTGGTTGTGTCGCGGGAACCATCACGACTGGCCGGGGAACAGAGGCGGACGGCTGACGATGGTGGATGCCGGGCTGATGCTTTCGGCGACGTGATGCAGGTGAATCAGATAGATAGGAGAACTGACGTAGATACAGTGTGGACACTGTGTGACACGCCGAATTCGTATATATGCCGCACTGTGGAGTCGATCGTGTCTTTTGACGTCAATCTTACACTCCACTGTTGCAAGCCGCCGGTCTCGTATTTCTCGCTCGTAGCAGCTCCTCCAAGATCAGATGCGGAACAGATACGATGGGTGATTACGAGGCCGGCTCATTTGGTGCGCCATCCTCAGCGTGGCGTCATGAGAAGATTGGCTCCGACTTGTGGAAGTTGATGGCGGATTTTGCCAATATACGACGTAGAGGGAGCAAACTCGTTTATCATTATGCACGAGATCAGGACGGTCTTCACCTTTGCTATCATTGTAAGAAGTGTTCCATAATTTTCTTTCTCGCGCGTGCTAAACGTGCGAAGCAAACCCCGAACATGGATACATGATAGACGTGACAGAGACTAAAGAAAAACACAGAAAGCAACACCTCGAATAGGGTGCAGAGACTACCACAAGCCCTCTCGTGGGATTGAAAGCCTCACGGTATTGTGCCGCCATTCTTTATAACAGCTCAAACAAGAGCACCGCCAGCGGCTAGAGCCTTCTTAACATGTGCTCGGATATCGTCATCCTCAATGGCGCTGATATCGACCGTCTTCCGGGCAGCGAGAGCGTCCTCCATGTTCTCGTGCTCCAGTGCATCCGTCCCGGTCCAGAGCTCCCACATAGAGATTGCCAGCGCGTACATGTCATCATCGGCCGTAGGGGCTCGCACAATACTGGGGTAGCCCCGGTTTGGCGACAGGTATCTCACACTGTACAGCCCGTTCCACTCGGCGGGATCCTCGTCCATCTGCCGGCTGGAATCGAAGTCGCAGAGACAGAGCCGGCCGTCTGCCGCCCACAGAAAATTGTTTGGTTTCACATCGCCGTGTACTATGCCGTGCTCGGTATGTAGACGGGTGACAACGTCAATCATGGCCTTGCAAACGCGTGCCCGGTCCTCCGCTGGCGTCTTTGTGAAATCAAAGGGCACCGCCAGCTCCATCAGGAAGCCATAGCAGACGGTATCTTGACCAACGCCGTCCATCACACGACAGATAGGTGTAATCGAGCAGGTGCCGCACTGCTTCATCAGGTTATACTCGTGCTCAGTGCCATTTTCCTTATAGGCGAACTCGCATTTGTAGACGTAGCCGCTGACGCCTAGACCGATTTCCTTGATCCCCTTCAAGTTTATAGCATCCCGTCTCAGCGATAACTCCTGCGCAGTATCGCCACCCACCGTCGGTGTCTGCAACTCGGCTGTGCTTTCCGACTTGATGGCACCGACATCTTCGGGTTTGTTGTCGGCGTTGTCGTTGTTGTCGTCAGATGTATGCTCCACCTTGAGTCGTTTTGTTCTTAAGCATGCGCTCTGGCCCTTCACTGAATCTTGCTGTGCAGAGTCTCCTGGACTCGTTGATTCGGTGTTCATCGCGGTGTCCATCTTGGCGACCATGGTTTTGGTGATGTTTTGCAATAATGGATGCAACGCGTCGGCGTGTTGCAGGAGGAAAACAAAACAAGCCGGTGCCTTCAGCAAAAGCAATTATAGCAGTAAAAATAGAAATAGCTTCACGTCAAGCGTCAAGGTGACTAGGCTCGGATATCTCAGGAGCCGAATCACAGGTCACCGGTATATAGTTGATTGTGGAAAGATGTGATATCTACCGTTGAGGCACGGCCTCTCACACAACCGCTCCCTCGCGTCTTACCGGATAATATGTCGCTGCAATATTCTCCTGAATACCCTCACTGTGATAAGCTGCATATTTGTACTTGGCGTGGCACACATGGCGCGGTTGGCGATTCCCGACATGTCAATGTGCTGGTCCTATCAGGGTAATTACACCCTATGCCGTACAAATCCAAAGCATACTTTCACAAGAGGCGGCCCTTGTACGATTTACAATCAGGCTGGTGTTTGCCCTGGTGCCTCTGCAGTGCCAGCTGCAATCCATCACACGGCAATCACCATTCCTTGCCCTACATGTATCAACGCATATATTATCCTATAACCCCGTCTATGGTAAGAATAGAAGCTATAGTGAATCCTGCAATGTAGCAACTGACATTCATAGAGGATCACGGGAGTCTCTTCGGGGTACGCACTGCACAAGATAAAAGGACAGAAGAGGCCTGCGTTCACCCGTTTCTAAAGGATGACCCCTTCCGGTTTATAACCACATCTCATCAATGTTAGCTCCATGGAAATCATCATATCGAGCCATCGAGCGACGGGAGGAGCAGTGACGAGCACCGAGAGTTGGAATAGATAGAGCTAGATACGAATACATGAGGAAGATACTTTCTTGGTAACAGTGCTCACTCACGTACGGCTTTTCCTGGCCCTCCCAGATGATTATAATACTGTTGGCAATACACAATAGCATTCTCATTTTGTGTTAGTAGCAATATGAATAGAATATATTGCAGAAGGCGTGCACGAGACCACCTCGCCTTGGATATCGCAACTGTGCCAGAAGACGAAGGAAAATAGAAGGTATAATAAATATAGATAAGAAGGTAAGTTGTATATACAAACACAATTATTACAACACATGGGGTATCTTTTCCCCCGCTTGCTCTCCGACCAGCACGTGTCTGTAGGTCTATCCAAATATGCGTGGAACGACAGACTGTCTACGTCATGATTTCTGCAAAGACATTTCTCTTATAGCACGTTACCCTTGTTCTGCTTGCGGTCGACATTGTAGTTCTTCCACAGGAGAATGGCAGGGATACCGAGGACGAGGAATGCGGTCGAGGAGATGCAGTTGATCTTTTGGCTGTGGCCCCAGGCGTAGTTGATGGCGTCGCGGGCAGGCGTGCCGACCGCGTACTCCATCTGGGCCAGGTAGCCACCAAGGTAGATGGTGTCGGTCTGGTCCTTGAGGTTGTCGGGCAGGCGGCTGCGCAGGGCATCGGGGAAGGTGGCCGTGTAGATAGACTGAGCGACGGCGTAGCCGATGGAGCCACCAAAGCTGTTGAAGAGGTAGAGGACGGCGAGCATCAAGGGCACACCGTCACGGTCCGCGGCGGCCATGACAGCCATGCTCTGGCCGATAATCAAGGTGCCACCACCAAAAGCGATGAAGATCTGGCACATGACAATGTAGCCAATGTTGGAGTCCTGGCCACGGAAGCGGATCATGAGACCGGAGCCGAGCAGCATCATGCTCAGGCCGAAGAAGAGCGAGGCCCACTTGAAGTGCTTGGTGTAGCGGACGTAGACACCAAAGACGGCGCCCCAGAAGCAGGAGCCGACGTTGTAGATCTGGGTCATGTAGCCCGTCTTGGTGACGCTGAGGTCATAGACGACAATGATAAACTGGTAGTAGTAGAGGTCCCAGGCATAGAAGCTGTAGTAGACGATGCAGGCCATGGCGCAGGCACCGACGACAGTCCGCTTCTTGAAGAGCTCCCAGCGGATAAAGTGGACGCGGGCAAAGTACTTCTCCCAGACGGCAAAGACGGGGAACAGCAGCAAGCCGACGACGACCATGGCGATAAACGTGGCCGAGTGGTAGTCGGTGCGGCCGTTGGTGGTCATGCTGAAGGGCAGCAGGAACAGGACCCAGGCAGCCATGAGGATGAGACCACCGACCAGGTCAAACTCGTGTGTGTAGTGGAGGAAGGACTGGACCATGGTGCGGCCGCTCTGGACGGGCACATAGAGGCCGAGCTTCTCGGCCTTGAGCTGGTAGAACTTGAAGACGAGGGCGAGCGGCGTGAAGATGAAGAACTGGATGATGCAGAAGGCACCGACACCCCAGCGCCAGGTCGAGTGGTCCAGGAACGCCTGGGCGGCCAGGGGACCGGTGAAGGCGGTGCAGATAAAGGGCGTGGACACAAAGGCGAACGCAAAGGCACGGTTCTTGAGGCCGGACGTATCAGCGACGAAAATGTCCATGATAAAGTACAGGGCGTCGTAGCCGATCCAGTAGAGGACGTAGCCGGCAGCGTAGCTGTCAGGGCCGTTGCAGGCAGCAATAATGATCATGCCGAGCAGGTAGACACCAATAAAGATAAGGAAACCCTCGGCACGACCCCAGATGTTGAGGACCTTGGCAATGGGCAGCTTCAGGACGCCACCGACAACCGAGGCCAGAATGCTAGCCGTAGCGATCTGGGGCGCGGCCTTGAACGAGGCGTAGGCGTAGACGGTGACGTTGCTGAGGATGGACTGCTGGAGAGCGAGCATGAAGAAACAGACCCAGATCCAGGCGTAGCAGGCGATGACGGTGCCGCGAGACCAGACGAGGGCGGCAGCCTCGGCCTTCTGGATACCAATCTGGGCATCCGCGGTCACCCTGTCGCCGTGCCTCTGGACCTCGAGTTCGTCGCGGGCCTCGAGACTGAGGCGCGAGGAGTCTTCGGCCGATGAGTATTCGTTGCTATTGCCGTTGGCGGGCTTCTCGGACTGGCCCAGAACACCCGTGTCGGCACCCGACGTGGCACCCGCGTTCTCAAACTCGGGCTGGATGACGTGGGTGTCAATGGCCGTGTTCCGGCCCCGGAGGTTGTTGATGAACGACATTCTAATGTGGTGTCTGACAGATCAAACAATCAAAGAGAAGAATGACAAAAGAACGCGTGAGCTCTCGCCCTGATGGAGATGGAGGACAGAGGGACAGAGGGACAGAGATGAGAGACACGGAAAGAAGAAGAAGGAAAGAAGAAGCAGAGAATAAAAGAGAGAGCCGCCGATCACTAGTAGAGGACGGGAGCGAACCTTTTTGTAGTCTTATGTACGAGGATGGCGACCCGGATCGCCGTTGTTACATACGCTGTCATAGAACCCAGACAGCAGGCAGGATTAGAGAGGAAAACAGCAATAGGATAACAATAAATTAAAAACTTTTACCGACTAGGATGTGTATACGTGTAGGAGCTTTAAAGGTACATCGGGGAACATGGCAGACGGACACACCAGGGCTGCCGGGAGCTCGAGGTGGAGTACGAGGTGCGTGAAGAGGTAGTGTGCATGCTTAGACCAGAGGAAGGGCAGACGAGATGGAAAGGGAAGAAGGGAAGAGAGAGCGAGAGAGACAGAGGGGTGAACGGAGTGATAGCCGGGGATGTGCAGGATAGTCGGTGCTAGAGCTTGGCGTTCCGTCCACTGCGGGTTCTCTGTCGAAAGTACATGTAGCTCTGGTGCCAATGCTAACGTGAATGTAGCGTGGGATGTTGTCTTGCCTTGTCTCACTGTTTTCTTTCTTCATCTTTTCCGTATCTCAGGAGAATGGATGATGAGAGCGGGCATCGGGCTCGCCGAGCATGCAAGATACTATAAGAGGAGCTTGCGAGACCGCTCACCTACAACAGGTAGATCATACTGGTAGCTGCCGTGCACATGTCGGGCCTAAGCATACGCATTCTAGCCACCGTTTTATTCTCCGGCGGAAAGACATTCTGATACGCGCGTTGTGAAGATGCATGCTGGCCGTCCTCAGGCCTTCGCTCCCTGTGTGCGTAGGATGCACCAGGAGGCCAGGCAGTCACTGCATCGTAGAGTCAGTACTAAGGAAGGGTTATCATGGTATCGCAACAAGGGCGTGCAGAGGTGTGGTGCGGTGTTGGTGCGGGCGGGAGACCAGCTCTGGCGGTGCGGTTCTTGAGCGGGAGGCCAAAATATAGGAGGATGAATAAAGGAAATAAATCAAGTACATAAAAAACACATAAAATCAGCCGAGTTTCCTGGTTGGGACTAGTACGCCACGACGAGCACGGCGTTGCCTTTGACAAAGAGAGCTCAAACTCTACAAGGACCGAAGGATGAAAGGCTAGCAACCAGACCAGGCCTGTCAGAGATGGGCAAAGGAGTAGCTATGGCAAGATGTCGAGATGCCGAGAAGTCGAGATGTCGAGTTGGCGGAGTTGACAATAGCTGCAGAGCTGACCAAGTTGACTATAACTGACGGGTTGACAACAGTTGACAGCAGGTAACAGCAGTTAACAACAGTGCCTAATCGTTGATAACAGCAACTGAGGGATAAATCAGATCGAAACCATGAGTGATCAAGATCAAGGTCGTTGTTCCTTGTTCGCGCAAACAGGGCTAGCTGATTCGGATATGGCGGCTGCAACCACTGCATCTGATTACGGAGGAACCTGGTAGTCGAAAGGAAAAATCAGATAACTAATTACAGACGAGTCTAGCGCGTTCCCACAGGGGTGGAGGAATGACGAAGGGAAAGAAATTTCACTGCCGATCTATCTGACTTGGGGTGTACATGCAAGACACATCTGATAGGCACCGTAGCATTGTGGGTTAGGCGTCTTGTTCTCCCGCCGCAGAGGTTCGGCATCGTCCTTCCTAGGTCTGCGCCGATGTCTGTTTGTGACTATTCCGCAAACCACAGTCCACAAACCACGAACCACGAGCCGTCTCGAGTTCGCCATCAGTTGTCTGTGCTGGCATGCTGCAATGCGAGTATCCCTGGGAAGATGCGCAGTCTCGACAGTGAGTCCAGACCTTTGTGTGAGGGATCATCATGATAAGATTATCTGCTTCATCTGATCACATCTGAGCTACTGCCGCTTACTGGTTCATTACAACAAGCACTGGAATCTCCGTTATCGCTTGATCCTCCCATTGGCTACTGCTGCATTCCTTCTGCTCCTCCATGCCAGCACCCCAGACATTGGTTGATGTCTTTGATGTCTCTCTCATCCATTATTCGTCTAGTTTGAAGAACCACGGCAGCTTATCAGATTCGGGCGCGTCAACAGCCAGAACCGAGTCGGACCAAAATCAAAGAAAATCAAAACAACCAAAAAAATAGTGACAGTCCTTGTCCCACTGCATGCGTCCCGCCGCTACATATTTGGCAGCATCCTCGGTTGTCTTACGCTACCTCTGCCCCCTCCCTTTCTGTATCAACCGAAGTGTACATACGACACACAGCATAGCTCACCGAGTTCAGAGGAGGCTCGTTGTAGTCCGCATACCATGGGCGCGTATATCCGCAGCACGGCAATTTGCAGGTATTTCTACTTGATGACCCTGAATTTGGTCTACGGAGTTCAGAGTGCAGCCAAAAGCGTGTGAAGAATTAAAGACCTCAAGCCACAACAGGCGAAGCACGGCACATCCAGTGGGCTAGAAAAGAAAAGCCCGGAGTTATCCAAGTAAATGTAATAACAGCGAGACAGTACGTCGTACACGTACATGACTAGCGTGAACAAAAAGGCTCATACTCATCGCACTGCCAAGCATATCTCATGCTGCAACCGAGCTATCCTTCATCGTATCACGCCCTCATGCAGCTAGAGATGCGATGATACTTATTAAATGCAGAGACAAATCGTCTGGCAGGACTCGGCACGAACCGACATGAACGAGCTGAGGACCAACATGGTCGAAGCCAAGACGCGAAAACCGAAGCCCTGGTCTTGGGGTTTACGAGACCGCAGAACAGCACACGAGGAAGCCCGTATTCTGGTCGTACTACTCTGCTATTGTGAGATGGAGCTCCTGGCTTGACCCTGCTTCTCTCTCGAGTCCCTCCCTCCTTATTGACTCCATCAGCGTTTGCGCGGATTCAAGCACGAATTCAATTGGCCTGGTAAATCCGATATGTGATAGAATATAGAACGGGCTCGAGAAAATCACTCTTATTGTAAGCATAGGCTGTCTGCGTAATAAGCATAGTCGGCTTATCAGATGGCGGTCGTTTTCTGCCTCGTGTAAGATACGAATCCGTTACTTCGCTCTTACATAGCAACGGACCGGCCCTCTAAAAGCAACTGTGATGAGAAGGCATGCAATGCTTGACTCTCCTCTATGAATAGATTAAAAAAACACATGACACAAGCTGAAGCAATCTACTCGTCTTCGAGCCAATCCTCCGGCGAACAACTCACGACAAACACAAATATTCATACCAAAGGCCATGGGTCGTTAGGTCAGCCTATGAGCGCGCCAAGGCACGTTTCCCATGCCCAGGCTCTAGCGATAAGATACGGAGCATTACAAGGAGTTGCCCCAGTTGCCTCTAGGTGCTTGTAATAATGCAGAGCGTGCAAACTCGTTCCTTTTTCCATACACAAGCAAGCCAATGAGCTTGTCTGGGCTTGGATGAGCTTGTATGGCCAAGGCACACCCTTTTCTCCTTTTCTGCATGTGCGATGCTCTTGGTATTCTTGTCTTCTACAACGTAGTCTTCTTGGGCTTACAGGGCGGGTAGATACGCGGCGTAGTCCGTAGTGCTTGGTCTTCTGCGGACGCCTTGGCGCGCTGGTCTGTCTCTCTCACAAAGCCACGATAGCTCCACGCCCGACTTCGGCTTCCGCTTCGTTTCTAAAAAAGAAACTTGATCCTCCTGGTGCGTCCATATTGATGGCGAAGGATGGACACGAGGTACAGACGAGCGAGTAGCCATCTTCAAGGCGACACGGATGAGGTGTGTATTTTACGTAAGCCGTGTTTCCATCTAATAATAAATCGAAATTAGCATGGCTTTCGGCGTGGGATGGCGCACTGGTGTACGGAGCATTAACTGAGAATGCCAAACACTCACCACTACTGCATAAGAACTTTGTCTACAAGCATGCGACGGTTTGTACGGCACTTGGATAGTGTCAAGCCACAGTGGAACGACGGTAGATGCATCATTGGATAAAGCGAAATAGTAGAACGGAAATAGAGCAATGCAATATAGGAGAATTAATCGAGGATAATAGGGCCGGTACATCAAATGAGAACTAATAGTATGGAGACCCGAACAGGAGAACTTCCTAGCTAGAAGTCGACAGAGAAGTGGGCAGACGAAAACCTGAAAAGCACTCTCCCGAGACGAGGAAAACAACGCACACCAACGGGAGTCATGCAGACGGGTGAAGAAGTATGGGACAGGAAACGTAGCGCTAAATGTGGGTTGACAGAAGAGAAGACGATATGAGAGATGAGCACAGAGCGTTGAGCGTTGGGAGAAGGAAGAGTTCACTAAGAAGTCGACTGATAATATATTGATGGAAGAGGGGGCTGTCACCTGGACCGTGGCTATTCGGCAACGGACACAAGATGCTATCAACTGTATTGGACTCCTGTTTATTGATTCTTTCCTACGGTTCCTGCGGTTCCTACGGCATACGTATTCATATATGAAATCTCTTGCACGACCGCCGGGCTGACGGATCAAACCAGCATAGATTGTTAGCATCTTATCTGATGCGATTATCTTCACTTCTATCTGCAGTACTCTTCACAGACCTCGTGATTTATTCCATTTGAGCCAGCCATGTGCACAGTCTCCCGCCCGCCGAGGCAGTGCAGTGGTTGCTTGGTAGCTCGGCCCTTCATTTGATCTGATACCACATAGCTCCGTGCCAGCGGGACCATCAGGAAAAAGCCACGAGAACAAGCAATGCCACGCCTGGGCATTGCCCGTTCCGTTCCTACGGAGTATTTGTTTTTCTACAGCCGCGTATGCTTTTCCTTCTTTTAGATTACTCCAGAAAAATCAAACGGGCTCGAATAGAGAAAAGCGGTTCGCGTTTTGCGGCAGCTGCTTGCATTGATTTCGTAATAGACCAATAATACGGGCAATACTCCGTACGTGGCATCGCTCCGTATGCATGTCCACTGATGTACCGTGTTAGCCGACACGTTCTTAAGCAACGACTACATGTATTGGTTCTGAGAACACAATGTATCTACAAGTCACGACAATATTCCCCTGGTGCAGTGGATACGGCCGGTAGCTGATACTAGAAGCGGAAGGCCGCGACGCCGCATAGGTTAAGGTGAACCATGAGAGACTATGCCATAGCCGCGTGCAGCCTGGATTAATACCCCTTTGAAAACAAAAGCGAAGACGCGGGACGACACGTACGCCAGCTCTTCTCGCCATCTGTGCAGGACTCTTGTTATCAGATCGATGTGCATGCTGCAGACAGTACGGTACAAGAAAGCACTGAGCATAGCACCGATCCCCTGCACCGGGTCGTGCCGAGTAACAAGAACCAGCAGGCACAGCCCTTGCAGTATGTTGCAGTAGTGATAAGATCGGGTAGGGTCCTAGCTACGCATGAGCTGCACGAGATGCCCCAGCATATGTATCGCCCTGTGCGACAAGCCACGGCAGTATTCGTGGTGTGCTAATCGGCATTGAGGCAGAAGCATTAACTTGCAATAAGCAATCGGCATTTACAACTATCAGCATATATGCATATAAAGAGATGTACATGTCAAACAAGAAGCGCGCCACCATTGGACGCAGCAAAAGTGCCCGTCGCGAACCGGTCCTTGAGGAGCCACAGGTATGCCTCGGCCACATCCTCGGGACGGCCGATGCTACCCGCCAGCAGCTTCTTGGACACGGCCGCAAAGTATCCTTCTTTCTGTTCCTGGGGCATAATGTTCCAGAGCTCGGTATCGACTGCGCCGGGAAGAACCACATTGACGCGGATGGGTGCCAGGTCGACGGCCAGGCCCTTGGCAAAGGTCTGCACGCCACCGGTAAAAAAGAGCATCAGAGACCACCCCGGAGGTGGCTTGTCGGACGCCTGTCCCGACGTAAAGGTCAGGGACGACTCGGTGCTCTTGGGGAGGTAGCGTGTGGCCAGTTTTGCCAGCAGAATAGGAACAAACATGCGCATCTGCGCGCCGGCCAGGATCGTGGCCGGATTGGCCTCGGCGATCGTGCCAAGGTTCATGCTGGCCGAGTTGGCTGCCGTGTACACAATGTGGTTGAGCTCGCCGGCAGGACCCGACGTGGCCGACTTGATCAGCGTTTCAAGAGTCGATTCGATGTCGCCGGTGGACACGTCACAGACAAAGCCCTGGACAACGGCTCCGGGGCCGTTCTGTTCCTTGAGCGTCTGCACGGCCTTGTCGACACGCGCCGAAGTGGATGAGGCCACTGTCACTCGGGCTCCGTCTGCCAGGGCGCCTTGGGCAACGGCAAACCCAATGCCCGACGTGCCGCCAAGAACGAGCACATGCTTGTCCTGAAGCTTTCGGAACGTATTGGTAGGGGCCATCTTGATGCTGATTGTTTGAATGTGATGGCGGATCGTGGAATAGATGAGCGATGTTCTGTGAAGGCGACATCTCTCTTATCTGGTCTCCAAGCCTATTTATACCAGGACAGACTGCAGCCCGTTAACTCCTCATCAATGATTAGAAACTACGACAAGAATGTCGTCATAACGTCCTTATGTCCGTTTCGCCCCAACTATGCAGTGTGCTCGATTAGTCCGCGACATTCCCAAACGGGTAATGTATTTTGCATTTGTAAGCCCGCGCCGGTCTGCAGCCGTATTTACGGCTTTATTGACTACGACGACAGTTTAAGTTCTAGTGCTAAAGAGAAATATGTGAGCCGCTCCGTTGTATTTATTGCATTTGTACGAGCAGGAAGCAACTGATTTGAATAGCATGATAAGCTGGTCACGGCTATGAACATGACT
Source organism: Ophiostoma perfectum (assembly GCA_029298845.1). Classification (NCBI taxonomy): domain Eukaryota; kingdom Fungi; phylum Ascomycota; class Sordariomycetes; order Ophiostomatales; family Ophiostomataceae; genus Ophiostoma; species Ophiostoma perfectum. The sequence continues at coordinate 25,990 of JANSLV010000072.1, forward strand.
ATACTTTTATTTATTGGAACAGTTTCTGGGCATACATAGAACGGTCAATATAACCACATAAGTACCAACTGTTATTTCACCTTTTCCTGCCCTTAAGCTTCTGATTCTCCGCAGCTATCCAATCGCCCACCTGCTCGAGTCCAGCTATATCATGCCGGAACTCGGACGTTTCATAGTCTTCTGTCTCCTCTCTCCAGCTAGGCGTGCGTGCAGAGAACTGTAATCTGCGACCGACTGGATGACACCAGGCGAAGTCTGAGAGAACCGGCAGGCCGGACCCGTTCACCTTGACAGACCAGCAATGGATGTTGTTGTGCGCCAGCCCAAGGCTGTGAAGGTGCTGGACAGCAGACTTGAGAGCACGCATAAACGTAGATTTGCTCAAGGGGGGGCCTTGTTGTTTCTCGTAGTATGTCCGAAGATCAGTCGGCAGGAAGTCGACCACAATGCCGGTCATGAAGCCACGCTGGACTATACAGCCATGGTAGGATATGATGACCGGGTGTGGCTGGACCCCTTGATGCAGTTGTGCTTGCGATAGACCCTCAAAGGCCTTTGCTTCTTCCAATAGGCGACCCTTCATCGAGCCCAGGGCTCCCAGTTCCGAGAAGACAGTGTAGTTTCGTAGCTGGGGCCGCTTGATAAAATGGTCGTCAGAGAGGGCGCTGGTGAACTGCTGAAAATTCTTTGCGCCGTTACGTGCATTGTTTTCGGGTGATGGCCCGGGCATACTTGGATACACCATCTTATCAGGAACACGTCGGAGAGCGTCTTGAAGAAGACGAAGTGACATGCCTCCCTTCACACCGTGTAGCTTCCCAAAGTAAAAGGCGTTATCCGAATCAAGAGCCGAGAAGGTGATCACCTTGGTCGCTTTCTCCTGATTGTCCCATTCCTGGGCGAGGAAAAGCAAGTCGCTGAAGTGATCAATGACAGGAGCCATGGCAGTAGTTTTGGTATCTTTCCCAGGACGAGTCTCTAGATGCAGTCCCTTCATACTCTTGAGAAATCAACCTGAAATTGAATGCTTGTGGTCCGATTATATACAGTCGCGTGCCTAAGCGCCGGCTGCGCGGAGCGCTCGATTGGCCGGCCGCGGTGGAGTCGGCCGCGGCCGTTTCAACGAACCGGCGCGTATAGACGTTCGCCATTCGTGCATGGCATTGGGCTGCTTTTATGTGGCTATCAAGGACTAGTCTGGTTGTATTGAGTATGTTTCAACCTCTCGTTTTTGGGTTTGCTCAACCGCGTTGTTGTGTTATACTAGCTCGATGCTTGTAAATTAACATTTGCAAGAATCACCGTCAAGCGTTTCGGAAATCAGGACGAGAATCGAGGCGCTGAGAATAGACGAAGACGACGACCCGGTAACGGCCGTAGAAGATATTGATTGGACGACATCCCCAACTCAAGAAACAGAGATGTCGGAATTCAGAGGGACGTTTTCAGGTTTGCAGGGAGAAGACCCTGCCGAATACCTGGAAGACTTGGAAATCTACGCCGCCAGATACCTGGGAGGGCTGGATGAAGACAGGCAGGAAGAGGCAATGAAGTCGGCGTTCCGTCAGGGACTCAAGGGTCGAGCCCGGGGAGATTGGTACCTCACACTCCCGTCGGAGAGCCGCCACTGGACGGTGGTGCAAGACCTGTTCAGGGAGGAGTTTCGACTAAAGCCCAATGCCAACAGGCGTCTGGTGGGAGAGCAGGTGAGAAACTTCAAGCGCCTGAGAAACGAGTCGATGGACGCCTTTGTCACGCGGGCGGACACACTCATCAAAAAGTGCAGCACCACGCAACGCCGGGACATGAGGGACCACTTGCTGTACGACGCAGGCAAGGAGCAGAGCCACGATCTCCCATGGCCCGTGCCACCTTGGGAAGAACGTTCGTGCACGGTGTTGATTGTTTGGATTATCAGAAGTCTGTGAATGGGAGGGTAATGATGTAGAGGGAGTGGATGGGGGATTGTGTTGGAAGTATTTGACTTTGAGGTCTCGCGATGTAGGCACCAGCTCCCACACCAGTGTGCCAATGTTGTAGGTGACAAGATCTGAGCGTGATCTCACATCCTGGTGACGGGCTTTTCGAAACCTCAGATACGGACCGGGCTTCAGCCGAGCAAAACAAAAGAGAACAGTGCCGCGCTTAGCCCTACGGAAAGCACTGCTTGCCATTGCCTCTGCATGAGTGGTATGTTTAGTCATTTCGGTGCCAGCCCTTCTTCACCCACCTGTTCCGTCCGATCAACTCGTAAAAATACAGATGATGGAGCTGATGACGGCAAAGAAACGCCTCACACAATAGTTCTCGTGTGTTATCGCTTATACACCCCAGTACTGATCAGTTGCCAACTAAGCTGTCCTAGAGCTAGCTGGTATTGTCTGAATAGACGGTGCCGTATTGTCAGTTGGTGGTGAATCAATAGACCGTAGCCTGGATAGTCCACCTCGCTATCACCGCTGTCGAGAGCTGCTTTGTTGCCACCACGCTGTTCGACGCCAAGGGATGGCAGTATTGTAGATGTCGGCATCTTTCTAAAGACATTTGTTCTACCGCTCTGTCGTGATCCAGAACTGCATTGTATGCATCGCAATCTCCCAGCATGTAGAAGTACTCCTCCTTCTACTCCATATTCAAAAACTATTTTCTCTATGACGTTCTTTTGTCCTGTTGATTCTGTCTGAATGTTCTGTTTCGTCTCAATTGTCTGTCCCAGTCGCCCTAAATATACGAGATTATTGATAAATGCAGCCGCACTTATTAACAACATTACTTTAAGAGAACGTGAGACCTACATATATCGCCTTGCGCTTGCAGTAATCGGCAAATTTTGGTGGTGCAATAGTCAGGCAGCCCACTCGAAAAGCTAAAATCGCCAGGGCTTTTAAGCCTCAGATCAGCCCCGGGAATATTCCGCCAGGGTCCATTGACTGTTATGGTGTCAAAAAGACAGTAGAAAAAGTGGTTGATTCTGATAAGTCTAAAACTGGCGGAAATCACCAGTGGGAGATACTAATCTTGCACCCCAACGTGCTGACCTAAGCACGTTACATGGGACATCATGTGATGTCACATGATAACTGTCTTTGAAGTTGCCTTTGCTTTCTTTTCGCGTATCCTATTCGGGGCATAATATAGCGTAGTATTGACAAGTCATTCAGCCACATATTAATGAGTCTACAAACGGGCTCAAAAGATCCCTAGCAATCTTGGCTTCACCGCAAGGACAGCGGGAGGCTGCAAATACTAGATGTCCCGCACGGGCTTGATCGGTGCAAATGGAATAATACTTATTTATTCTACATAACTCCGAATAAGCTTTCAAAACGACGTCACCGTGGACAATCACAACCCCAACTAAAAGATCGGAGACACACATATGTGCTCGGGGCTGGAGGGCTGGAGAAAGGAGAAAGGAAGAAACAACGGCCGATGGGACGTAGAATGAATGGGTAGTAGGAGCGAGCAACTATCGTTCGACTGATGCTTTGGCCTCTGAATTCTAGACTCTTCCTTCTTCCGCGTACTCGTTAGATCCAACAAGTTGTTCTCGCTTACCGCACGCTCAAAACGCAATATACGCACATGCCGGGCCAGCCGCACGCTTAGCTGTCGCTGCATCTGCAAGCCTTTTCTTGAGTCTCCGCCCAGAGATGTGACGATGCCATATATCACGCTGCGAGGTCGGTTAGGTGCCCAAATATATGCATTTGTCGCCTTGGCGTCGCTCAGCCCTCCCCAGGCATGTCCCTGGCTTGGAACACGACATAAAACTTCGAAAAAGCAACGTTTATTGCCCCATATGAGAGTCTTTCGTACCCTGTCCAGTACTTTGCCGTACCTGATCGAGCGTGACAGTTCAGCCAATATTCCCAAAAGAGTCTTGGACGTGTGCTGTCAGCGTCTGCTTTGCAGTGCAGCTTCATGCAGTGCTGCATGGTACTGGGGACTATTTGCATGACCCTTGTGCCAAATGGGGCCAGCGGGAGCAACGGCTGAACGCACACAGAGTGCCGTTTCCAATTCCGGACAGTGGACGCCCTGCCGATATTGACTCCAACAGATCTGAGCTGCTTGACCGTGTACTGCAGGTTGCAGTTTTCCAGAGAGACTACAAGGCAGACAAAATGGTGCAGTACTTTTGCACGGGGGCTACGGCCAATATAAGCAATAGTTCAGGAACAACAAAAAGGAATGAGCGCCAGAAGAATTCAGACAAAAGAAGAGAACTAGCCTCTCTTTTAACCTACGGACACAACAGACACAACAGACTTGTGCAAGCCTAGACAGACCCAATTCAGCCGTATGGCCGCATATATATTGGTCTTCGCGTGCAGCTGTCATGCAGAGGCAAGCACGGCGAGTGTATCAGCAAGGTCCCACAGGAAGCCACTCTGTATTCAAGACAGTCTCAAGGGTCTCAAAGTAGACCAGTCTAGAATCCCGGGAGGCCAACGTGGTGCCGCCTGCAATATATGTCTACTCTGGGAAGCTTTGACATTTCTTTTGGATCATATGGGGCGCATGGAGTACATGAGTCGTTGGGGCTTGACGTCGATACCCATACGGCTCTTGGATCATGATATATTGGCACGGCAAACTCTCGGAGAGGCCCCATTCTCCCCTATCGTGTCGTTGCTTCCGCGTGCTCAGCTCAGCCCAACCCTATGCAATATGAGACGTACAGACGTTCATATCCGAATCTGACATACTCCGAGTGGCGTATGGCTTGATCTGGCGAGAGCACGGCATGGACCTGCTTCAGGATGCTCGCCGACCTAGGCAGGACGTGAAGGCATAGCGGCTGAGCTGGTGCCATAAGGTATCAAGGTATACATCATATTGATCCAAGAACGGCGTTCTGGGGCTCTCAAAAATGTATATAAGGTCGCCTTCGACCTTGCATCTGGCATTTTGAAGACTATCACAAGCCATCTCTTCTCTCTTCCTCCAGTCTCTCCAGTACTCTCATATCAGTATATCTACTTCCACTTCTACTTCAGTCGCCATACTTATTCTTTCGCTGTCAAAATGGTATCCCTCCGTCTTGCTACTCTGGCCGCGGCCGTCAGTCTTGCTGACTTTGCCGCTGCTACCGCGTGCAGCCACAACAACTGCCTGCGTGCTATCATCGCCTCGGCCGTTACGACGCGCAATGGCCTCGGTGACTGCAACAGCTACCTCCTGACCACGGTCTATCTGCCTACCAGGTGAGTGTCTGCATTCTTCCACGTCTGCACCTGCAATACTAACAGACCAGCACCGTACACGTCGAGACGGTCATCCCCACGACCACTGTCAGCGGAACTACCGTCGTGTCTCTGGACCTGTCGTCGTCTGTGGAGACAGACGTCTCTACTGCCTCGAGCACCGAGACTGCGTTCTCTACATCCACCTCGACGTCGACGAGCACCAAGACCAAGCCCACCCTGGCTACCACCACTAGCACCAAGACCAAGACGGTGCCGGGCATCACCTTCACAACCGTCACCACCAAGGCTGGCGGCCCCGGCGGACCCGGCCACTGGCGCCGTGATGAGGGTGTGACTGTCACCCCCTCGATCATCCCCACCTACGCCTCCGCTTGCACCCCTGCCCCCTCTGCCTACCTCAGCGCGTGCTCTTGCGTTGGTGCTACGGTGTCGACGACCTACATCCAGCCCGTCGTCACTGTCACCGACACTATCTACGATGTCAGCACTTCCACCTCGACGTCGGTCTCTACCACCCACTCCACCTCTGTCTCGACCACGGCTACCACCACTACGGGTATCACCACCACCACCAAGGAGGTCGACACCGTCGTTCCCACCGTCCTGACCAAGACCACCACCCTCTTTACCAGCACCAAGACCACTGCTACGGTCACCTCCTACATTACCATCACGGTCACCAAGATCAACAGGTAGATGCTGCTGTAGTCTACCTGCCACTGTATGGCAGATGCCAGTGAATCGTGATAGGAAATGGGAGAACTGATACTCTACGCTTGCTGTTTTGTTTGAGGTCTCTAGATATTTTGTTTACAGTTGTCTCCAAAGACCGCAGTCCTTTGGTTATATAATCCTTCGCCTTACTCATGCTGCAACGTGACTCTGCTTGTTTGCCGTGAGAACCATAGACGGCATGCACGCCCATCGTTCCTTCCTTCTCTAGACCTTGCTCTCCCACCCCAAGGCCACATGGCAAGCACCAGGCAGGCAATGAGTAGCCACGTGAGTCGCACAGGGTGGATTCCCAAACGGTCGATCCTGTCTGCTGTTCCTGTCGATCCTGCTTCTCGCGCTATTCACGACATTCACTCTCTATTGACTCTCTGTTGACTCTCCGTTCAGTCTTCATTCACTCTGCGCCCAGCTCTCCCCAGCCTCCTCTCATCTCCATTCGTTTGCAGTCACTCACCTTCTGCCTACTGTTCTACTCTACCTAGAATGCGGCTCTCACGCAATGCGCCTGTGCCTCCACGGTTATAAATACCCCAGACCTCTCCCTCTTTCTCATGGCTTTTTTCTTCTTCTCTTTTCTTTTATCTTCATCCTCACAGCACACATCTCACCACAACCCGCCTCGGTCTTAGCTACTCTACTCTTCTCTTCCTTCTTACACCCATGGCCTCAACCATGGCGGCCAACGACAGTCTCGGCAATGATGGCTTCCTCGCCAAGATCGACCGTCTTCGAGCCACCAATGTCGGGTCCATGATCCCTCTTCCCCAGGTCATCGTCGTCGGCGATCAGTCCTCGGGCAAGAGCTCGGCCCTCGAGAGCCTCACGGGCTTTGCTTTCCCGCGTGCTGCCACCCTCTGCACCCGCTATGCTACCCAGATCTCGTGCACACGGGCACCTGACAAGAAGATCACCGTCTCCATCATCCCCCGCCCCGATGCCAGCGGTGAGCTCAAGGCTCAACTGCAGGCCTTCCGCCAGGACATCAGCGAGCTTGATGCCGATGAGCTGGCTCGCATTTTCAACGAGGCAAGTGAACGTACTTGATTGTTTGAAGGCACCCCAGTTTGGATATCCTGTTTGTTTTCTGCTTTTTGCTTCCTGCTCTCGTAGCAATCTTTTGCCATCTACGCGCTTCTTGGTTATGTCGTAGTTGCTCTTGTTTTGTTTCTGTTTACTTGGATATTCTGTAGCTCTTGCTTTTCTTCATTGGATACTTCGGCTGCTTTTCGTTTTGCTTTTCTTTTGGATACCGCCCTCCTCCCACCGCCCTCCCCCCTCCTTTCCCCTTTCTAGGTCTGTCAAAAGTTTGATATATCTATCCGCTTGATAGCATCACTTCCGGTCCTTGCTCTAACACAAACAGGCAAACACGGCAATGGGTATCCGCAAGGAAAACGACCTTTGGAACACTGGCAGCTCCGCGTTCAGTGAAGACATCCTATGTATCGATATTCAGGGTCCTGAAGTAGGTCCCTCAACGTCTCCTCTATACCATGTTCACAAGCATCTGACCCCCCCCCCCTAGGAAGTGCACCTTACATTGATTGATGTACCTGGCATATTTCGCATTCCTACCCCAGGTATGAGTCTGAAGTATTTGTGAGCTGGGTCTTCGTTTTGAGCTAACATTTCATAGGCCTTACTACCGAAAGCGATATCCAGCTCGTCCGAAACATGGTGAAGCGCTACATGGCCAATACTCGCACAATGTAAGCACATTTCTTTCTCTTAAAATATATTATAGCCTTAGCTAACAGCTGACTTTCTATAGCATTCTCACTGTGATTCCATGCAATGTAGATATTGCCAGCCAGGAAATCCTAAAGCTTGCTGCTGAGGCAGACCCTGAGGGTGTACGCACAATGGGTGTTTTGACCAAGCCAGACCTGCTCCAGGAAGCAGCAACGAAGAAGCCCGTCCTGGAACTGGTGGAAGGACAGCGCAATCCCCTAAAACTTGGATACTGTGTTATTGCCAACCGAGGCGCTGATGATGTCACATCCACGGAGAATGCTCGCGTCGCTGCTGAACATGCCCTTTTCCAGTCGCCGCCTTGGACAACTTGTGCTAACACGGCCGCATTTGGCACCGACTCATTGCGTGAGCGTCTGCGCAATCTGCTTATGGAGATTTCTCAGAGAGAGCTTCCCAATGTTCGTGCCGAGATCACTGCAAAGCGGCGTGCATGTACAGAAAGGTTGATGGCTCTGGGAACACCTCGCGCCGACGATATTTCCCAGCGCCAGCATCTGGTTCGGCTCGCTTCGGCGATGCAAGACGTGACAAGAAATGCCCTTAGTGCTCACTACTCGAGCCATAACGGCCTCTTCGAGAAGCGGCCTGAGCTTCGCCTGATTACGAAAATCGTGCAGCTAAATGAGTCGTTCTCTGACACGTTCTGGAAACGCGGCCACATCCAGCACTTCCGGGAGAAATGGAGCATGAACGGAGAGTTTATGCTAAACAAGTCGAAGAAACCCGGCGTCGCAGCCTCTGCTCCCGGTAGTGTCCCTTCGAACGCTAACGAAAGCTCTTCTGACAACGGCGAAAATGAACTCTGTAAATGCAAAGAAGGCCAATGCTTTTGTGGTTCCGATGATGAGTCGTCTGATGAAGCAGAGTTGGACTGGCACCTCTCCGTACCTTCAAAGTATAGCGAGCTTGACGAGATCATTGTGACACGGTACAGGTGTCCTAGGCCCATGCCTGGCCCTCTCAAAGCTTTGATCCAGGATATGTACTTCTCAGGAAGGGGTCCAGAGCTGGGAACGGTGCGTATTTGTCTACACATGAATGGTGCTTTGATACTAATTTTTGTCGCAGTTCAACGGAACAGTCCTGTCGTCGGTTTTCCGTAAGGTTTCTACGAAGTGGGAGCCGTTGGTGCTAGACCATGTGAGCAAGGCCATTGCCATTGTGCACAACTACTTCTATCAGATGCTTTCTGAGCTGTGTCCGGACAAGAACGTCCTCAACCAGTTGTGGGACATGGTTCTGCGAGACGAGCTCTGTAGTCGCTACCAGAAAGCCATGGCTCACGCCCGGTCTCTGCTAGAAATCGAGCGTAATGGTCTTCCTGTGACCCTAAACCATTACTTCAACAGCTCGCTACAAAAGGCGAGACAAGAGCGCCAGGTAACTAAGCTCAAAGAGCATGGGGAAAAAGTAGCTATTTTCTCCGACAAAGCTGCAAAATATATTCCGAGCTCGGATGAGCATGTGTCGCTACAGACCTTGAAGGATCTCTCTATCGACATGGACAACAGCGAGCACATATGCGATGACATCCTCGACACGGTCGAGAGCTACTACAAAGTCTCCCGCAAGCGGATTGTCGATGTTGTCTGCCAGCACGTTGTCTATCACATGTTGCTCGTCGGCCCTGATAGCCCCCTGAGTGTACTGTCGCCAGAAAGTGTCCTGAAGCTGAGCAAAGACCAGCTGGCAGCCATTGCCGGGGAGGATGCAGTGATTCGATCCCAGAGAGAGATGCTTCGTCGCCAGGTTGAGAGCCTTGAGGAAGCTGTCAAGATTTTGCGCAGCTAGATGGCTTGATTCCTGTGACCCAGCTCAGCGCATAGATGCCATTTGAATATCAAGGAAAAGCTCACCTATATTCAAAATTCAGGATTCATAGAATATCTAGAAATAGGATATACCTCCCTCGCCTCCATAGACACATATTGAAATTTTGCCACAGCTGCACCACCCTCCTTGAAAACCAGGTTGCCATTTGTTACTTTCCGTTTCTCCCTCTCCTCGAGCTGCTGCCAAAAGACTCTTCCCACTAAGGTTTTTGTAGATACCGCTTGTGTTCCTTCACCACTTATGGCGAATACGCCGCGTCTTGATATGGTTCATCAGAACTTATCCCAACATGTGAGGGCATAATGCCTTCCTCGAGGATAATGTGTGCCTCGAGTCGCTCGCCATTATAGTTGTCTTAAATACGCAGACTGCACAGTCCCCGACATATGGGTGGCTATGGAGGGCGTCCTCGATATCGACCGGGGCCACTTACGTTCCATTGCCCTTGAGCATCTCCTTTTTTCGGTCGACAATGTTTATCAGACATATTCTGTTCTTCCTTCTTCTCGTGGTATTTTTGTGAAATCGTCGACATACTCACGAGGTCTAGGTTGATATAGTCTAAACTCCATGATATAAGATATGGATCTTAACACCAATATGTCTCAAAACATTGTTCCTCTACGTTGATGTGCTTAGCAGTGTAAGTCGTGTAATACCACCAAGAGGCTTATATGGTGATTAAAGTAGATCTCATTAAGCACAGAGTTGCCTCGGCCGCCCTCCTGTTGACGGCGGGGAGTGCGTCTCGCTCGCTATCGTTCATTATGGGGAGACTCCAATGTCTTGAAAGTTCATAGAGTTCCAAGTCATTTGACAGATCTTGATTCAGGCATGTTCTTTTCTCGACGACAGTCAATATCATGATCTATAAGACAAGAACGACCTGTAGAAAAGTAGGTGCTATAAGGCTATGCCGTACTTCTTTGCCCTGCTATGTCTGTAATAATGCCATGCTTCTCCTCGTCTGGTAATTTGCGAGTTGCACGGCGCCAGCAGCTTTTATGCAGACACCCCCTCACAGAGTCAGTCCTCGGGCATTGCAATGAGTGCACCGCATATACTTTGTGTTTGCTATTTGGGTACATATTCTTGTACTTCTGTAACAGTTAATTGTACAACTATATGGGTGTTGAGAGAAATATCTGATAAAACCCAACTGGAGATACACAATGGACACAGTTGTCATGGTCCTTTGTGAAAGACAAGTGAGAAAGTAATCACCGGAGGCGAAGCTGAACATACCAAAACAAGCCTCATGTTAGAGAACATAACTCGAGCGAACAAGACAAAATGAACAAGACAAAAAGTAATTGTGAATAAAACAAATAGTACGAGTGGTCTTGTATGTGGTCTAGCTTACATAATATTGCTTATATAATCGATAGCCGCGAGTGGATCTAACACCCCGAGCGCAGATTCATCGGTTGTTCTCCGGCCTTCCCCCGTCTCAGATTCCGGGATACCGGTCGACCTGTCCCTCTCATACCGATATACTAGCGACAAATCGTTTTTACCGCACAATGTCTGGTTCATCACAATCCGGCAAGGGCACATTGCGCCCGGAGGCTCTTGTGAACAACGCGGATGCAAAGAAATACTGGGAGGCCGTGAGCGCCGACGACGACGGCATGCTGGGCGGCTTCGCATTTGTGTCGCGTGCCGACCTGCGTGGCTCGCGCACGTTTCTAGCAAAGATGGGCATCGGCAACAAGCCTGGTCAGCGCCAGGTCAAGCGCGCATTAGAAGGCGGAGCTGGGTAAGTCTACTAGGGTCAGGTCACCAGTGCCTTTTGATACGCAAAAGTAAGGCTAACAAACAGAATCGGCCGCATCACAGAGGGCATGCTTCTGGACTTTGTCGAAGAGGTAGACGTTGTGGAGCCGGTAGCCAAGTTCACCGAGGCGCTCAAGAGCAAGCCGGGCGTTCGCCGCGTCTACAATGTCGGCCTGGAAGGATGGTCGCCTGAGCAGCCCGAGGAGGGTGAGGATGCCACAAGCAACCAGTACGGTCTTGTGTGGACACAGTGGTGCACAGGATACCTCAATGACGAGCAGTTTGTTGCGTACCTGAAGCGGTGCCGGACCGTGCTCGAGCCAGGTGGTCTTATCGTCATCAAGGAGAACCTGACAACGACAGACGCAGATGACTTCGACAGTCAGGATAGCAGTGTCACGAGGTGTGAATCATCGTTCCGGCGCATCTTTGAAGAAGCCGGATTCCGCCTGGCGCGGTCCGAGCTTCAGAGGGGCTTCCCACCTGAGGCGGAGCTGCTGCCGGTGAAGATGTATGCACTCAAGGCCAAAGACGGTTCATAGCTGGGACGAGTGCAGACAAATGCTTTTATGTATGGACAGGCGAGAGTCTACGCGGAAAAAAGCTGACAAAAGGTGGCGAGCAGTCCTTCTTCTAGTTTTACGCTTTGATTAATGTTTGGGCAAGCTTTGATTTTCAAAAGTTTATATTCAGACTAATGTAACGCAAGCATCGGCGCACACTACTGGTTCAAAATCGAGCCTGGTGAAAGAAAATAGTAAGGGGCAACAAGAAAATAGACCACAAAGGTGCGTCTACAGCCCATGTTCCATTGCAGCTGGGATAACTGACAGCGGCGGGCCTACAGACCGTTGGCTTGGTCGCGCGCAGCCTGCTCCTTTGCCGCCTTTTCCTTGCAATGCTTGCAGGTGTCACGCCACGACTTGGCACTGTCCTTGCCAGAGCTATAGCACATCCTACCGGTTCTGTAGCTCTCGCTGCAGTAGGTATCACGAATGAAGTTCTTGAACGGATGGAAACCCCAGAACACACAGTCGCCCTGGTTCTTGCAGTAAATCTTGACCGACTGCTCGATGCACATTTTGACGTGGTGAAGGTCGGAAGCGTTGTAGAGTTGTGTTCTGATGTTTGTGAGTTAGCAAGTTGAGGAAGCAGATCTATAGCCGGTCGAGGGTGTGAAGATGAACATACCTGATGGTGATAGAAAACGTGAGATACGATGTATCTCTGTCGAAGCTCACAGCAGACCGTGAACTGATATTTTGTGCAGGTGAAGCAAAACTGTGCTCAAGACGGGCGTTGCTTGTTGGCTGTGTCAGCGACAGACTTGATGCTGTGGGGAAATGTAGTGGTGTTGACGGCGTTGACAGTGTTGATGGTGTTGGTGATGGAAGCTGGAGTTGCTAATGTTGGTGATATGAAGGATGATGAGTTTGGACGGATTGTTCAGTAGGGGAAGCCTTCTTTATAGGACTGGCTGTTCAGCTGGGCCATCAGCGGCAACGGAACGTGCAAACGAAGTAGCTTTGTTATATTGCTCACATACGGTCGTTTGCCATGGGTGCCGTTGGATCAAGCAACCACATCCCACATATGGCCGGCAACATGCAGTATTGGAATCGATAAAATAGAAAAATACAATATATTCAGCCATCGGAATACGTACCAACTATGAACCATTTATGCATAGCATAAGATCTTACCACCAACCAACAACCCCCGGGGGGCTATCACATACAGAGTCCTTCGACGAAGCCAGCTCCCATGCGGGAGGGACATGCATCTTCCTCGACTTGGATCTGTTCTGTTTCGTCAACTCGAACAGAATTCATATGCGTTTGTTTTCCTTCTTAGGATGCAAAGGACAGCAGTGTTTTATATCACTGAGAACCTGATTTAGGTACGAAAGCTAGACACTCTATCAAAGGAGTGAGAAGATGGTGTGCTTCCCGCACAGCGATCCGCAGCCTTGATGTTCGTTACCACAGAAGCAACGAGTGGACAGCCGGTCATCTACAAGTCTCTGCCAATGTGACTTGCAGATATGTACTAGCAGTTTATCCTACTCCTTCTCATGAATATTCCTTTATTCAATCACCTACAGCCCAGGTGCAGAGGTCATCTCATTGGTGTATAGTGTGACAAACGGAACGGCATGTTTTTACTGGTCCACGTTGATGCGTGTGTCTTCGTTCGGCAGAACACTGCAAGACTAATGGGATCGCCAATTGTATTATTGAGAACCTGAAAATAATCTTCAGGACAAAGCAAACCTCAAAAAGTAGTCTGGCAAAAATATATATCGAGTTGTCGTCAAATGGAATCACGTGATGCTACTCTTAAACATGGTCGGTGACGTAATTAAGATCCGGCGCATAATATCACAAGGACCCTGGGCGGCGATAGCTGCTAGAAACAACAAAGCCCAGCCGCGTTCCCGAAACCTAAAATCCATCCGCTGCGTCCTACGCTCAATCGGCTCTCCGTGGTCTTATATTTTCTGATTATTATTTTTATTATTTTTATCACTTTTCATTACCTCTCCCGATTTGTTTCTACAACATCATGTCGACGGACAAGACAGAGGAGACCGCCGTTCAGCGCGACGGCGGCTGCATGGACGACACACGTTGGATTGTATTTGTTATCGGCTCATCCGCGTCGGGCAAGTCAGTGACTGCCAAGCACATTGCCGACACCCTCCATGCCAAGTATATCGAAGGCGACGATGTAAGTCAGGCCTATGCCGCGACGCCAAGGTGGCGTAGATGGGAAGCGCGATGGGAAGCTCACCGTTTAGTTTCACCCCAAGGCCAACATTGAGAAGATGAGCCACGGCGAGGCATTGACAGATGCGGACCGCGCCGGTTGGCTCGAGGCGATTAGCGAGCACGCCGTCGTCCATCTTAGAGGGCCGGGCACGCACCACTTGATTGTGACATGCTCCGCCTTGAAGCGGGACTACCGCCGGCTACTACGGACGGGCGCACACAGAGCCGGAGACCTGCGGATTCTGTTTCTGCTGCTCAACGTCCCCGAAGAAGAGCTGCTGCGCCGGTCCAACGGGCGCGCCAATCACTTTGCCAAGTCAAACCTTGTACGCAGTCAACTCGCCATTCTCGAGCTGCCTGACGAAGAGCACCCCGAGCCCGACGTCGTTCTGATTGACGGGGACCAGCCACTTCCCGGAGTCGAGGAGAGCGCACTCAAAGCTGTCGAAGAGGCATGGGCCAAAGCGGACCAGGAGGAGGCAGCACATAAATAAGATCCTGCTCTCATCTTCTGGAAGTCATCTTGCATAGAGGTGGGTATAGAATATAGATTCAATTGGGCTAGATATAGATAATAGAAATATACGCTTGAGCCAGCGACCGATACATAACGCATCCTCCGGTGGTGTTAATCATCGGGGGGCTTGGCCCGGAGCGGGAGCGGGATGGTTGCCGGCGGCCTCGACAGGCGCTTGCGGTGGTGGCTGATTGCTGCCAACCTCTACAAACTGTGCCTGCTGAGGATATGCCTGCACCGGCTGGGTATAAGACACAGGCTGCTGGGGTCCTCCTTGGTAGACTGCATAGTGTGGGGGCTGCTGGCCCGGCTCGCTGTAATAGTGCTGCTGTTGCTGTTGCTGCAGCTGCTGCTGATGCGAGGTCTCATCGGCTTCGGCAATGGGAGCTGGATAGACGGGTGGGTTGGCGGGCGATCCTGTGCTCACAGGGTAAGGTGAACCGGAAACCAGACCAGATGCGCTGCTGACGCTGTTGACGCCGCCGCTGAGCTCACTGACGGTAGTTCCGGTTGACTGCGGCACAAGCATGGATACGGGAGTTCCTGTCGAGAGGGAGGGACCGTTGCCGTTAGCGGGGTGAGCGTATGCCACTGGGTACATCTGGTGCTGTGGCTGCTGCTGGGGCGGGTATGCATAGCCAGGCGGCACATGGACCATTCCAGGCTGTTGTTGGAGATTCTGTTGAGGCTGGGCATACTGTCCGACGGGGACCGCCGCACCTTCGACAGGGGCTGCCGGCTGTGACTGTGGTTGTGACTGGGCCTGCTGGAGGTGCTTGTGCTTGCGGCGGTACCGGAACACGCAGAAGGCGAGCAGGCCCAGAGCAGCCACAACAATCACTGCGGCCACAGCGATGCCTGCAACAGCGCCCTTGGAGAGGCCCGACTTGGACTCGACCGGGTAGCTCATGGTCCAGACGACATTGACGACGGCCGAAGTCGGCTTGTCCGTGGCTGATGGCTGGCCTATGCTGCCGTAGGTCAGGGTCGGCGCCTCGGTAACGGTCTCCATTGACGAATAGCAGGGCGTCTGGCCACCGAGGCCGCGCGTGAATGGCCAGTAGTTGCTCGGACAGCAGGCACCCGAGATGGAGTAGTAGTCCGCAGCACAGCTCTTGAGAATGCCCTGGCCCGAGTTGGCAGCGACGGGGTACGCATTGAGGCCTACGTTGGTGCCTGTGACGGCTGTCGCCGTGACCGTGCTGGTCACAGTGACAGTGCCGGTGGCGGTCGCAGCAAAGAACTCGGATGCGGCTGTCCACGGACAACACTGCGGCTTGTCGCTGGCACAGCCGACATAGGCGGCCCAGTACACGGTGCTGACATCCTCGAGCAGGGTGAAGTGGGTAGACGCGCACTCGCCGTTCAGGAGGTTGCCAGTGCTCTTGTAGATGGGTGTGTACGTGTAGTCGGGGATGGGCGCGGTCGACTTGAGCGTGACGACGGCGACAGACTGCAGGTCGAGCGACACGGATGTCGGGGCCTGGTTGCTGCCCTTGCCCTTGCTCTTCGTTGTCGTCGCATAGACGGCCGGCGGCACGGTGCCGCAGTATTGGTCGAACCAGTACGACTCGTAGCTCTGCCAGTCGTATGTGCCGAGGTAGCTCGCACAGGCCGGTTCTTCAATGGCCGAGTAGTAGCAGCTGAGATACTTGACGCCATAGTTGCAGTAGCACGACGTGACGGCACTGACTAAACTGTCATAGTTGTACGTGGCATCCGTCCCGGTGCCGTAGTAGTCGGTGTCGACGCTCTCGATGCAGCTGACATAGGCACTGTCACACGTCATGCTGTCAATGATGTCGGCACAGCTCAGGTCATTGCCGACGTCGCTGGAAATGTCACGGCGCAGCTCATGGCGCAGCTCGTTCATGCGCGTGTATGCCGTTGTTGCTAGCGGGATTGCATAGATATGCGTCGTCGCTGGCGTCGGGGCCGGCGTGATCAGCGCCATAGGAGGGCCGGGGAGAACCATCGTCAGATTGCTACGTTGATGATATCTTGGGATTGTGTTTGGTTTTGCTGCACATTTAACAGCCAAGCTCTACGGAACGGCGAGACAACAATACACTTGGGATAGCCAACAATATATAATCAAAACAGATAACTGTCACGGTCTTCTGACCAGTGCAGGTCCGGACCAGGGTAGGCGCAGCTAGGCTTTGTTTTATTGTTTCTATGATATTGCTCCCCCCCCTTCCCCTTTTCAGTTACATAGCTTTCTCATGCATAGTCTGTATTTTCCTTCCTCAGCCGCACGAAACCCGGTGTCAGTCCATAGCGTCTATTCAAAGTGATCTATCATGTCCATATCTGTCGTGGCGGAAGCAGAAGCCAAACACTCTGTTGGTAATATTGCATTAGCATAGTCTAAGTCCTATGATAGGTACAAAGACAGCTACTATGATGTCGTGCTATGAATATGCTTGCTAAGTGCTTGTCATTATCTATTCTGACTGCTAGCCAGAGTAAACTCTAAACACATTTTAGTGGAATGTCCGAACAGACGTGTTGAGGACAATGTGATAATGTCAACATTGGGTAGCATCTGAGGTGCATTCGCCAGGGTCTCGCTTGTCTTGACCAACCAGAGGCTATAGGCCTGCGGTATTCAGAAAAGATCAGCGGTCGAGGGAGACGGGTATCATGGGTCTGTCAATAATATGCCCGAAAAGAGTACCCAGAGCGAGGAAGCTGTCAAGCGTGATCGGGCGAGACATCAGATAGAGTTTACGTTGGTAGAAGTACGCTATTAGTCCAAGAACGTAACAAGTAAGCGAGCCAGGCTTTCTCGTGTAGTTGACTAGCTTCTCCTTTGAATAAGTCGAAGCATATTCTGTTGTGCTCACAACCCGTTTTATTCACAGGCATAATATGTCGCCGTCTTCTACGAACTGCAGTCTGCCCAGGTTAGAAATAGGCCAAGTGTACAGCCAAGAAGCCAAGGCGCGAGATCAAGACAAGTAAACGAAGCACAGGTGAGGGGATGAGAGCGAGGAGAGGGATGAATGCAAAGACGCAGAAGAGGGGGGCAGAGGATGCACACTGAAATTTGGTGGCTTGCCAACGAAGCTGTGATAGGTCGGCGGACAGGAGCCTGCTGTTTGTTGTCAGTCAGATTATGCCCATGCACATACCACCCGCCTCTTTTCTGTTTTGTCTGGCCGTTGGTGCGGAACAAAGCAAACTCGATGTCGGCTTCTTCGTGTTCGTGTCCGAAGGCTGAGACGAGGTACGACAGGATAACGGCGAAGAAGCGGTGGTCGGATGTGAGGCGAAAGAAGATGTACGACAGACCGCGGCTTACGATAAGGAGCTGGCAGCTCTTTTTCTCTTGTTTCCAGGAGCATCCTATGATTCCAGAGTGATTATTGTAACTAGTGACGACGATATGAGTAAAGGGTAAGATGGGTGAATGGGAATAACCTTAACATACGCTAAAATAGTTCTTTATTAACATCGGTAGATCTATCAACCTTGTCTTTTAGATGGCGTTTTCGTGTTTGTCGTATTTTCCCTCTCTTCTTTTCTTTTTTTCTTTTTTTCTTCTTTTCTTTTTTTCTTTTTTTCTTCTTTTCTTTTTCGTTTTCTCTTGTTTTTCCCTTTATCTTTGTTCCTTTTTTCTTCTTTTTCTTCTACTTTTCTTTAAAAACACTGTACATAGCCTTGTCGAAACTATCCGCCCATACATCCATCAAAAGATGCGCCAGGCAATCTCACTACTTCGTACATTAATAAACCGAGACGGAACTGTACGTCTCATGACTGGCATCCCGATGCCTGGCTGAATCCATCGATGTCGTGTAGCTGACATAATCACAAGATCCCACGCCGTGCAGCCTTGCAGTCAAAGGGAAAGAGCTGCTGTCGCACCTTCCACCGGGAATAATACTGGGGCATCGCCGGTTAACACAAAATGTGGGCTCGATCTGGGGAGCTCGTGGCAGCAAAGGCCACTAACACGGCGACTGGCTAAAACGGTTAAATTCAAAAGTGGCATAATCAAGATGCTAGGAGTCGAATCAACCGGGAATGCGGGCAGCAGTCCGTTTCAGCAAAGGGTGATGATGATGCTCTATGCTTTAAAAGAGAGCGCTCGCATCTGTGCTCCCCCATTCGTCTCTCGCATCTCGAGATCTTTCGACCCCCAGATTCCTCTCTTCCCAAACGCATCATGACGACACCACTCATCTCGCACATCTACACGGCCGACCCGTCGGCGCACGTGTTCGAGGGCAAGATCTACATCTACCCGTCGCACGACCGCGAGACCGACATCGAGACCAACGACAATGGCGACCAGTTTGACATGGCCGACTACCATGTCTTTAGCACCACCTCGGTCGACCCCCCGGCACCCGTGACCGACCACGGCGTCGTGCTGCGGGTCGAGGATGTACCCTGGGCCTCCAAGCAGCTGTGGGCACCCGATGCTGCGACGCGCGACGGCAAGTACTACCTCTACTTCCCTGCGCGCGACAAGAACAACATCTTCCGCATCGGAGTCGCACACGCAGACCGCCCCGAGGGCCCTTTCACGGCCGACCCCGACTACATCCAGGGCTCCTACAGCATCGACCCCGCCGTGCTGGTCGACGATGTTGCTGTCGGCGACGACGCGACGCCGGGCTACCTCTATGTCGGTGGTCTGTGGGGCGGCCAGCTTCAGTGCTACCAAAAAGGCAATGCCGAGGCCTATGACGAGTCCTGGCTGGGCCCCAAGGAGCCGACCGGCGAGGGCGTCTATGCCATGGGCCCGCGCATAGCGCGACTGAACCCCGACATGCGCTCGCTGGCGGAGGAGGTGCGCGAGGCACAGATCCTGGCACCCGAGACGGGCAAGCCGATCCTGGCCGACGACCACGACCGCCGCTTCTTTGAGGCGCCGTGGGTGCACAAGCGCAACGGCCTGTACTACTTCAGCTACTCGACCGGCGACTCGCACTTCCTGTGCTACGCTACGGGCACGTCACCGTACGGCCCCTTTACGTACCGCGGCCGCATGCTGGAGCCCGTTGTTGGATGGACGACACATCACTCGGTGGTCGAGTTTGAGGGCCGCTGGTACCTGTTCCACCACGACTCGTCGCTCTCGGGGGGTGTCACACACCTGCGCTCGGTCAAGGTCAAGGAGATCTTCTACGACGACGACGGCAACATTGTGTCTGAGGACCCCGCCAAGAAGGCGTAAGCAGTCGATAATGAAATTCAAGTAGCTAAAAAGATAAATAGTAATGACAACCTCATGTTTAGAATACAATCATTGAAACCGAAGATTGATGTATGAGAACCCGGGATCGATTACGTCTTCGCCGAGTACTTTGACCGGCGCATCACCAGCTGCTCCGGCCGCCACCAAGAGAGGTGTGAAGTGCTGTGATATTAGTAAATATTCAACAGAATAATTTATGCATGGAAAAGAGGACAAAAACGCATACCTCGACAGTTGGGTGCGATCGCTTAAACTCATACAGCGGCTCGAGGGCAAGCAGAGCCTCTTTCCGGTCCTGCGCTACCGTCTTTGCTGTAGCCTCCCTGATATGATCATCGAGGACGCGGGACTCGCGGAGGACTTTCTTTGTCACAGCGTTGCGACCCGCTTCAGTCGTCTCTGCCGCAATCTCGGTGACAGAAGCAAACGAGTGGACGGCCATCCCCGAGCCGACGATGAGGTAGCCCTCGTTTCTAGCCTGTTAGATTGCATCCATCCACCCAAAATTTCGCATGAGCACTTACCTTAGGGACTGCAAGGCCGCACCGAGGCGGACCTGGCTCTCCAGATCGTCGCCATGAAAGGTCGACACCTGGACAATGGGGATGCTGAGGGTGTTGCTGTCATCGTCTCCAGGAAACATGACAACGAACGGCACCCAAATGCCGTGGTCAAGGCCGCGCTCGACACGCTTGGCAGTGATGCCAGCCGCTCTCAGGTGCTTCCATACCTCGGTGCCCAGCTCGGGGCTGTCGTGGTGCGCCCACTCGGCTTCGTAGAGCTCTGGCCGTGTGTCGTGGAAATCATTCACAAAGTCGTGCTGCTTGTCAGCATCGTTTGTAGACGTGAACAGTCTCTACTGCACTCGACCTACCAGAATGGGTGTGTTCCTCTTGACGTTGACTCGTATGTTAATTAAGCAGGACACCAAGCACATGAGGGACAGAACACACCTTCAATCACACCCGGGCCGTGGATGGCGCTGGCTTCAAAGTGCCCGCTCAGTGTCAGGATGGCCCGCGGTGGTGGCGAGATGCCAAGTATCTCTCTGCCGATGGCACGCAAGTTCTGCCGGACAATTTCGCTGTTACTGTCTTCGCGAAACAGCAGGTTGGCGCCGGCATGGCCAATAAAGTAGACCGGCAGCGGCTGGCCCGTTTTTCCGTTGATAATCGATGGCATGATGATTCAAAGCTGCTAGTGATATACTGAGATTGGGACGTAAGATAAACAAGGGCTTGGTAGTATTGTTTATATAGCTAGTCAATTTAGCTGAGTCGACTCTTTGCTGGTGTCTTGCGTGATGCAGTCACTAGATAATGCCATTTCGTTAGTGGCGGATGGCGGGTGCGGCCTGGGGTGCCTATGTCATGTATTTATCTCATGTGTTTTAGTTGGTTACAAAAAGCAGTGATAACTAAAACAAAATTCCCATAAACAGTTCAATTGCTATTTAAGTCACACAGGCATACGAACTTGTCTATAGCTTGACAGATGCCATCACACTCTCGATCCACGGGTACACACTGTTGTTAGCGAAGGGGTAGCCCATGTGCAGCCGGCCGGGAAAGAAACGGGCCTCTTTAGGCGACCCATGATCAAACAGCAGCATCGAGTCTTCAATGGGCATCAGGCCGTCCAGTGTTCCGTTGATGAGCAGCAGCCGCGTCGATGGAAGGTCCAGGATGCCGTTGGTCAACAGTGAGAACTTGGCCTGAGACCCGTTAATGTACTCTTCCGGCGTCTTGTAGCCATACTTGATTGCCAGTGCCGGTGTCAGCTGGAAGGGATACTCATGGCCGTTGGCACGCGCCAGCCATGCCGGGTCGAAAAAGTAATGTGTTCCGGCACCTTGTGCAACTGATCCAGCAAGACGATTCTTGTGCGTGTGAGCAATGCGCACCGCATAGTAGCCTCCCGCGCTGAGGCCCCATACAACAACACGGCTCATATCAAACACACCATGGAAGGCTGACATCCATTCAAACAAACTATCCCACAGACGTTCAGGGCTCTTCGGGTCGGCAGGGTCGGCAGGGCAGTCGGCTGTCCCGGGGATCTCCAGGATAACGCTTGCCCAGCCACGTTCCAAGAACTCGTCGGAACGTACAGTGTTGTCGGGCCGGTAGCCGTCCAGCCCGGTGAGAAGAACAACGACAGGGACAGGGCTGGATGCATGAGCGGTGGGCGGCAGCCGGACATAGACAGGAATAGATCCGCCTTCGGGCTCCTCCCCCTTGCGCCCGTGGGTGTGAGGCACAAGTACCTCTTCAATGGGAACATCCCATGTCTTGCTGGCCTTGCTGTACGTTGTCTTTTGTGCCTCCCATGCACGCCACTTGGTTTCGTCGCTGATCGTGGGAAGGGCTGAGATGTAAGGAAAGCGGGCAATGCGGTAGACGGTGCAGGCACGTAGGTAGAGTTCAGATGCTTCCTTTTTGTTGTCCAGAGGTTGCTCTTGCAGCAACTTGTCAGCCTTCGCAGTGAGGGCCTCGGCAATTGGGAAAAAAGCTTCAGTGTATGCGGTGGATGTGCCGTCATTGATGTCGTTGGAGATGAGGCTCTCAAAGATAGGCTCAAAGTCCTCATACTTGCCGTCATGGAAGGGGTAAACGCTATGGGTACACGGGAATTTCCACTTTGTCTCCCACAAAGCCTTGATGCCGTTGTGATGCGGCATGCGGCCCTCAAAGGCCTCGGTGCCCATCATCCAGGACCTCGGCGCAGGGCTTACGACAGCGCCTTCGTTGCCTGCCATTGTGGTTTCGTCGGTAGTGTTTTGGCCTCTAGAAAGACACCGTACGGGTGATGGTCCGTTTGCGGAACTGGGCAGGTTTGCCGAGCTCGTGGATAGGAGTGACCTTGGAGTTACGGCGGCGGACGACTTCGCGGTTCGACTCGAGCTTGTCAAGGGCACTGTGCAGTTAGTTAAGCTGGCCCGGTCAAAGGTCGCACATACGGCTTGGCACATACAGGAGACGAATGTAGGTCAGGCGGATCTTGGCCAGGGCGCCGTTGCAGTGGTTCGTAAACTTGTCGTTATCGTCGAGCGAGGAGTTACGACGGTGGTGCGAGCCGTAGTTTGGGAAAGGCGAGGTGCCCTCGGCATTATATGTCTGCATCTTGGCGGAAGTAGTGAAGCGGTACTGGCAGGAGGTGACGAGCGGCTGTATCCAAAGCGAGTGGACAACGGATAGTAGGTCGAGACGGAGTTGGGGGACCGGGATGACCTGCAGAAGAGCGCTGTCTGGAGGGGCGGATGATAGATATACTGGAGTAAGAATGCGAGGTAGAGGTACGAGGAATACAGTGACGCTGCCCGTGTAGAACAAGTACAAAGAGGAGAAGTGCCGTTCTCTTCACTTGACGGTCGACTTCTGATGGTTGATGCACGACGCCGGGGCGGGAAGCAGAGTTGGGGATATCCGGAGAGGATGAGGACGCAGGGTATAAGAGGGTATAAGAGGGTATGAGTGTGGAGGGTGGAGGTGAGATGCCCGAGGCCTGCGGAGATGGGCGATGGACGAGGATGATAGGTGACTGTGATGAGGGCTTGAAGACGGAAGAAGAGGATGGCGGAAGATGGAAAGCACGAGATGGGTAAGGCAAAGCATATATAGAAAAGACCGCTGCTTAATAAGGAGAAGGCCCTGGTATTGCTAGTGATCGGTCGACAAAGGCTCCTTCCTCAAGTAGAGGGCTCGTCAGGCAAGAACGGGTGTAAGTGAGCGGGCATTGCCCAGACGGGAAAGGGCGAATGTTGTGAAATACCCCACCGTTCTGTCCGACCTGGCACAATTGGCGTTGGAAAGGCACGCGCGATGGGCTCCTTGTCCTCCGATGGGCCGTGAAAATCGCATGTGATAGCCCCATCATGTCTTAACAAAGGTCTGTTTTGCAGCATGCAGCGCCATATGGCACGGGTAGTGCCTTGGTCACTAGCGGCATCAGCCTGTAAAATGGAAAATGGCCTTGCTGGGCCCTTGTAGCAAAAAGTCGCGTGTCTCGCTGGTTTGGAGCTGTGCCCGTTTTCCCTATCGCTCCCTATCGCTTCTTTTTCATTGCGTGGCCTTCTCTTTTATCCCTGACAGTGTATTTTAAGAATACATCACCTTCTCCTCTTTGCTTATTGTGTTTGCTATGCCCGCCGTCAGCTTGTCGGGCGTCACTCGATGAGGACCGTGGCCCTTGGCTGCAGCAGGTAAAAGGCAAGGGAAAACGCAGCACTTTAGCAAGATTGAGGGATTAGGATGATACGGGGCCAAGCTATCCATGCACGGGCTGCCAGTAAGCCTCTTGGTGTTCGCCTCCTTCAGACGGAGTCGGATAATCGCATTGTGTGTTGCATGCGTGGTCTCCAAACCCGGTCGGGATGTCTCGGCTTTCAGCTCTCAGCTGGCGGACACCAGACCCCAAAACGATACCAAATCCGCAGCTGTAATGTAGTATGTTGGCATTTGTCTTGTCTTCTATCTTGGGTATTTCATTTTCTTGTCGTCGGGTGTGTGTTGCAAGAGTGACGGGGTGTCTGCATACGGAGTATAAGCTGGTTGGGAGGTCAGCATGAGATTGGCCAAATCGCCAGTTGCTGATGTGGTCTGGGCTTCAGCCATCCTATGTGAAGGTGAGGCGATAGGATACGACAACGTCTCAGTAAGTAAGACGGTGGTAAGACTGCGTAAGACAGTGAGAATAAAGACCTGATAAGAGCCCGAGTCTCGGGTCATGTCCTGGCAGCGTTGTGCTGTGTCGGGACAGCTGTCCTACGGGCGGCAGAGGTTCCAGATGGCGGGCTATGAATAGACAGCATGGGTTCATCAGAAAAGGAGAAGAAAAGCAAATTCCAAAGACAAAAAGACCAGTGGTTTATTCTTCTGCAACACCCAGGTTCGCCATTATATGCCTGCTTGTTGCTCCAGCAGATAGGAAAGAAAGAAGAAGCGGAGAAGAAAAAGAAGAAGAACAGCAACATTAGAACAAGATACCTTCTAAACCCAGTAACAAACAAAAACTGTAACATGGCAGCAACATAGGAACATGGCAAACCCAAATCTAAAGTACGTATGGCCGCCGCTAATGCGGCGTCAAGGTGCTATCTCTCGCCGGACAAGCCGGAGTCTGTCTGCTCACAGCTTGGCTGTAGCAAGCGGAAGGTCTCGTCAGCTGCACTGAAATGATGAAAACAAACGCCGTGTAGCGCCATGGGGATCGGCAGTATGCAAGTTGCGTGCATACGTGTGCATGTGTGCACATGTGTGCACATGTGTATATATGTGTAATGTGCGTGCAGCCGCACGTCGTACTCCGAAGCAGGGTGGTACGCATGCATGCGGAGCCAAGAGGTGAGGGGCTGAAAGCGCTGCAATAACGACAAAGACAAAGAGGAGGAGAGTATTCAAGTAAACGAAAACAGCAAGGGGTTATGTACTCGTCTTCTTGGCCTTGTTGTTGTCGTAGTAATGTGCCATCTCGAGACCGGCACGGCGGAAACCACACTTGACATAGAAGCCCTCGTTGGCCTCGCTGCAGTCGAGGATGGTCTTGTAGCAGCCGACGTTCTCTGCGATGAAGTCGAGCGCTTGGATGATGCGCAGGCCGAGCTTCTTGCCCTGCTGGTCTTTGTCGACGGCAATGTCCTCGATGTGGCCAACGATGCCAAGGTTGTGAATGCTAGACATGTTAGAGTGGTTCAGACAGCAGCCAGAAGACAAACAAGTGCAGAGACGTACAATTTCCGCTCAACAACGAGCGCACCAGTGCCGACAACGCGCGACGTGGCCGTGTCCTCGATGACAAGCACGTAGTAGGTGCCCTGCTGGCGCACAAAGAAGTCGAACCGCTCCGCAAAGGCAGCCTCGGAGATATCGCCAACTGTGGTCAGGACGCGCAAGCAGTCCAGGAAACCGGTGGAGTAGTCGGATGCGCGCAACGAGCGCAGAATGTAGCCCCCGGGCAGGATGGCGGCGACGTCGGGGGACACAAGGTCCTCGCCAAATAGCTCAACGACAGACATTGTGGTGGCTGTGGTGGATGTGTAGTGTGCGTGGGAGTTGTGGTAGCTGAAAGTAAAGCCGGAGGTGTGGCGTGGGCGCACGAGGAAGGGGGTCGTGAGGGAAAGCAAAGTCGGGAAGCGAGTGTGGTCGATGTAGTCGAGCTGAGACTCAAACGGAAGGGCTCTGTGTCTGTCAAGTCTGGTTTGCCGGTTAGCTGTTGTTTGGAATGCTGACCTTGCGATATCTCGGCAAGTAGAAAAACAAGAGGGGGGCAACGGGAGGATCCTACCACGTAGCTGGATAACGATGCGCGCGGAGAGGGGTATCGATAAGAGAACGAGGGAATACGAGAAACCAGACACAAGCGTCGGGAGCAGGTGAGGCCAAAGCAGAGACGGAATAACGTGGATCGTGACAAAAGGACGGGATGGAGGAGCGTCGGGAAAAGGCAGGCGCGGGTGCTTATACGTATTCGAAAAAGGAAAGCCAGAGCAAGGTCGAGGAAGGAACGACAGAGCTGGAAGGAGCAAGGCGCACACGCTGCACCTGCATGAATATAGTATTTAAACAAGATGCCAGCTGCCCCTTGCGTGTGAGCTGATTGGCCAGAAATGCCCCAAGCTCAAATACTCCGTTATTCCAGGCACAGCCAGACCACAAACAGGGGAAACAGGGAAAAGCGGCCAGGGACAGCGGGAGAGCACTGCCCCTGCAGAACCCCAGTTTACTCCGTAGTGGACTCTGCTGTTTATTTCTGTCTAAAATAAGACCTCCAGCTACAGGGGCAGAGGGGCATAGGGGGCCCGTATTCAGAGTGAGTCTGGGTGGGGCTGCCTGAGCTTGGGGAGACTGGGTTATGTAATCTTCGTTAAGGACCTCGTCCAGGACCATATTGATCAATATGCTCGACTTGCTCTACTTGCTCGGCTTTCAAGCGATGTCTTCGGTGAGTGTATTCATTCGTAGCAGAGTAATAGATGATGGGCCTAGCTGTTCTCCCCTCTTAGGACAAAGAGCCAAAGCGTGAGACCTAGTTGACGAGAGGCGTTTCGAGCTCTCGCAGGAGTACAGAGAGCAAGATGAATGTGAAAACGCTGACTTATACTACAGTAGCAGCAACAAGGGGTTTAAATAATAAGGTAAAGCACCCGCTCAATATGCTCGCATTTAAGACTGTTGAGGACACGGGGACAGTCTTGATCTGTTGGGCCATCTACGTAGATACTACGGCGTAATATCCAGAGACAACTAACATCAGCTGACATCATGAAGAAGTGCTAACTATCTTAAGCCGCAATATGTAGCTGATAATGTCCTTGCGCAAACTAACGGCTGTTGCGAGCATCTTATTTGCTGTCGTTGATCCGGATAATGCCGCTTATATAAGCACGCATACCATCACTTACACGCCGCTTTCACATGCTAACTCAGTACTGCCTGCAACTGTTGGGGAATGTCAACAAATTACACTGGAGACTGCCTCAACGCGATCGCCGCTGACAGCGCGCCATAGTGGGCCCTATTAAACCCAAACCTCCCTCACCTGCGGCGCAATCAGTGCACGTCTGTTATCTGCCACCAAGTCGCATCGTCATTGCTCATGCTATCTGCCTGTTTGTTTGGATATCCCTAGACTGTCGAGCCTACGACAATATGCCGCGCCCTCGGCCCGTTCTCTTCGAAGCATAACTTACAACTTCACGACTGCGACTTCACGACTGCGGCATCACGACTTCAACTGCCGACTTCAACTTCCAACTTCGATTTCATCTTCACAACATCAGTATACAACCAACCTTCGACCAATCCTCAACCTCTCCGGTCTCATGTCCACACCTAGTGGCTTCTCTGCCACTTGATCGATGCAGTGTCCCCCACTAGACGGCCCAGGGGACGGCAAGATGGACGTCTGCAGCAGCAAGGATGGCCAAGACAGGGACGTGCACTCCAACCACGGACTGCCGCCGCTGGAACAGGGAAACCCGCTGCTTCCGGGCCCGCTCGCCCGCAGCATCAGCTTCAGCACCGGCTCGATCCGGGGTGCGGTCCGCACCGCCCGCTCGGTCGGCCGCGTGCCCTTCCAGGTCGCCCGGTACACCACAGCAGCCAGCATCGAGGTCAGCCGGCAGGCTTTTGATCTAGTCCTCGGCCAGACGGGGCGCAACCTCTATGCCCAGTATGCAACACGTGGCGGCTCCAACAGCGAGGCCAGCGAGGCAGATCGGCTGCGTGTGGCCTCCGTGATCGAGAGCACCTTTGATGCTGCCCACCGCGGCTTCCACTACCTACAGCTGTTCACGGCTGCGGGCTTTGAGCTGACCGGCAACAGCGTTGCGACGCTGATGGACATGTCCGAGGTGCTTCTGCTGCTGGTCGACAGCACTCTGGGATCGACCGAGTCGTCGCGCGCCCTCCGCAGCATCATCAACTTCATGTCGCTCGAGTTCCAGAACCCGGCTACCGGCTTGCCCGGAGAACAGGTGGGATTCCGCGACCTCATGTGGGGCCTATGTGGCCTCCTCTACCTGCAAAACGCCTGTCAGCGACTGGACGAGGAGGAGCGCACGCGCCTCGCAATTGAGACTGTCATCTGGGACGTGGTTGTCCTCGATGGCCGGCGGGTCGATGTGCACGAGAACAGCCTCTATGGCTCCCACCGGGGGGTGTACCGCGGCAAGCAATGGTCACAGCCGGCGGGAGCACTCGCAGCAGCCACGGGCAACAGCAGTGACGACAACATGGACATAGATCATAGCGAGCTTCCTGAATCGCTCATTCGGCAGCAAGTTCTGGCAGCCATGTCATCAGACGCCCGGATTACAGTATCTACGTCAACAGCAAAGATTATCACAGTCGACATCACCGGCAGCCAGCCACCACCTCCCATCTCGCCTCCTCCCGGCGTCGAGCTCGTTGAACTAGGACCCTTGCACTCGCCTACACCAGGTTCCCGGCCAGCAACTGCCTCTAATCAAGAGGCAACATATCGAATTGTCTTTCGGATCAACACCAATGACCCGCCCACCTCCCTCACCACCATCCCAACACCATCTGAATCTATCAAGCTTGTAGAGCAGCTCGATGACGATGATGTGGCAGATACTCTGATAGAGGATATCACCTCGGACAGGGCTATCTCGCCAACACTTGCAGTAAAGCAAGAAGATGCCATGCAAACGCTTAACAAGCCGCTGCCTAACCCCTTGTCTTCCCAAAACTCAACTACGTCCACGTCAGCATCCACATCCACCTCTGCCTCCTCCTCTACAGTTACCGCACAACCGCAGCCGTCAGTTGCCAACCAAAAGAAGGTGCGCCAACCAGCAGCTGCTGCGGCGAACTCATCATCACGGAATATACATGCAACCTCGGCCAAGCCCCCAATACCCAGCCGTGTCTCGTCCGGCTCTACGTCGACGGCTGCCTCGACAAAGCAGGCACCAAGCAGCAGCGATAAAAAAGGGTCACTTGGAATCCGCGCTGTACTCAAGAGAGGCAATATACTGCACAAGGACCCTCCTACGCTTTCGAGTAAAGCAGCAGAAACGTCATCTGCTTCTTCAACACGAAAAGGGGCAGGTCGGGTGATATCGCCGGTGCCTCCACCACCTCCAAAAAAGGCCAAGTCCGGGACGACTACGTCTGCATCACCACAAGCATCGAATTCACCGCCTACCATCCGGCAGCCGGTACTTCCACTTCGCAGCAGCTCCTCTACACAAAAAACGCAAATGGTGCGCACGCCCCTCACATCTCGCGCCTTGTTCCGCCATGAGGCACCGACGTCCGACTCAAGAGACGCAAGAGACAAAGACCCATCTTCCGCATACAGCAACTACCATCGCTCGAGACCTAGCATGACAGCCGATGATCTTGAGTCCCTTGCGTCTCTTGCGTCACTCGCGACAACATTTGCCGACAACATATCCATACATACAACAGCCAAAGGAGACAACACCCAGTTTCACCACGACGAGTACGACTTACGCCAAACCTTGGCAGTGCCTACAGCAGGGCCGTCTTCACGGCCGGGTACTGCAAACGGCACAAACGGCACGCCCAAGGGCCACCGCTCGCGCGCGAACCGCAGCAGCATCTACACGCTTCATACAAATGATTCGCAGGCGTCGTTGATTCTGTCGGCATATGGCCCAGGAGGTCGTCGCGGGGGCCTCTATGACAATCTAGGCGGTGTGCTTCCAGGCCATAGCCAGGGTCCACCACTAACAGCGACCAACCCACTGAATCCGGGTGCAATGGACACCCTTGATGAGGTGCGCCGTACTGGTCGCGTGCCCGGCCTGTTTCCGGCCAAGCCACTGCTGCACAACCTCCAGAGATACATGCGCTTTTCATCGGCTGCCTATGGTCGCGACTTTTTGCGTGCCATGGGCATATCGTCGTCATCTTTTGGCAACACCAGCTCCAGCAATAAGGACTCGGCGATCCAGCAGGCGCCGCACCACCATGAGATTGCTTCGTATGCACGGCACACGGGAGTCGCGCCCGAAGACATTGTCATGGCGTCCTTTATTGATGCCAAGGGCGGGCCGGACTCGTCCGGAGAGACACGCATGCCGCTGGTGCACTACATCACACTAGACCACGCGTCCAAGGCTGTTGTTCTGGCGTGCCGCGGCACCCTTGGCTTCGAAGATATCCTGGCCGACATGGCGTGCGAATATGACAGTCTCTACTGGCGGGGACGGACGTACCAGGTGCACAAGGGCATCCATGCTTCGGCGAGACGGCTCTTGTACGGTGGCGACGGGCGGGTTCTCGCTACTCTGCGCGACACACTGCTGCAATACCCCGACTATGGCCTCGTGCTGTGCGGCCACTCTCTGGGCGGTGCAGTGACAGCGCTCCTGGGCGTTATGCTGTCCGAGCCGCGGCCTGCGACGGCCGCCACCACGCCTGCTTCTGCTTCTGGATCACCTGGCGGTCAGCTGCTTGGCCAGTTCTTCCAGACAAAGTCGATGCCGCCGCGGCTGCTCGTGTCCGAGAGCAACAATGGCGCACCGGGTACGAATGCTAGTCCCGCTAGTAGTAGTGCCGGTCGTGAAGTGCCGAGTCTCCCACCCGGTCGTCCCGTGCACGTATTTGCCTATGGCCCGCCCGGAACCATGTCGCCCGGGCTGTGCAAAGTAACACGCGGACTCATCACGAGCACTGTGCAAGGCTACGACCTCGTGCCATTCCTGTCGCTCGGTGTTCTGCACGACTTCCAGGCAGTGTCGCTCGCGTTCAAGACAGACGACAGCCAGGCGTCGGCCGAGCTCTGGGGCCGGCTGTGGGACAAGTTCCGCAGTATTCTCGCGCAGAGATGGAGCAGTGCCGGTAGCAGTGATGACGACCCGTCGCACAAAGACGTCGGCCCCGACCCGAACGGGATCGACGACACGTGGGCGTACTCGGCGCTCAAGACGCTGCGGGCGAGCATGCTGAGCCAGAAATTGCTGCCGCCGGGCGAGGTGCTCGTTGTCGAGACGCAGCGCGTACTACAGCGGACCACGTACGGGGGCGGCGGGGCATCGCGGGGCACGCCGTCGTCGCCGTTCTTGATGGTGTCGCCGGCGCGGCGAGTCGTGCTGAAGTATGTACGGGACGTTGAGACGCGGTTCCGGGAGATTCGGTTTGGGCTGGCGGCATTTGCAGACCACAGTCCGGGGCGGTACGAGAGAGCGCTGGACCAGCTGGTGATTGGTGTTCAGTTCTAGGACCGATATCCTAACATCATCTGTCTTCGGTCCTTTGTTTTGCTTTTCTTCTTTTTTGTTCTTCTTTTTTGTTCTTCTTTTTTGTTCTTTTAATTATGCGTTGCGTACTTGGACGACGGCACGACAGATATATGATACCCTAGACAGTGATAGACTGAATAAAACTGTATAATGAACAGGAACGAGACGCTGCATGCAAATGTATGAAGTAGATGCAAGATGGTATTAGCTCGCGCAGACAAATAGAAGTAGTAGCCAGCGGCCGGAGATTTTGTCCGTTTTTGAAGCTTTCCAGAGCTAAGCTCTCTCTCCAGTCCACCCCCACAGCCAACCTCCACAGTACTCCGCGGGGCTAGCATCTTAAATATACATGTAAAACAGGCAGAAAATACAACGGGCTTCATTGGATGGAAAAACTACGGGCACAGTCGGCAACCCTGCTGCAAAACAGGCCGAGGGGTGGCTAGATATACGGTGGGCGTACCTGACCCCTCGCACCATCCATCATATGCCAAGCCGATCGAGGCCATCGAGCGTTTTGGGGCCAGCTTCCATTTGCTGCAGAAGC
This sequence comes from Ophiostoma perfectum, assembly GCA_029298845.1. Classification (NCBI taxonomy): domain Eukaryota; kingdom Fungi; phylum Ascomycota; class Sordariomycetes; order Ophiostomatales; family Ophiostomataceae; genus Ophiostoma; species Ophiostoma perfectum. Next base: position 58,083 of record JANSLV010000072.1, read on the forward strand.
GACACAGGATGGTGAGCATGGATTATCAAGGTGCTGACGGCCTCTGTCGCACTACCTATGTCACATGTTTCTGTCTGACGCGCATTGATGGACTACTCGTATACTGATATACTGGTATACTGGTATACTGTATCTATTTGATTCTATTCTTTATCTTCTTACTTCCTCTACTGCTTGTCGGGGAAGCCAAAGTTGATGCCGAACGGCGGGTAGACAAAGCGCTGCAGCTTGCCCTCCTTGGTCAGCTGCGCCGAGTAGTCGTCCAGCGCCTTGACGTCCTCGGCATCCAGGTCAATGACGGCCTTGTTGGCGTCGATGCGCGCGGGTGTGACGGACTTGGCCAGCACAGTGCTGCCGCGCGACAGGTTGTAGCTCAGCAGGACGGCGGCAGGCTTGACGCTGTGCTTGTCGGCGACCTTGACGACGGGCTCGGCCGTGAACAGCGGGCCGCCGGTGCTGCCAAAGGGGCTGTAGGCCATGATGTGGATGCCGCGCTCGCGGCACAGGTCGACAATCTCCTGCTGGGGCAGGGCCGGGTGGTTCTCGATCTGGTTGACGACGGGCACGACGGTGCAGACGGGCAGCAGCTCCTCGAGGTACTTCTTGCTGTAGTTGCTGACGCCGACAGCCTTGGTCTTGCCGGTCTTGTAGACCGCCTCCATCTGCTTCCAGGTCTCGAGGTGGCTGTAGTCGCGGATGATGTCGCGCGAGCCGTCGGGCAGCTTCGGGAAGCGGTCGTCGTTGCCGTTGGGGTTCAGCAGCAGCGGCCAGTGGACGAGGAAGAGGTCGACGTAGTCGAGGCCGAGGCTCTTGAGCGACTTGTCGAGGCCCTCCTCGACACGCGTGTTGTAGGAGGCCCAGACCTTGGACACGACAAAGATGTCCTCGCGCTTGATGCCCTTGTCAAAGGCGGCCTTGAGGCCCTGGCCGACCTCGTCCTCGTTGCCATAGCAGTAGGCGCCGTCGACGAGCTTGTAGCCGGTGGTCACCGCGTGCTCGACAGCAGTGGCAACCTCGCCAGGGGCAGACTGCCAGGTGCCTGTTCTGTCAGCAGTTGTTCTAATTGCCTCCCAAGCTCTAATGATGATCTTCTCAGCTCAACTTACCCAGACCCAGAGCAGGGATGTCAGCACCGGTGTTGAGCTTGAAAGTACGGTCCGTCATCTTGAAGGTGGATGTTGTGAAACTGTGAAGGCTTAGGACAGGGAGACGAGCAGCCGAGATTGGAAGACAAGATCGTGTCAAGACGCGGGAAGAGAGATGTGGGAGGCGATTGAGGTGAATGAATGAGCGCATGAGAGAGAGCTATATGAGGGCGAAGAGGGAGGGGTTGGTAACAGCTAAATTGATTAAATCAAAAAGCCAATGGTTAAATGTGCAAAATAGTAGATAAGTGGAAAGTAAATCCGATCAATAAAAGCCTGGGCGGGTAAAAGACCCCCGATGACGTCCAAGTAGCTCCGTTCGTAGGCGGGCCCCGTAGCACCTTGAGCAGACACTGAGCAGTGAAGCTCCATTGACTAGCGGATAATTGCCTAAAACGGGGTCTCGGGGAGGCGCTCGGAGAGACAAACCCGGGCACCGCAGCAGCTGAAGTTGATCAACTTGTGCGAGTTAAGCGTCAAGCATTGGGTAGAAGTAGTGGGACGGCTAGATAGAGCTGTCTTGAAAGTACTTGAAGAGACGTTTCAAAGGAAGTGTAAAGGCAAACGTGGGTAATTAATTATTATAAAAAGGATATTCAATATTCTTTTGATGATTATATAGAGGGAAGATAACAGAACCCGTATGAAATAATCAGAATAATAAGGAGCAGCAATGGAATCAAAGAGAACAATTGCCCATAAAACGAGCACTGGACAGAAATACTATAAGTCACTGAGAAATGGTAATGAAGCAGTAAAGGAAATACAAGCCTGATGACTGGGCTGCATAATGAAGACGTTACAAAAGAACACCAGAGGGCCTCACCTTGCCTGGATATGGCTGCAGGTTTGTTTCATCCGGGGCTCTGTTGCATCACGAGAAACGAAGAGTCAAGCTGAAGGGTGGTAGAAGAAGTGCCATTGAGGGCCATGCAAGATAGCATACTGCTTGTGTGATCTAATTTGAAATGTATGCTGGTTCTAGATGCTATGCACTGATAATGTTGACAGCTCGGGTGAGAAAGGAAAGGCTCGCCAGTAGCCAAGGGCGAGTGGAAAGGCAAGCAAGACAGGATAGAAACGAAAGCGAAGACAGAAAGTGTAAGACAAATGTAGAAGACGAAAAGTAGAATCAAGGAAAGGAAAGAAAGGAAGTAAAGAAAGGAAAGAAAAGAAAGAAGGAGAAAATAGAAAATAAAAATAAAAACAAAGAAGAAAGAGCATCTGCTTGATATAATACTACAAAGAAGCCTTGCCGAGATGCATGGCAAGTAAACAAAAGAAAACTAGAAGAAATAAGACGTCCCGCCGAGAATGTGAGATATGTGCAGTATTACCCCGTCCGTCTTCCGTGCATCCATCATCCGGCCGGCCAGCGCGTTGCTTTCTGCTTGCTGGCGTCCGTAACCGATATCCAATGCGTTTGTGCCTGTCCATCCCTCGCCCGACGTCTGTCGGCTATCGTCCATCGTCTACCCGGCGATCAACACCCACAGTAAGAAGAAGATCATTAATACGCCAAACATTTCTAGACAGTTAGCATTTGAGCACAGCAGTAATAGGAATGGCAGTGAGAGAGCAACTTACTGGCAATGAGCCACCGGTTGCCGGATACACGGCCCCAGTACTTGAGCAGCTCTTTTTGTGCGCCCTCCACATTGTCCACAACGGACTCGGTCTAGATTTGTTAGCACAGTGCGTCCACGACCAAAAACCCGGGGTGCACGACTTACATTTGCCTCGATCCGATCAATCATCTCCGACTGCTCGGACACCATTGATGCCAGCTGGCCGAAGATGGATCCCAGCTCGGCAATCGTCGACTCGATCGCCTCGATCGCCTCGCCACGCTGCTGGATGTACGTGTTGCTCGTCTGCGCCTCTTCCATCAGCATCAGCTGCTGGTCGCTGACCACAGGGTTGAGCGACAGCAGGCCGCCCGCGGCGCCGCTGTTGCCACCGTCTGTCAGCATCCCTGGCGGTGCTGAGCCGTTGCGGAATGTCGGTGTGTTGCGGCCACCGTTGGCTCCTGCGCTGCCAGACACCAGTGCTGTGCTGCTGTTGCCTGCGGCCGCATACAGCGGCGACGCCGACTGCTGGTTCAGGTTGGCGCCGGTGGGGGGGACGACGCTCTGCGAGACTTGCGAGATAAAGTTGTCGGTGCGCGCGCGCGTCGACTGCAGGTTCTTGGTGCGCACCTCGAGCACCTCCTTGAAGTTGGCCGACACGCTCGTGAGGCGGTCCTGCAGCAGGTACACCACATTCTTGCGGTGCTCGCCCTCCTCGCTCTTGCCCTGCTGCTGGCGCGTGAGCGCCTGGAGGCCAGAAATCTGCTGGTTCAGACCGGCTGCACAGTCTGTCAGTATTGCTGATCTTCTCGCTGACTTTCTCGCTGATCTTCTCGGTCGACCGGTGAGTGTGAGACCTACCTAGGTTCTGCTTCACCACAAACGTCAGCTCGTTGACTTCGGTCGCCTTGTCGTCAAACATGCTCTTCCGCTTCGCCACTGTAGAGGTAGAAACACGTTAGCAAAAACTCGAAACAGACTCAGAATGAGTGCATTGCAAGCCCCAAAAAGTGAGACCGCAGCCCAAGAGACACATTCGAGAACACGGAAATCAAGGAACGTAGGAGACATACATAGTGCTAGTCTCTCCAGCTTGGCCATCGTCGATGCAATACCCCGGCCAATCTCGGCTGCGCGCCGTGCAAACTCGGAACGTGAAGACACTGGCCTGCCTGCCACTGCGCCGCTGTGGTCCGCATCGCTGTGTCCGTAGCCACTGTCGGCCGAGAGCAGAGGCTGCTGCTGCTGCACGTTCAGCTGCTGCCGCTGTGAAGAGTCGTGGCCGCCGCCTGCCAGCATCATCGAGCGCTTCTTCTGTGCCGTGCCCGCGCCGCCCTTGGCCTGTGCCTGCTTCCGCGCCGCCTGCTGGACGACCGACTGGAACTCGAAAGTCCGGTCCTGGATGCGGTTGACTGCCATTTTGATATGCGCGCGTGTCGTCGGCGGTGGTGGGATGTGTGATTAAGAGAATAGAAAGAGTAGAGTGAACCGATCGCTCCTAGACTTGGATGCGTCGTCGTCGTTCACTTCGATGGCTCGTGTTCGGTGGCCGGTACGTCGCGCGTCGCGGTTGTCGCGGGGTTCGTGTCGGTGCGATAAGCTCACGCAATCGAGCCGGGTATGGAAGTAATCGCGCTCGAGAATAGAAGAGTAGAAGGCTGTCGGGTCGAGTATCGGACGTCGAGAGCGCAAGGTCGTAGATGCTGACGCAAAAGGAGATTGGAGGAATGGCGTCGAATGGAAATGGAAACAGTAGATTAAAAGTGGTATCGTAGCAATTCGGAAATGGAAGGAACTAGGTGACAGGCAACAGAAGACAAGGAAGGCGCAATCGTGCGTGTGGCACGTGTCGATCAAAGGCTTGCGAAATGTATTAGAATAAGAGTAGAAGAAGACACAGCGAAGAACAAGAGAGGTTGCCGAACATGAATGAATGAGACACGAAGCCAGACTGCCGGCGGCGATGACGGAAGAAAGGAGAGCGTCGCGCACCGTTAATTACCTGGCTATAGAGGCTTGGTTGGGACTGCCATTTGCCCCTTTCGCTATGTACAAGGTCCTGACCAATCAGCTGTTTCTATATTAGTGGGTCCATATAATAGGCACAGTTTCAGCGTTAGATGCCAGGTGCCTGAGGCAGCAGTATAAGGGTAGATGTACTTTGTACGCAGGGAAAGATACCACGTGTGGCATGTACCTGTACATTCTAAAATTAGATACAACTCGTATCAACACAGCCTTTTATGAGAAAAGGCTTCATAAATAAAGCTACATTGTCTGTGTTATGTTCATGTTATCATTGATACAGTTTGATTATTATTTTGCAATGACTGCGTTGCAAGGCTTGGTATCTGCCATCTGCTATCTGATCGGAAACAACACCAATAACAAATAATAAATAAATATGAGGATAAAAAGAAAAAAGAAGAAAAAAAAAGACGCAGACAAACATGAAACAACTCAACACCCCAAAGGTATACACAAACGAAGGAGCAAGGACAAAACGAAAATTAAATTGTAAATATTATGACTGACAAACAAGTCAAAACGAAAAGGTGGATATCTCAAGACATATAAACAATCTTATAAACAATCTTATAAACAATCTTATAAACAATCTCTCGCACCGTCTCTTCCTCTGCCTGATCAATACCTGTCAAGTGCCTAGTCCTCGTCAATATACGAAGAGCCATAGGGGTTCCACTCCTGTCCGGGGTAGCTCGTGGCCGACATCTCAGGCTCCTCCTGCGATCGCCTCCGCCGTGTCCCCAGCTCCTCGTCCGCCTCGGGAATAAACACCGGGATCTTCTCGTCCAGATCCTTGAGCATCTGCCGGCGCTTGTACTCTTCAAACTCTTGCTGCGGGGTCTGGCGGATCGTCTTTTGGCGGTTGAGGTCGCCCGTTGCCTCACTGTGTGCACCCGAAGAGCCCTCGCCACTGTCAGCCGGTGCGGTGGCTCCGCCACTGCCGTAGGGGAGGAACAGTCCACCCGTAGCACTGGGTGCCGCACCTTCACCGAGGTCGTAGTCCATATTGTCGATTGGCGATGGTGGTGTGATGTCATGAGTATTGCGATTCGCAGCTGCAGCTTGGGTGTCCTCAACTGGCGACGCTATGTTGACTACAGCCGTAGGTGGCACATCAGGGCTAACCACAAATGAGTTTGCAGCATTTGCAGTGACCACGGGGGATGTAACGACAGGAGCTGCTGTGATCTCTGGAAAGACAGTAGTCACCGGTGCTGAGACTATTGCAGTTGCAGGCTCGCCCTCAATGGGCTGCAACAGCGGTGCCGACGTAACCGGGGAACCACTGTAGATAACATGTTCATAACCGGGGCTGTGAGCAGCAGCAGACCGAGTGGGAGAGAGAGGTGCAGGGGACAGAGCGACCGGAGACAGCGGAGCGATATTGCTCACAATTGCTGCTGTATGGTTGCCATTGATGAGCATGGGCTCGGCCGTCTGGATAAATATCTCGCTGGGGGCCGTACTGGTTGGCTGGCTCACTGCACGGTCACTAGGTGCATCGAGGGACTGCTCGGTGTGAGGAGAATAAGCCTGGATGCCTGCCTGTGTGGATGCAAGGAACCCGTTGATCTGGGGTAGAAGCTGGGACATGGGTGACGGTTCCGATGTGTCGCGCTCCTGCTTCTGTTGGATGGGCGGCGGTGGCAGTGGAATCACAACGGCCGTGGGTGAGGGTCGGAGGGGGGCGACGACGGCCTCTTCGACTACAGGCTCCTCGAACGACTCTAGGTCATCTTCTGTGTCAGTTTCGGGTTGCTTATTTCCCTCCCCATGTGCTTCCCGGCTGGCTTCCTGAACCTCGCTATCCTTCCTCTGCTCGACTGGGAAGTGAGAGGTCGGAGGTGGCGGTGGAGGAAGCGTGTAGCTCACTGGGTGCTGCTGCAAGGGGTGGGCAACAGGAGTTTCCGGAGGGGCGGTGACTGTTGCGGGAGAGGCTGCAGCCAGAGGAGCTGCGTCTCGTGCAGTTGCCGAAACATCTGCCGATGGTGCAGCCGGGGTTGCTTGGAAGGCGGGTTGTGGGCTTGGTTGCACGGCAGGTGCAACTTGGTGCTGAACCGGCGCCGGGCCTTGCACAAAGTGGCCTTGGACATGCGGCGGGTGTTGCTGAACACCAACGGCAGCTGGGCTCCATTGCTGACCGGGCTGAGGCTGCTGTGGTAGCTGCTGACCCTGCAACTGTTGCTGGATAAGCTGCTGGCTGTGGAATTGCTGGCTCTGCAACATCATGTGATATTGCTGAACTGATACCACACCATTGATAACCTCAGGCGGGTACTGGATCTGCTGGGGAGCATATGGTTGCTGTGACTGGTGGGGCCGCTGCTGTTGAGGTGGGAAAGGACCACCATATGGCGATGAAGCAGCAGAGCTCTCTCCACGGACAAGAGCATAGCCTTGCGGTATAGGAACTGGGGCGTACTGTTGCTCCGGCGGCTGTTGAGGGTTACGCTGTTGCTGCTGCGGAGGTCTCTGCTGCTGTAGGGGTCTCTGCTGTTGATGCTGAGGTTGCTGCTGAGGCTGCTGCTGAGGTCTCTGCTGCTGCTGAGGATGCGGGGTTTTATTGCCCGGCCGGAACATTGAGCTGAAAGACTTTCCGTGATGCGGCTGTTGCTGTTGAGGCTGTCCCTGAGGCTTTCCCTGAGGTTGTCCCAGAGGCTGTCCCTGAGGCTGGCCCTGAGGTTGGCGCGGAGGCTGCTGCTGCAGTTCTTGCTGTGGGCGTTGCTGTCCTGGCTGAAGTGCCGGGGAATGTCTTGGGCCAGCTTGCTGCTGCCATCCTTGAGGAGGCTGCTGCTGCAGGGGAGCACCTAGGCTCGCGTGAGGAGGACGCAAATCCGAGGGGGAAATCTGCTGCTGAAGAGCTTGTGTCCGTGCATTTGTACCAGCAGCGTTAAGAGCAGCGATATCAGGCGTAGAAGCATTTGGTTGGGTTCGGGTAGGGAGCTGCGCTTGGCGCTGGCCGTGTTGTAGGTACGGGCCTTGGGGACCACCGTTCGGACGAGGACTGCCTGACTGGGCATTGGGTGCCGTGGATGCCGGAGGCGAAGGACCGCTAGGAGGAGTCTGGCTGGAAAGTCGGCGGTCCTGCTGAATGCTAGAACGTGGGGCGCCGGGAGGAGGACCCATGAAAATATTATCAGGTTGGCCCTGGCCCGGCTGGCCCTGGCCCGGCTGACCCGGCCGACCCGGTGGGTTTTGAGGGTGCTGTTGGTTCTGTGAAAAGCTGACAGGGTACTGAGGACCGCCAGGTGGAGGACCAGCAGACGACGGGCTGTCAAGGTCCTTGGAGTTTTTGTCACGACGGAAGCGGCCAAACATCTTCTTCGCACGGTCCATTTCTTTATCCATCCGGGAATTATTAGACGTACTGTGCTGCGAAGGAGGACCCTGCTGCTGCTGCTGCTGTACCAGAGGTGGCGGAGTCGGAGAGCCAGTTGCGTCGGACGAGCTGGGGGGCGGACGTTGGTTGGAGAACGAGTGAGCGGGCGACTGGTTACGCGACGGAGGACCCTGAGGACTGGAGGTTGCCCCCGGGTTGACCGGAGCAAAGACACCGCTAGAGTTTGGTGGGGGTTGCAGCGAAGAAGACGCGGCCCGAGGTCTCTGGACAACAGCTAGGCCCTGTGGTGGCGCCGCTTGCTGCTCCTGCTGGAGCGGCGAAGCGCCAACGGGTTTGCGAGCAAACCCACCAGGCGGGCCAGAAGCCGAAGGGATGCGGCCACGGGCAGTCGGAACTTGGCCGACAACGTGGTTTCTCTGTGTCGCAGCATCGACACTCGGTCTGCCAGCTGAAAAAGGGCCTGTAGATGGAGACACAGCAGAGTTGGGACCAGATGTAGGGCCGGAACTGGGGCTAGAAACAGGGCCCGAGGCAGGGCTTGAGACAGAACTGGATACAGGACCAGGAGCAGCCTCCGCACGGGTCGCAGACCGAGGGCTAGTTCCCTGGTTCGTATTAGCGCTGGCGGTGCGAGGAGTAATACCGGGTGACATGCTGCCACGGCCAGATGTGCCAGATGCGGCAGATGCGGCAGATGTTGCAGACGTTGCAGACGTGACATTCGACACTGTAGGGACACTGCTTGAAGGACCAACTGAACTGCCAAGGCCAGCTGTAGCCGGGGATTGGGTCTGACCATTGGCAGGTACAGTAGGCCCGTCTGTGACAACAGATAACGGTGATGGTGATAGCTCAGGTGCCTGCACGGGGTTCGCAGGAGCTGGGCTGCCAGTGTTGGGTAACTGCCGCTGCTGCTGCTGGGCCGTCAATGACGGAGAATTGGAACTGGCACGGGGCCGGCCAAAGGGACTCTGTGGAGCGGCAAACTGCTGGCGAGGATTGAAATTTTGAGGGCCAGCACCGCCGGGGCCAGTGTTTGGGCGACCGTTCTGGGTGTACGGCTGTTGGGGAGGATCGAAACCACCAGGCGGAGCCGGACCGCTACGACCCATACTGCCCTGAGGATATTGATTAGGAGCACTAGACTGACCCTGGCCGGGCTGCGGCGACGGCTGGCTAGGCTGGCTGGCTTTACCTGGCGTAGACTCAATCTTGCTCTTGTCCTTGTCTTTGCCACGGACCTTACCCATGATTCCGGAAAATAGGCCTGATGCACGCCGATTCGAGTTGTCGGGAATAATACTGCCAAAGGTCTGGGTACGGTTGAAAAAGCCAGGCTGCGGCGGAGGAACCTCATCATTGGTCCGATACTTTTGTAGCTGCTGTAGCTGCTGTAGCTGCTGCGGCTGCTGTGGCTGCTGTGGCTGCTGTTGAGGGTGGAACTGAGGTGCCTGTTGCGGCTGTTGTGCACGATACTGCTGCTGGTGCTGCTGCAACTGTTGCTGCAAGGCAAATTGCTTCTGCTGCAGTTGCTGCGGGCTGTACTGCTCTTGAGGTTGACCAGGGCGTTGTTGTAGTTGCTGACCGGGAGCGCTGGCAACAGGAGCACCCGCGACAGGACCCGGGCCAGGCTGAGGGCCACGGGGACCCTGGAACTGGTTAGGGGGAAGCGTCGGTTGCATCGGTTGCGTCACTTGCGTCGGTGTCAAAGCTGAGAGCGGGGCAGGGGTAGGAATCGGCGATACTTCATCATTAGGCTGCTGCTGCTGCTGCTGCTGTTGCTGCTGCTGTCGAGGCGGGGCTTGAGTAGGTCCTTGGACTGCAACAGGTGTGACACTCTGGGTCAGGACAGGGCTGACAGCAGCTGTCGAGACTGGCGTAACCTGTATGGACGACTCTGCCATGGAAACACGCGAAACGTGGTCAGACTGGTCCTCTTTGGACGGAGTTTGAATTGGCATGGGCGACTGAGGCTGAGGAGCAGGCGAAGGCGACACAGTAAGAGGTGTATGCTGACCAGAGGCCTGAGCAGCATGGCTATGTCCCTGCTGTTGCTGTTGCTGTTGCTGCTGCTGCTGTAGGTGGTGGTGCTGAGTCTGCTGCAGAGACGGCTGCTGGAACCCTTGCTGCGTTGTTGGAAAGTTCTGGGGCGTAGCTTCACGGCTTTGGGGTGACACTTGGTAACCGGCGGGAGACCCATGAAGGGGAGATACCTGCCCGGGAACATCTTGGGGACCTTGCGGGCCCTGAGGAGGAGGGAGAGGGGAGCCTTGGAAGCCTTGAGGAGCTCTCTGCTGGAAAACTTGCTGCTGATAGCTCTGAGGAGGGCCTTGGCTGGGAACACCCTGTGAAGGAGCGCCTTGGGCAGAGTACGGCTGGTACATGGCCGGTGCAGTCTGGCTCTGAGGAATCCCCTGCCCATGAGGCTGCTGCTGCTGGCTCTTTGCGCCCTTTCCAAATGCGAGTAGACCACGGAGTTTCTTGCCAGGACTAGCAAGGGTAGGTTGGCCTTGCTGCTGCTGTTGCTGCTGCTGCTGTTGCTGTTGCTGTGGGAAAGTTGGCTGGTGCTGAAGCTGGGGCTGGTTCGGTGCCTGGGGATTATACTGTTGTTGCAGATGAGGAGGCGCTTGGGAATACTGGGAAGGGACACCCTGTGGACCAGGAGCACCTGGGCCTTGCTGAATTTGAGGGCTGGAGCTTATCTTTGGGAGAGGCTGCGGTACTTTGTTACCATGGGATGACGAAGGCGGTGTGGACATGCGCCAGCTGGCGATCTTGGAGAAGCGACGGCCCTTGTCATCAGAAGGAGCAGGCGATGCAGCGGAGGGGACTGGCTGCTGAGGTTGAGGCTGAGGTTGAGGCTGCTGCTGAGGTTGCTGTTGAGGTTGCTGTTGAGGTTGCTGCTGAGGCTGCTGCTGCGTCCAAACTTGGCCGGGAGGATAAGGGCCATGCGATACGGGTGCCTGCTGCTGCTGGATAAACTGCTGCTGCTGCAGTTGTTGTTGGAACTGCTGCTGGAGCTGCAGCTGCTGGGGGGTTAAAGGTGACTGCGGTCCTTGAGCAGGCTGAGGGGGCTGTTGCTGCTGCTGCTGCTGAGCTTGAGGGGGCTGTTGAGCAGGTTGCTGAGGAAGCAGTTGGCGGATTGTAGTCGGCGACGGCAGAGTTTGCTCTGGGTCATCATCGGGCCCCATCGCAACAGGCCCGGCAACACCGGCCTGGCGAGTGAGTAGAGCCTCGCTGGAAGTAAGACCAGTCTCTTTTTCAAATGAGAACGACGCATACTGCTGCGGTTGGGGCTGCTGCTGATGTTCCGGATGATCAGGGTGGGGCGAAGTTGGTGAAGATCGGTGCCGTGTCTCGGCAAGAGGCTCCTGGAGACGAGACTCCTGGACGACCCAGTTGCCCTTGGGCAAAAAATGCTGCTGCTGCTGAGGCGAGAACGGGCCATGGGCCTGAGTTTGGATGGGAGCCGGGGCTGGAAACGAAGCCGGGGGTTGGGGTTGAGGTTGAGGTTGAGGCTGAGGCTGCTGAGCATGTTGCAGCTGATGCACTGGTTGAGCTTGAGGCTGTTGGTAGATCTGCTGAGACAATGGATAGCTCTGGAGCGGACCTTGGACTTGTTGCGGAGGCTGCTGCGCTTGTAACGGTTGCTGTTGAGGATGCAGAGGCGGCTGCTGCGGCTGCCCGTACCCGGAAGGAGAACTGAACGGCTGCGGCTGCGGCTGCGGCTGCGGAGGAGCAGAGGTAGGAGTCGGCTCCTCGGCGGCCTTGCCCTTGTCCTCGCTAGTGAGCCCCGAGAGGTCTACATCAAAGTGCAAAGTTGACGCGCGCCGAACAGGAGGCAGGCCGGTGAACGAGGACTGGCGCTCCATTGGGTGCTGGGTGTGTTGGCCGTTGGGCTGCTGCTGCTGGTATTGCGGCTGCTGCTGGTACTGTTGAATGAACTGGTGCTGGAGAGGCTGCTGCAGCTGCTGGGGCTGTTGGGGCTGCTGAGGCTGCTGAGGTTGCTGATGAAACTGCTGAGGCTGTTGAGGGTACTGCTGGTACTGGTACGCATTCTGGTTCTGCGCAAAGGCGAGGTTGTTGGCGTTGGCGAGTTGCGCAGAGTTGGGGCTGAGCTGCTGCTGCTGTTGTAGATACTGTTGCGGTGGTTGCTGCTGCTGCTGCTGTTGAGGAGGCTGCTGCTGCGGCTGGAACTGCTGGGCTTGCTGCTGGCTGTATGCGACAAACTGGCCACTGGCAGGCGCGGCAGCTGGAGCACTGGCAGGCTGGGCGGCAGCCGGCTTCCTGGAGAACATGATGGGCGAGTGGGCGAGTGGACAAGAGGATGTGAGAGCGACGAGACGACGAGACGACGGGACGACGAGAGAGAGGAGGAGAGGGGGGGCAAAGCACGCGCAACGGCCGAGGAAGCTGTCGCTGTGCTAGTCGAGTTGCTGCAAGACAACACTCGAGAAAACAAGACGCACAAAGAAACGAAGGCAGAGAAAGAGTCAATGGATTGAGAGTGAAGGAAAAAGCAAAGGGACGAGGTGAGACCGTGCCTGGGCACAAGGCAGACAGGAGATGTCGGCAGGCAGTAAGACGAAAGAGGAGCTGTCGCAGGCTGATTTGCGGGAGCGCACGAGTGATAATATTGGCAGGCGCCGTGCACAGGCCCCTGTCGCACAGCTTGCCGCTTCCTTCCTCGTTTGGGTTGACGATTGCTATCTGCTTATCACTTGCTTATGAGTATTATTAGTAATCCTCGCCTGGCCGCACTACATACATGGACAGAGGAAAAGTACGGAGTATCAAGAGGAGACGGAAAAGAAGAAAAGGCAAGGGTCATTAGGTCAATGAGACAAGACAGAGAGCTGATCCTTGCGCCAGACAAGGCTGGACAAGGGTTTGTATGGGAGTATGGCTGCTACTCCGTAGGCGGAATGGAGTGTGTGAGGAGACGAGGAATCAAGGAAACATGCTGGGGTGGGAGCTGAGCTGGCAGGGATTGAGGGGACGTCGAGCAATATTACCAGTTGAGACAGTGAGACGAGAGAGGCTCGGAGGGTAGCAATTAAACAGGGCCCGCAGGACGTCAGCGCCAACGCAGAGCAAGCGGAGGAAGCTCTGGAAGCAGAGGGACTACGGAGTCGTTGCAGTTGGAGAGTGATCAGCACTGGAAACGTGCGACGCAGAATGGGAACGAACGGGGCACGCACTGGTTTGGAGGCAGAGCAAGTCGAATAACTCGTAGGCAAGGAATCCACTGGCACGCTGTGCGCCCTACGGACGGAGGATGGGACTCGACTGCGACGCTGTGGTGACAATGGCGAGGAGCACCAAAGGGTCTAGAGGAATGGAGGGGCGAGGTACTAGGTAGACAAAGACAGAGGAGACGAGAAGAGATAGAGAAAGAAAGATAAAATAGTAGCAAAAAGAAGAAGAAAAGAAGGAGGAAATAAAAGAAAGAAAGAACAGATGAAGAACGGATGAGCAGATCGGGACAACAGCATGGGTGCTAAATGAGGGTGGGCCGGCCAGGAAGAAGGTGTTGGCTCTGCCAAGGACGGACTACTGTGGCGTCTTCTTGACTGCTAGGATCCTATCTTATCACAGTTTGACGGGTGGTGTAGATGCAATACTACAGAGTAACACGGCATGATATGGAGGTGGGTTGGGGGCAGCGAGAGATAAATGAGATTAAAGAGATAAAAGAGAAAGGGGAAGAGTATGAGAAAGGAGAAAGGAAAGACAGGAGGAAAGAGATGGAGAACGGATGAATAAAATATGAAAGAAAGGAAGAAAAAGAAGAATAAAAGTAAAGAAATCAGTAGCGAGGCAAGAGGACACATTGGACGACACTGGACCCAACAGTGACCATTCGAGTTGTAGATGGCCATCATATGCCCGTATGACTGAAAGGTATCGGCATCGAGCTGCACGATCCAGCCTCTGCATCGCACCGCTGTCTTTCCTCTGAGACTGCGTCCTTTTCTCGCCATATGCGCTCGAAGACGGATACGGCAAGCTTCATATCACAGCGTTGGCTGTGTCTAAGCATACGACGTGCTGCCTTGTGGTGATGGCGCACTATTGCTGTGCATATGCATGCAAAAGTTGAGAACCCACCAAGAGACGCACCGTTGAGGCTGTGCTTCTATTTATGCATTGCTAGTGGTGTGTTAGTTGCTAGTGTGTCTCTGCCCATCCTTCAGTGGAGCATCGCCAAAGCTGAGCCGCATCGTCTTGTCGTCTGTTGTTCAGAGCAACGATGCATTGTTTTCAGAGGACGACAACGGAATCTCGGTCCAAAGATCTCTCCCCATGTGCGGCTGACGTCGACATGCCGCGTCGAGTGTAGAAACCTGACCAGCGGACAATGACGGAGTGGCGCCGAGGACAAAGAAGCTTGGTGAAGTCAGCAGTCAGCAGTCAGCAGCGTCTGCACGAGTGAAACAAAGACCATTCGTGAGAAATCAATTATATATTAATAAAATTAAAGTCCGACCAGACGCAATCAATGAAGCAAACAGATAACCAAACATTCGTAGACCCAACCGTTGTAACCAAAATCGAGCAGCCATTAACAAAAGTAGATGTAAACAGAAAGAAAAAAAGAGTGGACGAAAGAAGGAAGAATGAAGAATGAAGAAAGCAAAAGACAAAAGCCTAGTTAGCAGACTTCTTGTGGAAGCCCTTCTTGCGGAGCGCCAAGAAGCCCTTGCCTGCCTTGCCGGCAGCAACGCCAAAGATCTCCTTGCTCTTGTTGGAGATCTGCGAACTGGATATGTTGACGTGCGGCACGTGTGCAATGGCGGCCACCGCAGCCGCGGCCGGGCGCGATGACGGCGGCGGCACCGTCAAGGGGCCATCCCACAGCGGCACGTATGATGCGCGCGAGTATTCGGGAATCACAGTCATGTGCGTCAACCAGCCCGACAGGCCCGAGTCCGCGAGGGCATACTCGCGCCGCGTCTCCGTCAGCTTTGCCATGCGCTCGCTGTGCGAGCCGAACGCCATGCACTGCCGAAGCGTGAGAAACTGTGCCGTGCCCTCGCTGCCACTTCCGTATATTGCAGGGTTGGCAGGGTTTGTACCCCCCAAACTAGCCTGGTTCGACTGTGCAGACGAGGGGGCCGCTTGCACAGGTGACTGCACAGACTGCGCTGATCTCGCCGAGTGCATAGAGTCAGTGCCAGATGCCCGGTTGGCTGCCACTGCTGCGGTTACGCCTGCCGTGGCCGCTCCCCCTGCTGCCACTGCTGCTGCGATCGTTATGGGAGTCGTCTCATCTTCTACCGGCGAAACAGGGGCAGCTAGCCCGGCCGGCGCTGCTGGTGTCGCCGGAACGTCGTCAATGTCGAGCATTGACCGCACAGCGGGCTTCTCATCACCAACATCCAACATCGACCGGATCGGCGCCTGTGTTTGCGTCACTGGCCGCTCCGTCGCAGAATCTGCATGGCTGGGGCTCGTAGCGGAAGCCGGTGCTTCAGAAAGCGGCGACGGTGATGCAATAGGATCTTGGGACGCGGACAGGACCGAAACTGCCGATATTGACGCCTTGGGGTCAAAACCGGGGGAGCTGCGACCCTGCATCGCTGGTGGCGTGGCGACTGCACCAGCTGATGGCGCAGGGCTGATCGACTGGGCTGGCTGGATGGCCTGCACAGCAGGAACAGGAGCAACGCCTGCCATGACCGGGGACGGGCTGCTTTCGGGCTCTGCCTCCCACGAGAACCGGCGACGAAGATTGGGCGCCACTACCAAAGAACTCGACCGCGTGCCTGGCACAGACGAGATGGATGCAGGTATGGCTGACGGCGCTGGCGCGATTGCAGGTGCGGGAGCGGGTGATGGCGATTTAGCGAGCGGCGGCACTTGCTGGGTTTGGGAAGGAAGATTGTACGGGGAAGCTGATGCCATCTCGGGGCTCGCAGTGATGGCAGGGACCGCCACAGGCACAGACGCGGCTGCAGTGTTGGCCGTCGACAAAGGAGGAACAGGTGGTGGCGTGTATGCTTCGTGGCCAGATGCGTCGTCGGGCGTCCAGTAGTCGTCGTACACGTCTTGCAGGTAGGAGCTGTCGCGTGTTAGGGTTCTTGTGGGCTCAGCAGAACGACTGCTTGTTGATTTCGCAAGGGTGGCTGTCGATGCCCCGTCATGCAAAGTGGCCGTCGTGTTATCGTTGGCTTCGTATGTTTTCTGGTCCTGGTCCTGGTCCTTATCCTGGCTCAAATCTGACTGTGCCGACTTGACAGGGCTGAGTGTGCGGATAATCTCTTCGCGCAGCACATCGCTCTCTTTGACCGGCGAGCTCGTTACAGATGCAGACACAGTGTCCGCCGTGCCTGTCCGCTCCATAACGCGGGGTCCCATTGGCGCCACTGGCAAAGATACTGACGGTAGAAACAGTTGGCTGGCGCGGTTCGGTTTTAGTGGTGCGACTTGGTCGGCTGCAGAGTAGTCCGGACTAGCGGTGGCGACGGCTTCTGCAGGTTCTTCCTTGACGTTCAGTGCCCTGCCAGTTTCGGGCTCGGCCGCTGGTGTCGATTTGCCACTGTCAACAGCACTAGAGGCGTTGCCCTGGGCAATTTCATGAGAACCGTCAGCAGTCGCAGTCGTCGTGGCCGTGGCAGCAGTTGCGGCAGAGTCACGAAGAGCCGATCCCGACTTGATAGAAGACGTCGAAAAAGGGGATGCAGTGCCAGATGCGCGGTCAACGTCTTCCACCACGGATGCGAGTTTCGTCTGGGGAGCAACAACTGGCGCAGCATCCTTGGCGCCTGCTGCCTGGCCGGGGAACGACGCCGTTGCCGGCGAGTTGGGCATCGAGGGAACTGGGGGGTTGTCGGAGGCGAGGAAATTGGAGCCGCCGAAGAGCAGGTCGGGAGAGAACATGGAGAACCGAGCGAGATCAGGTAATTTTGGGCTGGACGAGAAGCGGCGCTCGCCGTTGGCATCTGTAGCGGCTGCCGTTGCAGATTCGGCAGTAATGGCAGGAACTTCGATCACAGTCTCGACGACAGGGGCTGGAGCAGGCGGAGGAGTCGGTGTGGGATTGGCCACATTAAGGGCTTTGCGTTGTGTGGTAGGTTGCGGCAAAGGGGCGGCGACAGGCTCGGCGTGTTTGGCAATTGGAGGAGGCACATCCTTGTGTTCCGGCTCAACATCTGCTGCCGGAAGCTCGACGGGAGCGGGTGCGGGCGAAGCGGGCGCGGGCAGCTCGGCCGCCTTCTCTGCCGTCTTTTTGACTGGTGGCTCGTCCTGGCCGATGGCCCGCTTGTAGATGTCAGAAGGGCGAATGAATGCTCGCGGGCCGTTGGGACCGGCAGAGTTGGCGGGAGACTGGCCACGCGGACCCAACGGAGACTCGGACCGGCCGTCCCGCCAGGTGGGAAGAGCGCCCGACCGCGGAGACGAGATGCCGGGCGAGGAGTCGCGTGTCGATGACGGAGCAGGCGAGCCCTGGCGCCATGGCTGCTGTGACGGCAGGCTCTGCGAGGGGAGAGACTGTGAGGGAAGAGACGACGCTGGAGGCTGCTGCTCGGTCTGCAGGTGGAGGGAGGGATGCGGTGACGGGTTTCGGGAGAGGAGAGCGGCGCTCGGAAGACTGCTCTGCTGCGAGGGGAGTGCTCGAGGTGCCGATTGTGCGGAGGAGCCGGCGGGCATGGGCAATGCGGCAGCGTCGTCTTCGTATTCGTCGTCGTCGTCGTCGTCATCGTCGCCCCAGCCGCTGCCGTCGTAGTTGATCTTCTTCGCCTCGACCCATTTGCGGGTCTTTTTGCGGGTGACGCTGGTCGCGAACTTGGCAGCCGGCGTGCTCGGTTCACTGGGGGTTAGCAGAGGTGCAAAGCAGAGCAAGAGGCTGTATGTGTGTGTGCGCAGACTTACGTTGGCGACACGATCTGCTGGTAGTAGGGGCTGCCGTACGTGCCCTCGGCCATCTTGAAGAGCGGGAGAGGTGTCGTGCACCCGGTGGTCGGTAGGGTAGATGTTCGCGGGGAAGGGGCGAGCAAAGCGTCGAGCGTATCGAGGTTGGAGGCGAATGCGATGACGGGCTCGAAGGTGTAGATGTGATGTGATGTTGCAAGGCAGATGGACTGTTGTATTTTCGTCCCTTTATCGTCCTATGTTGATTTGCCCTGCCGCGTAGGCCGCCTGTCGCGATAGCGCCCTACGGCAGACAGAGACACTAGGGGTAAAGAGGGAAAAAAGGGAGGGGCGTGTAGTGTCCTGCGCTTTCTTTGTCCGCTAAAAAGCTAGAAAGGGGGACGGCGGGCAGTGCGAAAGCGAAAAAGTACACAAATAGACACACATCCACGTCACAGCGAGCAGAGGCGGAGATGAAGTCTCAGATGGAGAGACAGTGGCCGTCGAGATGGGCGGAGTGACGATGAGGGGAGGAACGATGCAGTGGTGCAGGCGTCGTGGCAGAGGAAAGAAGGAACGATATTACAGGAGGAAGGAGCGACGAGGCCGATGACTCGTGGCTGCCAGGTTTTTCGTCTCGTAAAAAGGAAAGAAGCGAACAGACTGGGACGGAGCACGCACTACGTCGTAAATACGTACACATAATATTATCGTACAGGGCGGGCAGGAGCGACTGCCCGACTAGCTCGTTTTGGTCTGCAGTTTCCTGGTTTTCCGTAATTACTGCCCAGTAAGGAAAGAGGCAACCGCCCATCCCTTCTCGTAACAACTGCATCCTTGCACCAGACTGTCCTGTCGAGCCAGTTGAGCCCGGGAGCCAGTGCCAGTCGCACCATCATTGGGCTGTGGCATGAAGCGAGAATGAATCTCAATGTGAATACGTGGTATTTCTAGGTGGATGGCGGCTGGACAGATGGAGAGCGCACACTAGAGCCGCAGGGGATTGGAAATTTACTGGGACAGAGAATACGAACTTTCTAATTCTAGAAGGAGCGGCTGTGCGTTTTCTTCTTCGCTCCTTCTGCTTTCCCCTGCTTCGTCTCTTCCTCGGACGGCCTCTGTCTCCGCTCCTTCCTGTTGTGATTGCTGCATCTATTACCAAGCTCCAAGTACTCGGCTTCTTTCATCGTCTTCTAAAGAATGAGTGAATGTAAGATATGTGCATCCAAGGCATCTTAGTATCCCGCCCGTTGCGCCACTGACGACGTAATGGCCAACGCGTGGGCCGGCCGCATGGGATGTGTGTGGAGGTGATTGGGCGGACGGAGGGGGTGATCGACGGCTATTCCCCTAAACGACAGGCTGCTGGTAGTAAGTACGTTGGTGCTGGCGTCGAGCTGCAAGTTGGTGTGTTGAAGACCACCACACTGCAATGCGTGCATGCACGACACCATATCGAGCAAGCGCATGTATCTACGGTATCTAGTGTTCTACGAGGATGGCAGTGAATGTGAATGGGTGTATCAGGGGATGCTGCCTTCCGCCGACACGTGACATGAGCTCGGGCTCGTGAGATGGAGATTGAGAGAAGATGTCTTCTTATATTACTTTGATCATGACACGGAATATGCCTGGATGCCCGCCGCGAGTGCACGCATTATAAAGTGCTCTCATCGTGTCGTGGTGCATGCCATTGCAAGACATGTACAGACACCGGGCCTGCTATCAACGCCTCCCTTCCCTCATCCACGGTTTCAACGTGCTGCAACCACATTCCAGAGACGGCATCTCGGAGGCGCAGTATCTTGTTCAGTCTGATCAAAAGCTAAATAAGTAGCCCAACAGTAAAGACCATGAACAGCACGAACATTACTCAATATCTAACATCGTTGCAGCCGCTGGTCCATTCCGGCCAATGCCGCCTCCCTCAGCCTCTGGAAGACCCTTTTTCCCTCGTGTTCGCTTGGCGGGCGTGGCGGGCAGGCTGGCTGGCTGGCTGGGCAGTCCACCCATTAGAGTTTTAGTGGACATGTCTGTTTGTTTGGTTTTGCGTGTTGTTTCTGAATTTGTTTGGATTTGGCAGCGCTCGATCCATGATCCGCGGGTGACGCGCACGGATTCCGTATCCCCTGTCAGCCGCGTATGCGCATAAATATATACGGACTATCAAACTTGGCACGGCCGGAGCACGGCCTCTTCTTCTGGTTCTTTTGCGCACGAGCATGGCTTGAGCCCTTGGGTGTTGGTATTGCCGACTAATAGTCTTGGACGCCGGTCTGCCCGGTCAGCTCTCGGCCGCCTGCCTCACTCTCGGCCCACCCGGGTTCCTCCTCGTCAAACCAGGCATCCTGCTCATCAGCCCGTGCCAGTGTGTCGTATTCGCTGTCCTCGTCGACTGTCGTATAGTCAAACCCATCCTCCTCGGCCGCACCCCGTACAAACCACTCGCGCACATATACATACCATCGCCGCCGGGCCACTTCTGCGGGCGTGCCCTCGTCGTCCTCTGTGTCATCCATATCAACGTCTTCGTCTTGCTGCCCGCCCTTTTTGCCGGTTTTGCCGTCTTTGCCACTAGTCTCGTCTTCCTCGTCTTCCTCGTCTTCCTCCTCTACTATATCGTCATCATCCATCCGCTGCAGCGGCTCTGGATTCCGCAGAATCGATGCCTCGAGCACTTGCCCAAAGCCCTTGTCCCGTGCCTCGGCCGACCTTTCTGCTGGGGTCTGAAAAGACCGAATCAGAGTGTTGTAAAGTGTGACGTCTGCAATTAGCTCGGTACATCTCAGACTAGACGAGTGAAGAAACCCACTGACAAACTCGCGGTCGCTGGACTCGAGGTAGGATGGGTTGCGCCGCAGGTACTCGAGTCGTCGGTTCTTTGTGCGAATGCGCCTTATCTCCTGTGGTGGTCGGCCCGGCCGTGGCTGTGGCCGTGCCGGCAACGGTGTGCCTGTCATTGGTTGATCCATTTGTATCTCAGGTGCGTGCCTGTGTGCGAACAAGGTGTGAATGAGAGGCTCGCTAAGCTGTCCTGGAAGCTATGAGTGGAGGGGCTTTTTAAGAGCCTCGCGCGTAAAGTGCTTCTCGACGCGTTAATTGCGGGGAAGCTCAAGACAAACACACCTGCTGAACTAACACCTCCTTAACACATCCTGTGTCATTGCTGCCTTGAGTATAAAGCATCTCCGCCACATCAAGTAGAATGGTAGAATGCCTATTGTAAATAAATACAGCAGCTGTTGAATAGCAAAGAACAAACTTGCGTCGTGGTGTTGCCGGCACGCCGCTTGAACCTCGGATGTCGACGACACCACCTGGCCTAGCCGCGATGCATCGCACCTATTGGCCACTGCTGACGCTTCACCGAGTACAAATATGCCAGTACATTCTCTCTTGAAACGTCAGCTTCATAACACTGCCACTCTTTTTTTGTAAACCTCGTTCACAAAGCCAAATGGCTATCCTACTATCCTGTACTTGTCTCTGTGGCAAAAGTGCCCAGACAGTCACGGCACGCTCATCGTCTGGTGATGTCGGCCCCATTCCTATCAGCATCTGCCACTGCAATACCTGCCGGCACACCAGCGGCGTCTTTTTTACCTCCTACTGCCCGATCCAGCCGCCTGCTTACGATGGTGAGCAGCTATCATCATACACCTCGTCTCCAGGAACGACAAGGTACTTTTGCAAGACGTGCGGCTGCCATACCTTTCGAGCACGGCAGTCAAGCTGCACAGACGAGCCGCTCTGGGAAGTGGCTACGGGTACGATTATGAATGAATGGAGAGACGATCAAGATGGTGATGGGCCAGGCCGGCCTGTGCTGGAATATACACGGCACGAACACGTGGCAGACACGGTTGATGGTGGCCTTTCGGGCTGGCTGCCAGTCGTCTGTGGTCAGCGCATGGAAGGCCTTTCCGATGTCGAGCCCGATGTCGAGCCCGATGTCGAGCCCGAGACAGAAACTACGGACAGTTCACCAGACCGTACTGTTGAAGCTGTCTGCCACTGTGGCTCCGTCACACTGCGTGTTCGCCCGCCGGATCATGATCTGGCGGCCAGTCAGCAACCGCGTTCTGGATTCTCCGACCTGCTGGTGCCGTTTGCCGCTTCCGATCCGGCGCTTGTCGCGAACCCTGACGATGTCAAGTGGTGGCTGCGTCCATCACAACATTCATCGAGCCAAGACACACCTCCCACTCGGTACCTTGCCGGGACTTGTGCGTGCCAATCATGCCGCCTTGCTACGGGGTTCGAGATCCAGACATGGGCTTTTGTGCCTCGTGTGAACATTCTCCTCTCCAACGGCAAGCCCATCAACTTCAGCAGCACTGGTTGCCCTGACATCGAGCATCTGTCCACTTACCAGTCGAGTCCGGGTGTTGAGAGAAACTTTTGCTCTCGCTGCGGTGCAACTGTCCTCTGGCACGACACGTGGCGGCCTGATCTCATCGATGTCAGTGCTGGCTTGTTCCGGTCTGGTAGTGGCTCTCGTCTTGTGTCGCTACTGGACTGGTGCACATCTCGTGTCAGCTTTGCAGAGGAGGCCGCACGCGGACGTAGACTGCTGAGTGCGCAGAGGGGAATTAGCTTTGTGGAGAGTTTGGGCACGGGCATGAGCTCGGGCATGAGCTCAGGCATGGGCGTGAGCGTGGAGGGTCATGGTTGTTAATAGCCTTAAGTGCGATCTGGCATAACAACATTTCATATAATTACAATAAGCTACCTCTGACTAGCAAACGATAATATGCACCAACTCCTCTTTGGAAGAGATAACATGGCCGCGCTGCAGTTGCTCCAGCCGTCCGTCTCGACCTTTTTCTGTAATTTGTGCTTTTCTCCCGTTTCATGGCTGTCCTAGCACATGCTGTTTCCGGCTAATATGCTGAAGTCTGTGTGAATGCGTTACTGTTCGACTGCTTCTCGGTAGCCATCTTCCAAGCCACTAGTCATAACGCATGATTCCCAGCTATTAAAAGACATGTAGTGGCTTGCCGGTTCTCAAGGGCGCACTCCCCTTCGACGCTTCGATGTACACCTCTCTAGTAGAAACGCAGGATCGAAGAGGCAACATCAACAAATATAATGACGACCAACTATCATAAGAATGCATGAGACACTGGTCTGCTGGCATCGACTCCCTTGCTGGCTAGTGGCATGCAGTAGCAATGATGCGATACACATCCAACCAAAGTCATTTTCTGACGTTACTGTTCGCCACAACCGTGCCCAGAGCAGGCACATGGACCGGCGGGCTCACAACGCCGCCTTTCTTGCTGTGGCCAGCGATGTCATCGAGCAAAGGCAAGCGAGCGCCCGTGCACTCTCCAGATGGCTTGCCACTGTTGCTTTCGCTGATGTTTTCCTTGAATCGGACGCTTAGGGTGATCTTCATCGATGCCGACTCCGACATTGGCTTTTTCTCAATACCATTCCCGTTCGAGTCCTAGTCGTCGGAGTGGCTGGCCGTGTTGGTGGTAAATGTGCTGCCGTTCTGCATATCAACCTCTGGGGTACCGTATTCTTTCGAGGCCACGGAGGAGATACGCTCGGCAACGAAAAGCTCAGAGACTTGCTCTTCCACGCCATCGGGAAGTTTGACTGTACTCTCGGTTTCGCATTTCATCTGCTCGACAAGGCGCTGGGCGCGTCCCTCCTTCTTTCTTGGTGCTGGTGCACGTCCGTTTTCTTGGACGTAGAACTGCCGCAGAAGGAACACGGCCTTGTCGCGGCCCCAGCCACCCTCCACGGGGAATCCAGGCTCAACATTTCCTCCATGTCCCTCGTCTCTAGCTGGGACTGCTCCTTCGGCAATAGGAATCGTTGATGGGCGGCGCACAACTGGCGGGTTGGCATTGTCGGTTGAGATCACTGTTCTTGTGATTGTGGTTGTCGACATCATGTTTCCGTCTCCCTGATCCGTCGAATCCGTTGGGGACGGGGTAGAAACAATGCCATCAGTAGTTCCGTCTGCTGCTGTTGTGTCACCGCCATCGCTAGTGTTGATATCAAGGCTGCGAGCCGGGCGAGCGCGTTTGGGGCGTGCCAGCATGTTTGTGACATAGGTCTCGATGTAGCTGACATTCTCCTGCTTCTTCTCCTTAGGCTTTGAGTTCATGTGAATGCGCAGAACACCGCCGGTTCCTCCAAACTTGTCGTTGGCTGCACCAAAGTACACCTTCTTGATGCCATACTGGCGCAGCATTGAAGCACACATGATGCAAGGCTCCACCGTGACGTAAAGCGAACACTCCCGAACGATATCGGGGTTCACAATTCGGGCTGGGTGCAGCTTTTGGCCATAGGGGAAAAGATGGCCTTTGGTAGGGTCAACTTTGTTCCAGTCCTTGTTCGTGAAGTCCTTGATGTCGTCATCGTAGTCCACGGCGCTCCCGCAGTCAGAGACGTTGTCACTATTTGCCGCATCATCCTCTTTGTTGATGTCATCCCAGTATGAGAGGAGTGCATTGATGCACATCAGCTCGGCATGCCGGGTACCGTTGCGAGTCATGTTTGTGGCATTCATGCCACGCGCAATGATGCGACCATTGTGCACAAGCACACATCCAACGGGGGTCTCATTTGTCCGCAAGGCTAACTGGGCCTTGTTTGAGTTAGCAAAGAGCAGAAGAGATCGGGAGACCACAGTGTGAAATTTCATATATAAAGAACACGCGGTTGGAAACACAAAATAACAAAGGGGATATCACGCACCATGGCAACGGCCTCGTTCATGTAGCCTCGATGCATACGCTTGACAGGGTCCGACTCCTCATCGACCTCTGCGGCAGCATTGAGATCTTCGTTGATATCGTCCAGAATCTCATTGGCCAGCATGTCAGCGGCGCTCAGGTTTCCACGACGCTTGCCGGCAGTTCTGGTCATTATGAAGTCACTATCGTCGGACTCATCTCCATCAGATCCATCACTGCCTGCAAGGCCGTCATACACTTTGGCACTGGCCATCGTGACCGGCTTGGCAGGCGTACCAGAAGCACGGCTATCGGATGTTGTGGTACTGTTGACGTCGGGGTCCGTAGATTTGATAGTGATGGCGGATGTTGTAGTTGTGGTGGTGGTTGTGGTGGTTGAGAGAGTCAAGCTTTTCTGTGCGTGGTTGTTTGCGGAATGAAAATTTGGCAGAGGTTCAGTGTTGATGTCTGAAAAATATTTTGTAGAGCTTGCTGAAGCTAGCGATCTGCTATTGCACTCCGGCACCATATTGGGAGAGCTGTAGGTGGGGCCACGATTCGCAGAGTCACTAGGTGGAAATTTGCCACCTCCAGTTGTGTTAGTGGTTACAGCCACTGTGTGCACTGCGGTTGCCGGTCGAGCTGTACAGATACCTGTATCTTGATCCGACGGCAAGGTCGACGTCGTAGCAGCGATTGAGCCGGATTGGGCACGCTCCTGGCGAGCCACATCTTCGGCTCTCTGCTGTTGACACTGTTCCTGGAAAACTAGAGCAGCGCGTTGTGCTCGGCGTGCTCGACGGCTCTTTTCTCCACTGGCTGCGTCGCTCATCACACCCGCTGCCACAGCTGCCTTTGGGACTGTGTATGGCGCAGAAGAAGCTGTGCTGAGTGTCGCTTGTGTCTCTGTCGGCACTGTCGGCACTGTCGGTGCTTCCGCTGTCATCGAAGAGTCTGGAACAATAGCAGGTGTCGGCTTCACCATTGCAGAGGCCGTTTGATTGGCCATGAGCCCTGAACTCGCGTCTTCTGTGGATCCTGCCGCCGTCTGCCGAAATGACGGGCCGCCAACATTCCCGTGTGGGCTGCTCTCTCGGTAGTTGCCGAACTGGCCGCGTCCTGACCCACGGCCCCGGGCCCGGCCCCAGCCTCGGCCCCGACCGCGGGATGAGACATATTCCCGGTCGCCCTCATGGCCATGGCAACGACCGCGACCATGGTCATATGTGCCATGCCGGCCATCAAAGTGGCCATCACGGTCATGGAAGGGGATTGAGTCGGTGCGATGACTGCCGTATGCAGGTCTGTAGAAGTCACCCTGGTGCCGGTCATCCCGGTATCTCCCACCACCTGACGGTCCGAAGGGGGGATGGCTTCTGTGGTGGCCGCGCTCCTCATGGCCACTTGGAAACGAGCTACCACCGCGTCCACGGCCTTCGCCTCGGCGGCTTTTCTGTCAGTCCTGAAGCGTCAAAGCTGCATTGTCTGGGCCTAACTTACTGCCAAGGGGGCGGAAACTGTTCTTGTCTGCGGGCCTGCATCTCGTCGCCGGTCACTTCTTCCTCGTACTTATCTCGCTGGTCTTCTTGGGTTTCGGCTACTGGTGCCGACTGTTTGTATTTGTTGTTGCTGCCCGAGTGAGATTTCATAGCAGGTGGCTGTCGCTCTTCAACATGGTCTGTTTTCTTTGCCCTCTGGACACGGGGATTGGGGACTGTGATGATGGGCGGCAGCAACCACGCCAGGACTGCCGCAGAAAGAACGACCAGCGCGAATTGGGACATGGTGAGCGGAAGGCACACCCATGAGTTCACGAGAATACGCAGGGTAAGGGCGCGCACAGCATGGAATACAGCGTATAAAAGAGCAACAGCACAGGTGAGCGTCGCGCCTGCTACTCCTGTCATGAACGCACTGCTGCGATCTGACCCGAATTCGCAGAATGCGGAAAGTGCAGACGACGACGCACCCCGAAACGGAAAGAAGCTGTCGCGAGAAGGGCTCCATTCGGAAGGAGCATCTGCGACAGCTGCTAGCTTCGCCGCTTTTGCAGCTTTTGCAGCTTGCTCCTTCCTCGCACGGCGATTCTGCTTTGACGAACGCGCCATGGCAGCGACTGGCTCTTTCTTGATTGGGGTTGTTCGCCTTTAGCTCGTCTAAGAAGTGTCTATCGCGCCTTCTTACATCTGTTTTCTTCCGGCATACTTGGCGATGACAGGCTGTCTCCCGGGAAGCAACTACGCGTAGGTACTGCGGCAGGGGGCAATAGGCACTGGTCGCACATGGGCATGGGCCAGCGCATGCGGGTGTGCCCTTGCCTCCCTTGTCGCGTAGGACAAGGTGACGGCAGGCCAACACGGAAGGCAACGTGATGGCTGTCTGTCAGATCTGAGGTAGGAGCAGCGTCCTTGTGTTTAGCCATAAGGGAAGAAGTACTGCGCACCATGATCACGTAATTTAAGATTGACGAGAACTGAGGCCACGAATGCCGGCCCAGAGACAGATCGTGCATCCCGTTTGGTGCGGCATCCAAGCTGAGGCCGCTGTCCACATCGTCATCGTTACACACGTCGAGACAAGATAGCCAGGTTCAGAGTGCAGCCGTACGTACCATGAGATTTCATGTAGGGCCTTGGGCTTTTCTAGTATCTCTGTCATTGCTTATTGGATCATAACTGAGCACAGGCTGTCTAGAAGCACGAAAACACAATGGCCGCTGTGCTCGCAGAGAGCGCGAAGTAGTGGTAGCATTGCCTTGGATAATAGCCAATGAAGACTTTGAAAGTCTACCAGCATGATTGATATCGTTGTATGCTATCAACTAGTGTGTGAAGTAAGAAGTGAATAAAAGCAGTATTTTGATAAGAAAATCCTAAACATTACAAGAAACCAGATAAAAGAAAGTAGTTGAAACAGAAACAGGTGAACAGTGTGAAATAAAAAATAAAAATGCCAGTTGAAAGGTAGACAGAAAGAAAATCAAACCAAAAAACGCCCGCTTGCTCTGCCGCCATAAATCAAAGACAACGAAAATCAACAGCCTCACAGCCCGTATCGTCTTCCCATGTTCTCCCACCAGTACAGTATCTCCCGATACTATTGGCAAGCAACCATGGCTGGGGCGATACTCAACCGCTCCATTCCTTCCCCTAGTCCTGCCACCAAATCGTCTGAGAATTGGGCGGCTGTCCATGCGAGGTAGGCCGGGATCAGCGTCTGTGCCAGTCCGGCCAGTCCTGTTAGGACCACCAGCGTATCTTCAGACAGCGACAACGTGCCTTGTGCCGGTTGGGCAACACCAGGCTCGGTCAGCTGTGAAGGAGATTGCGGTTGTGATTGGGACTGTGATGAATGTGTCAGTGTCCGTGACTTGGACTTGGAGTCGGACTTTGAGTTGGACTCCGCCCTGACGGTGTTTGACTGTGTTGTGCTCGTTGGCTCGGTGCGACAAATCTGTAGACCGCCTTCCGATGCAGAATGGCTTTCCTCCACGTCAGGGACAGGCGATTCGTGGACCCTAGGCTCGCAGCCTGGTTCACGCTCATGTTCTGACGGTTCGGAAACGCAGGCTTCAATACTTGAGGCGTCAGATGACTCGATGCCGGCACATCCACTCAATGCTGTGGTTGCGCTACTGGCGGGCGACGAATGGATAGCCCAAGAGAAGCCGTCATCGGCCATAGCAGACTCGGTGTCGGGTAAGCCACAAAAATCGCGATCGCCAGTCACCAAATCGCCCAAGTTGGGTGGTGAGCGATGTGTGGTCTGAACTGGCAGAGATGAGGCTGGCATGGTTGAGCTGTCGCCGTCGATCGATAC
This sequence comes from Ophiostoma perfectum, assembly GCA_029298845.1. Taxonomy (NCBI): domain Eukaryota; kingdom Fungi; phylum Ascomycota; class Sordariomycetes; order Ophiostomatales; family Ophiostomataceae; genus Ophiostoma; species Ophiostoma perfectum. Next base: position 86,536 of record JANSLV010000072.1, read on the forward strand.
AGGTTGCAAGCGACGAGAGTTTCCAGGAGTGCCAGTATTAGGCACGGCAGGTGTCGCAGCGTACGATAACAGGAGAGATTGGTCGGTCGGGTTCATATGGCTGGGCCGGAGTTGGACGCGCGTGGGTCGGGGCGGGTCACGGGGTCGAGGCGGCAAAACTCCGTACTCGCCCGTGGGGGCCAGGCCTGTGCCAAGCTGGGATGTCTGGGTGGCGGCTGCGGTTGCAGTGGTGGTGGTCGAGGGCGTGGTCATAGAGAGAGTGGCAGCGATATCTAGATCCAGATCATCAGATGTGAAGTTGAAGTCCTGGTTGGATAACTGGTTCCAGTCGAACGAGTCTTGGAGCAGGTTGAGGCCGAGGTCGATGCTGTGGTCTGTATGTATCCCGCCGCCCCCTTCAACGCCTGATAAAATGGATGAGGCAATGCTCTGGGGAGCTGTGAACACCGGATCCAAAGTTGTCACGGCTTGTTTGCCGGCCTTCTTTTCCTTGGCCGCCTTGGCGGCCTGAGCAGCGGCCACCTCTTGCCGTGCACGGCCCGACAGAACAGGCGACGTGTAAGGGGCAGCACGGCTCACCACATGGTCCAGTGAGGAGCCCGCGTGCCCCGGGTTACACCGCGTCTTCTTGCGGCGGCAATCTGGACAGGCCCCCCGCTGGCGTACAAGGCGTGTGTTTTCCCGCTCCTCGTGGGTGCGGGTAGCACGGCTGGACATGTGAGTTACGTCCTCACCGGTGCGGGTGATGATCTGCATGCTGCTGCTGCCACTTAGCTGGCGGCGTTGGGGCTGGGCAGAGGGGCGCTGCTGGCGATGGTCTTGCGTCCGTCTGTGATGCGACACGCGCTGAACCAGCGGGGACCGGGAGGATGCGAGCAGATCGGAAGGCGAGGTGGCGGTGGGGAGCGTGGCAGGCCAGGCTGGGGACGCAGCGGCAGTGGTGGAGTGCATCATGACCATCTGCTGGCTCTGATCAGCCGTAGTCGTCATCGGAAAGAAGCCGCTATTGTTTATATAGTGGCTGATGTCGAGGGACTGGTCGGCCATGAAAGGGGCGAACTGGGCAGAATACATCTCAAATGGGACAAGAGCTTCAGAGGCCGCCGTCAGGTCAGAACCGGTGGGCGACGACCGGGTAGCGGGGCTAGCGTCGAGGTATACACTTCCGGAGCCAGATCCAGACCCGGAAGCCTGCTGGATGCCGAAGCTGAAATCAAAGGTGTTGTTGAAGAGCGGGCTGGGGCTAGCAGTCAGCTCGGTCGGGGTGGTGGCGGCAATAGGGACGACAGGCGAAACAGAAGCGGTCGGGGCAGCAGAACCAGACACAAAGTAGGTCTTATACCGCTCGTTAGTGCGAGCAGCATGTGCCTCAAAGTCGCGCTGGATCATCTCCATTTTCATGGAAGCAGGGATATCGAGAGCGATGAAGACGTCGATCAGCGCCTGCAGCTCCGGAGTGCCACGGGGAGGAGCAAAGACAAGGTCCTGGCCGGGGCCCTCCTGGAAGATGGAGAAGCTGGCCGTGGTGGAAGAGCCAGAGTGACCGCTGTGGTTGGAAGCGGCCGGCGAAGCAATGCTAGGAGAGCTGGTAGAGGTATTGAAGCTGTTGGAGTGCGCCATGGGAGTCGATGTTGGCAGACGACCGTGTGAGTGATGGGTGTGTATGAGGTGGGTAGGGGAGACAAGAGGTGGCAGTCTACAGTGACGAGATGAAGCGGATGACTGTGTTCGCCTTTCGAATGATAAGTGCAGAGACTGCAGGTGAAAAACGAGGCCAAAGGTGCTGATTGCTAATATCACGAGAACGTTCTGTGCGGGGGCAAATACTGAGCAAACGATGTAAGCGGCACAAATGAGGGCTGTCAAAAGGCAGTGACGGGAGTCGCGTAGGAGAGATGTGCTTGCGCACGAGAGCTGTCGTTTGCGTAAAAGGCGTCCAATGTGACGAAATAAAGATGCAATATTTTGTAAAAGAGAGGAAGCAAAAAGAAGAAAATCACGGGAAGCGAGCAGAAAGAGGCATCTAAATAAAAAGGGAAGTCACGGTTCACGTTTGTCGGTCAAGTACATACGATCATAAGATACATGCGCGGAAGGCGCAAAGCAGCCCACCGAGGCGCAGTTTCCAACTGAGTTGAAGTAGTGACAAGGGAAGGAGAGACGGTGTTAAGAAGGGCCCACTAGCGGACACTTGTGTCCACAATTACCCCATTATTCACCAGTTTTCGGCAAATCAGGGCCTCTAGCTTCCAGTGACTCATTGGCCGGCCGTAAACTAAGTGCTTGCCGGAAACCATCTGCAGCTCCTATTGGCCAGAATATACTAGAGCCCGGTTGGTTGCAGGAAGGTGCGACGGAGAACTGAGTCTGCATCTGTCATCATTGTCGTCGTCCATGATCTGGAAATCGGGAGCAAAGCAGTCTACTTGTCGGTTATGGTCTCGATTGGATTGTCGGCTATCAGGACAAAGAATGCATATGATTGAGATTTCAAGTGTACAATTCGATATACGAGTACAAGATCCACTCGAGGCATCCAGACGGCAGCCTCGGAGGGTTGTGGCTTGTTTGCAGCGGTCAGTGGGCCCACTTTATAAGCTCAGGGCTCTGTCTTGGGCTGACCTCGTTTTGTACAGCTTTATCATACGCCTCGGTCTCCCAGTGCTAACGTCGTATACATTGTGCTGGTGTTTGTTTGAAGTCGGTGACGATTTAACGGAAGTTTTGCTTTTGTTGTTGCTCATAAATTAGTTGTAGATTTATGAATATTCAACTAGTAATAGTCATGATAGAACTGCAATTAAAAAGCAAAGAAGTTAAATATAACTAGAATAAAAAATATAATATAATGACAATGATAATGAAAATGGTTTACCATTTATTACTCCTGTACTGAGATCTGTTTCAGAGTATAAACCATATAGACGTGGCTAATGCCGAGTACATGATAGAAGCATACACGACAATGCTCACAGTAGTAAAGATTTCTGTGGTTAGTAGCCTGTCCAAACTTCAGCGGTGTCTTGACACAGATTTAATGAAGTTTGAAATGCATTGAGTGGAACACTGTGGTTAGCTAGTTCGGGGGTCATAAAAATATTACCAGCGCAACCGATCAAGATATCGAGCTCGATGTTTTAGTACCACGTTCTGGCTTGCAAGGATTATCTCAAGATCGGTCTTACGTAGAGCCTTCCCCAAAGCCACCAATGGCTGAGTAGGCTCAGTGTGAGATGAAATCATGCAGGTAAGACGGATGACTCGTCTCACATCATGACTCTTACAACATTGTAGGGCGGCAGCCTTGGCCAATATGCAGATGAGATGCCTTATGGCAAGTCTTAGACCACGGACCAGTCATGTGCGGCTGAGATATACCATCGACAGTACGACGATAAGACGACACGTAGGAAGAAGTCGAGTCTATGCCTAGCTTAAGCTGGCCTGGCGTTGTGTGTGGCCGTGAGATATATAGGCGTCAGAGTGGCTATGAGGATATGTCACTTGTATACTAGGGTCACGTGCCCATTATATAAGGCTGGCGAGCCTGACCCACTCCTCAAGCGCTAGTGTCGTCATCGGGTGTGGTATTCTTATATATTAGTCATCAAGTAGATGCTTGCTCACAAGCCATGGAGGGCTTTGGTCCAAGACTCTTATAAAAAGTAAAACGATATTGATAGAAGAGACACGAGAAAGGAGATTCAACATCACAAAAACTCCCGCAAGGGATGAGTTGGATATGGAGTAATAACCAGAGACCGAGGGTGCAGCTCAGGTGAGGTTCGCTCGACTACCTGACCTGAGGGTGGATACCTTTTAGGAAGATGAATTCGACCTCATCTGAGTATCGACTGAGCTCTACTTATCCACTATTTTCACACTTTTGGGCCTAGCGCCAACTCTACAGAAAGTCATTCTACATAGACAGTTTGGTTCTACTTCTATTTGCTTCAGAAAAAAGAAGGTAAGAGATGATAAATCGAAGACGATACGATGAGAAAGGAAATGCAAGCATATGGTAAGATTGATGTGATGCGTGCCTTATGAAAATTCGCTGCGAGCCTTAGCGTATTTTGGGCTCCATCCTCTGGAGAACAGCCTTTGGGATCCACCCTCAGGTGAGGTGGTCGAGCGAACCTCAGTTGATGTGCATCCTCCAGAGACCCTGGCTTGCCCCTGTAGTGGTAAAGTGGAACAACACAGGCTCTAGGCAGGGTCTACCCCACTGCAAATGACTAAGCGGTTGTCTAAGTAGCATTGAGACGCGACGCGCCTAGTTAGCTGCTAAGTAGATTCTAAGCAGTTGACGGTCAAGCGACGCCGGCCACGATATAACGACAAATAACCACGACGACGACAAACGGTGCATCAACGTATACCCGACGCTCACGCACCCGACGACACACTTGTCCTGCGAATCCCCCCATGTCTCGCTCTGCTAGCCTGCGATCCCGCCCATGGAGTCTGCGCCTTTTGCGGGAGTCGTCCTCTGCTGCACGAGCATTCCGGTAGATCTTCGAGTGAGTGTCAGATGCTGCGGCGGTCTAGTGACGATAGTTGATAGCTGAGGGTGCTGTTCGTCTGTGTATATGCTGACATGACAGACGGATGTTGCAGAAAAGGTCACCGAGCTCGGCGGCACTCACAAGAACGACCTCACCCATGAGGTGACACACCTTATTGTCGGCGACTACAACACCCCCAAGTACCGCCATGTCGCCTACGAACGCCCAGATATCAAGGCCATGTGCATCGGCTGGATCGATGCCGTGCGCGACCTGTGGACACAAGATGCGCCCATCGATATGGCCGCGCTCGAGGCCGACTGGCAGATGAAGACCTTTGAGAAGCACGGCGGTTTCCCCACGGGCGGGCCCGATGGCAAGCCTATTGAACGGGGCCAGCTACTGTGCTCCGTCACTGGCTTCGAGGAAGAGGATCGGCAATACGTGATCTCAACTATTGTTGACAATGGCGGCATCTATAGCGGCGACCTCACGCGGAACGTGACACACTTGATTGTGAACAAGCCCGAGGGCAAGAAGTACTCTGCTGCTCTGCACTGGGGTGTCAAGGCAGTGTCGATCGAGTGGCTCAAGGACTGCGCAGAACGCGGCATGATCTTGGACGAATCAAAGTATGACCCGCGGCTGCCACCCGAACAGCGCGGCAAGGGCGCAATGCGCACAGCGGCGGAACGCAATGCTATCTTGGGCAAGCGGCTACGAGAATCGGCAGCCGCCCAAGCAGCTGCAGCAGCTGCCGAGAATAACGGGCAACGGAAGCTTCGCAAGACCGCCAGCAAAAAGCTGTCGGTACAAAGAGATGACCTTTGGGGCCACATCCTGGGAAAGCCTGCGGACTCGGCATCCCCGAGTCCTGCGCCGGAGAGCCGCCCGGGCAGCCGCACAGGGTTCAAAGCAAATGGTGAGACAGTAGCCGAGCAGCAGCAGTGGCAGCCTCCACGACAGGAACCACAACCACGACAGCTGGAACCAGAAAGACAACCTTCGGCGCCGCCGTCTCGCACAACAACACCCGCGCCGAACCCCCCTCAACAAAATCAACAGAATCAACAACAGCAACAGCAGCTGCAACACCCACCTCTACCTACCGCAGAAACAGGCGGTGTTCTCTCAACCTCCATCTTTTACATACACGGCTTCTCACCTGAGCGAGCACAGGTTCTTGCTGGCGCCGTCGCAACAATGGGCGGCCATTGCGCCCCCTCGCTAGAGCAGATGGCCGTCCTCGCCGCCCCCAACAATCAGCACAGCGGATACTATATGCCCCTACGACAGCACGTCATTGTGCCCCAAGCCTCACAACCACACATGCACCCAAGAGCTGGCGGCGACGTCCTGTTTGTGACCGAGTTTTTTATCGAAAAATGCCTGCACAAAAAGCAGTACGCACTGCCGCCAGACGCTACCAACAAGCACCCCCCTATGGATGGCAGTATCATCGGCATGCCGTTTACTACATTTCCTATACCCAAGTTTGATACGTTGTCTATCTGCACGGCGGGATTCACGGGTGTAGACCTCAACCAGGTTGACAAGACGGTGCGCCAGCTCGGTGCCAAGTACGAAGAGCGGTTCACGCCACAATGCGCAGTGCTCGTAGTGACAGCGCTGCCGGCGGTGCGCAAACAGAAACTCGAACTGGCGCTCTCCTGGAAGGTGCCTGTCGTCTATGCCAAGTGGCTGTGGGCGTGTATCGCTTCGGGCTCGTTTGTGTCTGTCGAGCCGTATCTCTTCCCCCAGCTGCGCCAGGTGCTAGCCAACCTCAACGGCGCGGCAGCGATTGCATCACGCAGAGGAGATGCCCATCCTGAACCGTCTATGGCGCTTACGGTTCCGACACTTGTGATGCCGAGCCCGCATACCCTAAATACAACCGCACCACCTCAGCCACAGCCACAACCACAACCACCATCTGCGGCTACAGGAAAGCCCACTCTCCCCCAAAACCGCCGGCATACTGGCTTTGCTGACGATGATGACGACGATGACATGGACACGACTGCTCCCTATGAGACGGCGCCGACACACAACGGCGCCTCTGCTAGTAGTGCACCCGTCCCCGCCGCAGTGGCTACAGCAGAAAAGACAGCTCCTTCTGGACCTCCTGCGGTACGAGACCTTGGCTTTTCATCAAACGGCCGCCGGTCCATGTCACCACCGAAGCGTGATCCAACTCCTCCGCAGCAGGCACCGGCAACAGTGCCTCAGCCCGAACCCACAGAATCTGCTACAGCATTACTGAAGCCGCGTCCGCAGCAGCCACGGCAGCCTCTAGACCGTGTTCCCAGCGAGATTGCAGACTCGGCTGCAGGCGATTCTGATTACCAGGGTGAAAGTGGTGACGACGAGCGCCCAGCCTCCAACCGCCAACGATTGAGTCGCGTTACTTCTGTCATGTCTCCTTCCAAACTCAATCGGCCGAAATCAACCCTTTCCGCTGGTGCTGGCGCCTCGATAGCTACGACGACTACATCGGGCCTGCAAAGAAGCTCGACAGTGGCAACGACTACGGCTACAGCTAAACCCGGCTTTCCTACATCATCGACAGGGACCAAGCCACCTGGCTACAATAGACCCCCGCTCAGCCGCGTGCTTAGCGAAGGCCTTGCTGCCGCACCCAGTGTCCATCACCCGCACGTACCCGTTGCCATCTCTCTCGGTGACCTAATGAAAGACAGTGGCCGGCACACGGGGCTTCGCGGTGGTGGTGCCGGTGGTGGTTTCAGCCGGGCCTACAGTAGCGTCTCGGGCGTATCCGGACCTGGCAATGACGGCACTGCAGGTGGCGGACTGGCTGGCACAGGGGCTAAACTAGGAGCGGCAGACGGTGGTGCCGGTCTGCAGCCCGGCGAAGACTTACAGTCCCAGTCCATGCTTCCGCCGACACAGGTGGAGGTGCAGTACCTCGACCCCGAGGCCGACCGTATCCGCGAGCAGTTGATGCGGAAGATTATGGGCGGCGATGCTGCAGGATGTGACCCCTCGAGCGACCCTGTTGGCGGTGGCAGAAAAGAGAATCCTGTACCACCCCCAAGTACTCATGGTCTGGGGACTGCCGAAGAGTCCCTGGCTGACGTCGGCCGCTCCCGGCGTCGGAGCAGTCGGTTGAGGTGAAGTGAGGCGAGGTGACGTGGCAGATGCTGGCAGATGTAGCCACAAGTGAAAAATTCTTCTGACGATCTATCTCATAATTCTTGTCTTGGTGTTCCGTTGTTCTGTTGTTGTATTCTTCACTTTGCTTTTCTTTCCTTTTCGGTGTACACATTTCTTCTACAAAGCGTGCGTGGTATATACACGATGGCATATGGATGGGAGGCATAGCATATAGGCATGGTTCATGGTGCATTGATTTATGTTCCATTTTCATTCTTTTATCAATATTACATTCTTGCGTTTCCTGTTTAATGATGGGTCCAACGTTGTATTCGTATGCTGCTCGACATGTCAAATATATGATTTGGTGTCATTATTCGATTTTATTCAAAAAGTGTGCTGTGATATAATATCAAACTTAATACTGGCTTTTATATACAAGCAATCGAAGCAAAGAACTCTATTGCTAACATGTTGGGCAATAAAGTATAATAGTCATCAGTACGACCCAGGGAATAGTCTCGTATAAACATAAATATATTGATATATTTCAGGAATATTAGCAAAATGAAACAACAAAACATTGAAGATAGCTAAAATCAGCAGTAGTCTCTTAATCGTCGCACGGAATCATACTCCAGTCATTATCTGGCCTCGATAACCAGAGAAATACAACAGACACAAGAAATACACGTGCCCGCCCCACTTTAATTGGAACACCAGAAGGTGCACCACTTAGAAGTGGTGCTCGTCACTCTAATGCACATGTCAGACTAATGCACCAAAATCGCGCATGGTGATGCTTTTTATCTCTTCTTTATACCAAAATAAATCGCACGGCTATTCGGAATGGAGGACCGTATTCAGGAGGCACTCCTTGTCTATGAAGAAAATCCCGGCCGTAAAATCGCCTCTATAGCCCGCGAATTCGAACTTTCTAGACACACCCTCTCCCGGCGTATTTCGGGGTCCGGCCCGCGGCATGGCCGGCCAGCGCCGCATAGTCGGCTTATAGACGCCGAAGAGTCGGCAGTCTGTCGGTATATCGATCGGCTAAAGCTCATGAATCTTGCTGTACGCCGGGAGTTTATTACCGATGCCGTAAATTCAATTTTTACGGCCCGGGGCGGATCCGAAGGATTTACTCCGGTAAGAGGATCGTGGACTTCCCGCTTTTTACGACGGCACACCTACTCTATTACTAACTAAAAAACACTAGATAAAAAACGACAAGACGAAGAAAACATCCCCAAGACTCAACAATACTTCGATGGCCTTATAAAGGTCATAGAGGCAGAGGGTATCATCGCAGACGACATTTAGAATATAGACGAGACGGGATTCCGCATTGGTGTCGGTAAAAATCAGCTGGTCGTCACCAAAAGAAAAAGAGCACAGTACCTGGGTATAACATAAAATAAAGAGTTAGCTACTACCGTTAAGTGTATCTTAGCGGGTGGTAATTATATCCCTGGCTTTTTAATTCTTTCTAGAAAACGCCACTAGAGTATGTGGTACGAAAACACATCTCTACATGGCTTTACTAAAATATCTCTCTCGCTAACGGGTTATACTAACGACGAAATCACTTTAAATTGGCTTAAACACTTTATCCAACACTTTACGCACTTTAAAGTTAGTTCCAAGTCCCTCCTCATCCTCGACGGCCATAACTCTCACTATACTAGAGAGTTTATACAACTCTACGCCGCAAATAACGTGGTACCTTATGGTCTTCCTCCCTATATAACGCACATCCTCCAGCCGCTTGACGTCGTCGTTTTTCAGCCTTATAAACACTACTACGCTAAAGCCCTTAATACTCTCGTAAAAGATGGACTCCCGAACTTTAAGAAGTTTAACTTCTTAAATATTATCGAGGATATCAGGAAGCAAGCATTTAAACAATCGACTATTCTAAGTGCCTTTAAGAAGACTAGTATCTCTCCTTTTAACCCATCTCTTGTTTTATAAGAGTTGGCGAAAAAGACAGAATTACGCACCCCTTCTCCTCCTCCTTTCTCTAGCTTAATATCGTCACCTTTTAATACGCCTTTAACTCTAAGGCAAATCAATAAAGTGGCTACTTTATTCGAGGATGAAATAAAGCAGAATGACTTTTACGTAGAAGAGGTGTACGATTTATCGCAGAGGCTGATCAAAGGCGCGCAGTCGGTAGCCGCCGAGTTAATTCAAGTCAAGAAGGACTTAAGCCGCACCCAGTTAACGGAAAAGGTCAGGCGCCTAAAGAAGGGTAAAAAGAACCGCCCTCTTCAGTCTAGAGGTGTTTTAAAAGTGTTTAAAACAAGGAGTATGGTTATTCAGAAGAAAAACGACGACATCGAAAAGGCGAAGAGAGTCGTAAAGGCGGCAACCAAGAAATTCAAAAAGGAGGTCGGAAAATGGGCTTTTCAAGCAGCGAAAAAGGCCAGGCTGATGAGAATTAACGGGGCTTTACAGCCATACTACGTGATAGAGACTGGGAAGACTAGTCGTTTCATACGTCGAGGTTAATGTTTAATCCTATAAATTTTTTGATTTTAGTGCATTAGTCTGACATGTGCATTAGAGTGACGAGCACCACTTCTAAGTGGTGCACCTTCTGGTGTTCCAATTAAAGTGGGGCGGGCACGTGTAAGACCAAAACCATGACGCCCTGCCGTCCAGTCCAGCCGTATCCAAATTCATAACGCCCATCTGATAGTCGTAACGTGTCGTCGTAAGGTATAATGAGAAGAAGTAGATAATAAGACAGATGCCCAATCAAACAGTTGAACAGAAGAAAAGGGGTGGTGATTAAAGGAAATACATGAAAAAGCAACGAGAGATGGCGGAATGATAAACAAATAGAAGAAGGAAAAAGAAAGAAGACAAGATTATTAAGGATGAAAAAGGAGAAAATAGTAGACATAAAGAAAGACAAAAGGAAAATAAAAGAATAAATAGTAGAGATGAAGAAAGACAAAGGAAAATAAATGAATGTAATGGTTGTCAACTAGAAGCTGCTTGCAGCCTCAGTCAGGACAGAGAAGAAACTGCCAGCAACACCTCCAATGCCAGCTGCACTGATTGTGTCACGGAGCCTCTTGCGGCCGTCATCTCTCTCACGGCTGTCGTGGTCTGGGCTGTCACGATCGCGGTCGCGGCCGTCGCGTTTATCACGGCCATCACGGCCATCACGACCATCACGGCTGTCACGGCTGTCACGACCAGAGCGGTTACCGCGGCTAGAGAGATTGTATGACGACTTTTGGTGGGTAAGACTATTGGAGGAGGTCCTGTCTCGGTCCCGCTCCCGCTCGCGATCCCGGCTTCTGTCTCGTTCACGTTCACGGTCGTGATCGCGGTCGCGGTGTCTTTCACGGTCACGAGATCGGTCGCGGTGGCGAGTGTCGTCACGCTCGCGGTCGTGACTTCTGTCATCATGGTGGTGGCGGCGACGGGACGAGTCGTGGTCCTGGTCTCTGTGGCGACTCCGATTACGGGCGTGATCGCGTTCACGGTCCCGGTCACTATCGCGGTCGTAGTCATCGCGACGGCGGCTACGATCACTGTTTTTTCTGTGTTCGCGCTCGTCGTCCCGGTGGCGACTGCTATCACGACGGCTGTCAGAGTCACGGTGCCGGCTCTTAGCACGGCTTTTGCTCCTGTGGCGGTGGTTGTCGCCGTAACTGCGGCTATGGCGGTGGCTGCGGCTGCTTTCGTCGGGGCTGACCTCAACCAGCTCGCCATCCCTGTAGCGGACCTTGTTCTTGTTCTTGTTCTTCAAGATTGACTTGGGAGCGCCCTCTGTGCCACTTGTGTCCACCTCTGTAGCGGGAGGAGACACAATGAATGGGTAAGCACCTCCTTTGCCTTGACTACCATTGGCAGTGCCGGCTATGCTACTGCTATCTCGGTCCCTCGAGCTGGGTGAGGTGCCTGCAAGAGGAAAAGTCTGGGCCCGAAGACCTGCCGCCACAGCCTCACGCTCATGTTTGTCACTGCCAGCGCCAGACATTGATTGCCTACGCTCTGGACGAGTCGTGTAATCTGGCGGGCTAGTTCCGGTTGGCGAGGGCCGTTCATTTCGGGGATTGCTATGGCGCCACGACCGTCTAGCTTCGACTGACTGACGCGCGTATTCAGCAATCTGCTCACGACTCAGGACACCAAGAATGGCCACAAAGGTTGGACGGGCCTCAAAGCGGACACCCGCTCTCGCCAGTACCTCGGGAGAGATCCGCTTGCGTGTGATTCTTGTCCAAATTGCATCAGGGGGGATGGGCTTGCCAAACGAATCCGGGCCAAGCTCGGCACCGGCTGGGATCTGAGATGGCGAGGGCGGCGCGGCACTGCCAGGGATCATGATACCAAAAGCAGCATGGGAAGTGGCAGGGGGGTGGGATACAGAGCTGCTGTGGTGGTATGGCGGAGGGGCAAAGCCACCTGCTGATGTGGGAGGGAAGAAAGACGACCGTGAAGGGGACGACGGCGACTGGCTCAGCTGGGACTGTAGTGAGTTTTGGCGAACGATGGCAGCGGCCGTCGGTGACGTAGCAAGGGCAGGGAAGGCCTGGGACAAATGGCTGCCGTGTTCTAGAAGCTGAGGAGGTGTATATGTGACGCCTAAGCGGCCGGCGGCCTGCTCACGGCCAAACCAGTCGATCTCGAGAAGACGTCTGGTTGAGATGAAGTTGAAGCCATTCTCGTTAAACGCATCTTCAGAATCGTCTCTGGGGGGTGACGATGGGAGGTCCCGGATAGCTAGTTGTGATGACAGAGAAGAGGGGTGCTGATGCACCGGCACGGTGCGAGGGGTGTTTGCATGATTGGCCATCGCGTTTGGTGATAGAGCCAATTGCTGGTCAGCAACAACTGACTCTGGGGGCGTAGTAGTGTATTTGGGCTCTCCTTTTGGGTGCGGTGGTCCGGAATTATGTGCGAATTCGGATCCAGGGGCAGGCCGATAAGGTATATATACCTCACCCTCACGAAATTGAGGTGCAAGACGGCTGTCCTTTACAGAGTGGTGGTATTTACTGTTGTTGTCAAAGGGCTGGACCACTTCCTTAGGGCTGAGACCGTCGGGCGGGTAGGATCCTTGAGGCGAAGAGGTAGCAGGCGCTTGCCCAGGGACCATGTAATTGGGGAGAGAGTGAAGATATTCTCGAGGCGGGAGCTGGGGCGAGGGCACGTCCGTGCCTTTGAAGAAGCCTCTCGAGCCAAGATCCTGAATATAGGCGCGCAGGATATCCTGTAATTGTTAGCAGGCAGTCGGGCGCGCTCAACATCATCATTGAGAATGAGGCTGTCTGGGGAGAACATGACGGAGGCTAGCTTACTTTCTGCTCAGAAAGAGTGTTGCTGGAAAAGCCTTCGTAGGTCAACTCGGTGTAGAAAATGTTCCAGAGCTCGTCGATGGAGGCGGTGCTGAACAACGAAGCAGACACGAGGTCTTGATGCGCGAGACGAACTGCGATGGAATCGATGCGGTCCTTGATTGTTTCGAGCCCGTCGTCGTCGTCTGATGGCATGGGTGAGATGGGAGGTGATATATGGGGACTGTACGAGGACATGCGTGTCGGAGACGGGGACTGGAAGTATGATGTGGCTGGGGCAGAAGGGTATGGGGGTCTTGGGGACTTCATGGTTTCGAGGAGTGAGGCGAGCCTGGTTGCATGTGTGATGAATCTGCTGCGAACGACGGCAAGTTGGTCGTCAGTCGTCTGGCCTACATAATCCACAGGAAAGACACGAGCGAGGGGTGAAACTGTGACGCTGACAGGGGTGCTGAAGGAATGGCCACTGATGTCACTGCTGGAGTTGGAATCCGCGCTTGTAATAGAGCCAAAGCTGTTAGTCCGGCTGTCCAGGGTAGGCCTGTACTTTCCGACAATAGTAGCAAACACCTTGAGCGACGCGTCGCATTCCTTTAGGATTGGGGCGAGCTGGCGAGAGGAAGCATCCGAATATGTGGGCGATGCAGCGTTGAGAGGCCCGTTGGGTTCCTGAGCTTCGAGGCGCAATCCCTTCAAGACGCTGTGAAGCTGGCGTATCGTTGTGGTCAACTGGGGGTTGTTGGGGCCAAAGTCACGAAAGCCGCGATAAAGTGAGCGCAGCCGGGAATCGATAGCTTCGACAGCGTCGGCGTTGCTGATCCTGCCAGGAGTCATATCCCGAGAGCCTTGCACTGGAGCGATAGGAGATCAAGAGAAGATGATTATGGGGTGGATACTAGCGAGCAAGTACGTGTGTCGACTTGATCTGGTCCAGCGAGGCGTTTCAGAGCACAGCACACAACAAGGCAATGGTTGCTGATGTGGCGATGAGTGAGAATCAATATCACAGATGAGAGGGAGAGAGAGAACACAAGAAGCAAGATTTGGAGTGAGCCGCTCCTGTATGACTTGCCAAATTATGACCACGACAAACGATGACAAACTCTTGGAACACACTGTGAGTGGCTCGAAGAATGAAAACAATAAAGCAACAAGATAATAATGCTATAAACGACAGTAAGGCCGCGACGTTACACGTGCTGGCTGCGGGGCAGTGAAGAGAGTAGGGAGTAGGGGAGACCGGGAGTAGTGAGATATGGGATATTCCACAATACGAAGGGGCTGTGGCTGTGAGGAGGACCGTCACGTATTTGTTCATGAGTATCTCGGTAAGAATCCATGGGCTTGCCTCCAATAGGGGCAGGATGAAGTGGATGCAGAGGTGGCAATTTGACAAACAACAGAAAATACGGCTTTGAAAACCGCTTGAAAACCAGGGCAGGGTGGCAAAGATGGAGAGGAGGAGAGTGAAGGAAAATAATAACAGAGCGTGATATCGTTGTGATAGTGGCTGTTTCAAACGACGTCAGGGCTGGCCAAGGCGGGAAGAGGAGGGGGTGATCTATCTGAATTTGGGTACACTGGAGAGAGATTCCAGGACTGCAAGGCAAACAAAGGTGGTTTGAATGTGTGTGTGTGTGTGTGTGTGTGGTATCTTATGTATGTGTGTGCGTATGTGTGTGTGTTGGAAAAGTCGGAGAAGAAGGTAAGATGGTATTCTGACCGAGTGCTTGCGGTGAGGCGACACCTCTCACTTAAAAGGTATCACGGAAGCCCACAGACGACGGACAACAGAGGCAAACAGAGTTTGAATTTTGACAGACTCCAGCAACGGGATGTAAACGGACATCGTATCGCGTCGGCTCGTCAGTGGGTGCGCCGTGGTTGCAGTGCTGGTTGCTGCACGCATAGCACGTATTCAGCGTTGCATGAGGGCCAGGAGTGGGTGTCGAGGTGGACCCTTGGGGAGCAATATCTTGAATTGCAGCGAGAAAACTTGGTTATCTCGCTGTACAGTGCATGTTTCGTTTCCTAATCCTTCGATATCTGCTTTCAGGGCTCCTCTTCTTTCGTATCGTGTCCTGCTATAGTGACAACGGCCTATGCAAGCCTTTATCCGGGCTTATGGAGTTGATGTGCTGGCACAAGACAACACCGGAGACCAGAGCAGAGCCAGAACGGGTTACTCCATAGAATGAGCAGAGATGCAACAGAGGGATGCTACAGAGGGATGCGACAGCAAAGGGCTAGCCGGGTAGAGCACCCGGGTTGCAACCTGCCGGGCCTCACCTTGCGGGCGGCAGCGTGTTCTTAGTGAGGCGGCAAACCTGGCAGCGCACAAGCAGCTAAGCAACAGACATACCACTGACATGTCGGCATGCCAGGTTTTGGTCTCTGTAGCTGTACTTGTAGACACTGTTTGATATCGGTCCGTATTCTAGTCAGATATGTCAAGATACCAAGTCCGAAACCAGTTCCCATTCTGTCTTTGTGGGCAACTAGCAGCCAGACAGACGGTGCACTTTGGGCCAACTTGAGGCTCTGCCTCGCGAGGCATAAAGGTCTTTCCATACAACCGGGCGTTTGGGGGCATCTAGGCTGCTAGGCAAGCATCTAGGCAAGCGCCCTTGCGCCATGGATGCCGAACGTGGTGCCCTCCATCGCCCTCATGACTTGTAATAACAAAGAGATAATGTTGCCCGTGCCTCTAGATGCTTGTGTGGATGCAACTCTTAGTGTAAAGGTGCACACCCTTTCACAGCAACGTCAAGTTTTGGACACGGCATCTCTGCATTCGTATCATCCTCAAAGGCAGGGCTGGCCAACGACAACGGCTGACGGCAGGTCATGCTGCAGGACTCTCGACAACTGATTGGTCTGCCATGCTATGCAGACCACGACAAGGCAGAGGAGGGGAAGAAGTCAGGAAGCGTAAATACGTATTCGATACCTGAAGGCTGCAGTGGGTCTTCTGCAGATGCTTCTGCAGTCTGTCTGCCATTGCCGGCGATATTGATGACAGTCTCCATAGACTTGCAGCTTTCCACATTAGGGGCATCGAGGGTGGATTTGCCACACTTCTCGTACCGGCAATGGAGGGGAGCTGGGGAGGTGCTGAGGCAGAGACCAGGGCTCTCTTGACTGACCATTGCTGACTCTCGTTTTGGGATTTCCCACCCGACACCCCGCCAGCCCGCCTGCCGCCGGGGTTGCCCATCTTCTGGAAGCTTTGCTGCGCCACGGCCTTGCCTTCTAGACCCGCGATTTGGCCGTTTTCGAAGGAGCCTAGCCAACCAAGCCTTTTGAATATCTCAATGGACAGCCTGGCTCTGGCCAGGCACGGAGCCGCTTCAGACACAGCTATTGAGATGATCTCGGGGGCAATGCAAATGGGCTATGCCAGTACATCCGTGCGCTGCCCACAATAAGATACGTATCTCAAAAATAAGAACACCCAGATAGCAGCCGCCAGGTTTCGGCGAGCAATTTTGCTTATGCTAAAGGTGTCAACACGATGCAGCGATTTGGTTCGCTGGCGCCCGCCTAGACTTCCCGTGACGTGCATCCTGCAGGCAGGCCCGCTCGAGCCAAATGGCGTCCAGTGGAGGATGCCGTGTGCGCAGTGTTCCCCCAGCAGCTGGCCCCTCTTCCGTGAAGAATATTCGGATATGATATCCTCGACCTCTCTCACATCTGAGATGTTCCCTGCATCTGTCCAGCTCCGCAGTCTCCGTCCGTGGCCCCAGCAGAGCCGAATCGACTATCGCGGCTTCGCGAGAATGAGACGCAATCCTGGGGCCACAGGGCCTCTCCTGGGCCTGGACGTGGCGATCTGCCATACCCATCAAAAAAGTACTGGGCCGTGTATGCAAAAGCGATCCCGATGTTGTCGTGCATTACTGCTATTCGTCTCGTGCCTTGTTTGGCCCGTGGGGGTCTGAATAGTGAGTGGCCGGGCCAAGACAGACTGAGAAAGGTGAAGCTGCAGAGTGCTTCTCTAGGCTCGAGGTACGCAGACCGGAGAAAAGGGAAAGGGCAAACACGTAGCACGGGGACAGTGCGTGGAACACAACAAACTTCCTAAACGGGAAGGCGACACCGAAAAGACGTCCGGACACCAGCAGACCTTTGTAAAACGGCAGGAGCGCCCTCGAGTACGCCCGGGAGGAAGGAACGACTGTGCACGCGAGGCCAAAAATCAAGTATACTGAACTTGCACAACGGCGGCAGGAGCGCAGCGTGACGACGTTCAAAACACGGAAGCTGCGACTGGCAATGCTGTGCGGTGAGGCGGCAAGCCACGCCCGTAGCCAGACGCCCGCAATCTACGGCGTAGGAGAATGAGCATCGACAAATTCCAACAGAGACAAATACTACATCGAAATGTGCGTTTCGCCCGGTGGAGAAGGGTGGGTGTGGCCTGGGCCCATACGATGCATGATGCAGCTAGTTGCGGAGAGTGCAACAGTTGCACGGCTGTGACGCCAGCGTAATGTCAGGCAACAGCCAGCATGGTGCACAGTGGCCAGACCGTGACAGCCTGTGTTGCACATCCAGCATGCAGTCATGCCCAAGAGAAGATGCGTATGGAAGTGTTTTGATGCTGGATATTGTATATCGGATATTGGATGTGAGATGTGAGGCTTCTTGACCGCTTGACTGAGTGGCAATGATTGTGTGACACACAGTCATGTAAACAGGGGCAAAGAGAACAATCGAAAGATGGGAATCGAAAGGTTTTCATCTTGAAACCGAAGAAAAACGACAAAGATGTGACAGTATCAAGATCATCAGAAACGGACAACGCAGTGAGACTCGGTAATACGGCTGCGAAATACGACTACTCAATGGTGCTGGCGACGGGCAAGAGAAAAACAGGGCTGTCCATTACGAGCATCACGAGGTTCGTCTTCGCTGACCGAAGGAGAGAAACTGAACGCGAGGTCGGACTGGTGTAGGAAGGCGTACGGTCTCGGTGTCATGTTGTCGACACTATTGCTTTCTGACAGTTGTCCTTGATGTGTCCATATAGGGAGACGTGCATGTTGAGATATGCGCATATGCACGTTTGCCATAGCACACGGCGGATGTTCCGTCGACAAGCACACGCCGACCAGAGAAACTGAACGAACAGACTCATGTAACCAGTTGTGCTCGCCCTGCGTTCGCTTGTGTAAGAATGTGTAAGACGACACAAGAATAAAAAAGAGCACAAACGGGCACATGACGGCGAGGAAGGCATCTGAGAGGCCGTGGTGCTAGCCGGGCGATTATAAGGTTGAGCACAAGCCTCAGCGTGACCTGGACACGGCGGTATACGGGACGTCATGCGAGTGTGATATGTATTGAATTAGAGTTGGACGAAGATATATGCAGCTCTGCTCAGTGTCCCATGCTTTTGCTATGCCTGGTGCATGACCTATTCTAAAAACAAAGAAAGACAACAAGATGGAACGCAAATGGGGGAAAAGGGAAAAGTACTTTTGAAAACGCCTAAAAATCAAACAGACAGAAAATGAAACCCGTGATGCGTAGAGATAGAGATAACTAGAAACTGAATCTGGAAACTAGAAACGCCGAGAAGAGACTGCTTAGAAGACAATGCGCTCCAGCGTGTACGAGCCCACCTTCTTGCTAGTCAGGTGGCCCACCTCACGCCGTGTGCGCTTGGCCACCTCGTTGGCGCTCACCAACTTGGTGCGCGTCACGTCGGGGTGCCGCAGCATGCCGTTGGGTGCGTTCATGCCGATGGGCAGCACCGCCGCCGACTGGTTGGTGTTGACGCGCGCGGGGCGCGTAGACGCCGTAGAGCTGGAGGCAGAGGCAGCCACCGACTTGCTGTGGTTATCAGCCGCAGATGCCTGTCTCTGCAGGCTCATGCCGTACCGCACCGTCTCGCCCACAATGCCGCGCAGGTACAGAGCCTCCTGCACGCCCTCGAGGGCAGCGCTGACCTGCCACTTGAGCTGGGCGAAAAAGTCACCGCCGCCGCTGCCATTCGTGCTGGCAAACGCGTCGGCGTCGAGGGGTGCAGGCGATGCCTCCTCGTCGTTGATCAGCCACTCGCCGGGCCGCACGGCGTCGATGCACCGTGCCATCAGATCGGCAATGAGACGGATGCTGTAGTTGAGCGGCGCCTGGGTGCCCGCAGCCTCCTTCTCGTCGGTCTCGCTGTCCTCGTCGCCCTCCATGTCCATGTACCGCGTAGCCCAGCCCTGGTCGACCATCTGCTTGCGCAGAACCTCAATCAGCGCCCGGATCTCGTCTGTCCGGAAAATGCGACGCAGGCCCTGCACAGTCGTGACGGCCGGGCAGTTGCCCAGCTTGCCAATGGCAATGTCAAGCGCCAGGTCGCGCGGGTCGTTCTCGACCTGCTGCAGGAAGTACTCGGCAAGGTGCAGCTGCTGGTCGAGCTGGTCGAGCTCGCTGTTGGCGTCTTCGGCGTCACCGTCAGCGGCTTCACCCGACACAGCAGTGCCGTTCGTGAGCAGCTTGAGCGCAGCGCTCTTGGACTCGGTGTTCTCGACGAGTTCCAGGCTGCGCATCAGAAGCAGAATGGCACTCAGAAGCTCGGTGGCGCTGAGCTTCGTCTCGTACAGCCAGCGCACGAGCAGGTCCAGGCTGGGGTCGACCTCGGCCAGCATCAGCGGCAGAGCCTCGCCCAGCAGCAGCTCGGCCTCGTCAACGTCACGGAGCTGGTCGCGCAGAGCAGAGTGTGCGTTGGCGACCGACAGGTGGCCGGCATCGACTAGGTAGTTGAGGATGTCGCTTGAGGGGAGTTTGCACCGGAAACGCAGACGCTCACCGGCGCGCTGGTCGGCAATAGTGATAATGCGGTTGATGGCGTAGAGAACCCAGCGACGGTCGGTCTCGGGGTACTTGTGGCGTCTTGCTGCCGAGGGAGGAGGTGAAGATGAAGTTGCTTGAGCGGTTGTGTCGTCGTTTGCAGAGTCGTCCGTCGCGTGGCCATTGGCGGCGGCGGCAGCCGTCTCGCCGTCCTGGGACTCGTCCATCGCGTCGCCAGATGTGGAAGCGTCGAGAGGGCGCTGCCAGCGCCAGTCAGCAATCGACTGAATGCCAAGCTTCTCGGCAAGGAAGTCGTCAAATGCAGCAGTATCATCCTGCTCCATGAGTGCGTCAACCGCCTTGATGTCGTCTTTGAGCTGGCTCACGTAGTTGGCTGACACAGTTCCGGGCAGGTACAGCTTCGACAGCACAGCGTTCTCCTCGACCGCCTTGCCCTCGGCGTACGATACACCGCGGCCAATCGAGTCAATGAGAAGACCGTCGGCACGGCGCTTTCTGCTGCGGGTACGTGGGGGCTCCAGCTGAACAGCCACCAGGTTCGAGTCCAGCAGGGCCACGGCCAGCTCGAGCTGGGGAAAGTAGGAGACGAATGTGCAGGTGTGTGTCGACTTGTTGTCGTCCAGAGGCGCGCCGGACTTGGTTGTGGTCTCGACATCGATGCCGGT
Organism: Ophiostoma perfectum; assembly: GCA_029298845.1. Classification (NCBI taxonomy): domain Eukaryota; kingdom Fungi; phylum Ascomycota; class Sordariomycetes; order Ophiostomatales; family Ophiostomataceae; genus Ophiostoma; species Ophiostoma perfectum. The sequence continues at coordinate 106,951 of JANSLV010000072.1, forward strand.
AGAGGCCTGCAGTGACTGGAAGAGGGGGTTGTAGACGGAGAAGGAAGTGGGTGTAGACGCGAGAATGCTCGACTTGGACAGGCGCAGGAAAGAGGAGACGTCGGCAATCGCAATCTGGCTGGCAACACGGGGCAGACTGCGGCTCAGGTCGTAGGACAGGACCTTGTCGCCGTCCATGGTCAGCAGCGAGCCGGAGGCAACGTCCAGGCGATATGTCGGGCTCGTGGCAGCGTCGGATTCGGCGGGCGCTGGGAGGCGGACGTAGTGCATCTGCACGAGCGCGGCCTGGTGCTGGTGGTTGCCCTGGCGGTTCGGGTCGACGGCTAGGAGGTGCAGGTAGCGTGAGGGACCAGCGTGGCGGCTGGTCACTGTCGAGACAACGAAGAGGACGTCGGGGTTGAAGCCGTTGTTGTCGGCGTTGACGCGCTGCGAAAAGTAGCCAGAAACATAGTCCTCGCCCAGAGCAAGGCCCTTGATGACATCGCCAGCCACACCCATCTGAGCAAACTCGACCTTGAGATTGGCGCCGCGGGGAACCAGGTCCGGAGCCAAGCCGGCCACCGAGACCTTGTACTTCTCCTTGAGCGACGCGCCGTCAAAGCAGGTCACCTGGCCGTCCTGGTCGATTGCCAGCAGGTCAGAGCTGGGGACTGTGGTCGCCGCAACGTCGGGCACGGCGCTGTGGGGGAGGGAGAGAGTGTGCAGAGACACGACATCGCCACTGCGGCCGAGGCTGGCAGCCACGGTCTCGGAGGAGGTGTTGCCGCTGGCTTCGACAGTGTCCTTGAAGAGCGAGAGCTTGCGTGCCGGCTCGCGAGTCGCAATGTATGTGTAGCGGGCCACGGTGGCATCCTTGCCAGCAGACGACCGCAGACGCACGGAGCAGGGCGCACACGAGAATTTTGCTTGTGGGGGAACGGGGTAGGATGTGATCAGTCGTGATGATGCGATCTGTAGGGAGAGGATGTTAGCATGAGCCTTGTAGCAGATCAGTCAGCGGCGCTTAGAACAACATACGTCGTAGATGTTGGCTGCCTCGCCGTCGATGCCGACAGACACCTCGGCCCGTCTGCGCTTCTTCACGCCGGGCCTCTGGCCGTAGACCTCGCCGACCACGGCCTTGCCGTCGACTTGGGCCACCGACCGCGGGAGGCTGGCCAGCACGTATGGCTTTTGGATGTGGAAGTTGGACGCCATTTTGGAGTTTCGAGCAGTGAAAAAGGGCGGAATTCCTTGTCGGTCACAGACTTGGGCAGTAGGGGTTCCCGAGGTATTAATTCGTGTCTCAGGAGGCCGTGTGGTCGTGCCCGTTTGTCCAGTCTGTTGGCAAAACGTGAGGAAATTGGGGGTGTCGTCGAAAGCTTCGAATTGGCGGCAGAAAAAAAAAGTTGTCTAACAAAATAATACTGCCATAGAAAAAAAAAGTTGCTAGGGACCCGCAAAAGTCGGCGTCGCTAGCGTCAGTTACACAGTCTCTATCTTGTACATACACTGTCCCCGCGCACGGTACAATGGGGACGGGCACGTGCCGTAGCGTCGGCCGGGCCCACCTTCCTGACTTCACGCGCTTTACACGCTCTTGCCTTTTTCGCGCCGTAACGCGTCGCCCAGCTTAATGACCTAGAAAGGGCAACTGCGTCCCACACTAACGACCATTAGCTACATCGAGAGCAATGTTCTTCGTCACAACTGAATACCAAGACAACCACATACGACGACATCAACGACTGAAAGCGACGACATCTACCCCGATAAAGAATATCTACCTTTACACGGAGAGCTCTTTTCATTCCATGCAGCTATTTGACTAGTTCGGCATTTGACAGGCAGCGGGCAGAAGCGGCAGTCAGCGAGGTGAGAATTGGCCTATCTCATGAATTCTGGCTTCATATAGAGCCGGCAGTCCTGGAGGCTTCAATTGGAGGGGTCTGACACTCTGCCCTAGATCTATGTCGTCTGCCGCTGTCGTCATCATGGCCAGCGAGCCGGGGAGTGGCCAGGCCGAAAGGCTGCACCCCTTCTTTACAGCTGCAAGACCCGGCCAGAACGGCAGCAACGAGTCTACGAATCCCGCCGAGCCGACGACACAACCGCACCAGACCGAGCACACACCATCTTCAAATCAGCACATACCAATAGATCCCATGATGCTGGCAATGGACAGCAATGCTAGCCCATTTACGCCCAATGGAAACGGGCCGTCCGACTATGCGGGATCTATGGGCGAGATGGCCAGCAGGACGATGCCAGAAGATTTCCACGGCATGGCTACTCCGACGACAGTGCCATATGTTGCAGGCTCGGAGAACATGCAGCCTGGTCTGATGCATCCGCACCAAGATGTAGCAGCATATGGCACATACCCTTATCAGACGCCTTACCATCAGCAACCCGACCAGTACGGCACGATGCAGCCCGGCCCGGCATACACCCAGGCGCCACAGTACAGTGTGCCACCAGCGGGTTTACAGCCATTCCCAACGGCCCCCGTCAGTTATTCTTGGCCATCAACAGAGCCGTCTCCTGCCAAGTTTCACCCGGCCATGTCAAGCCCGCCAAGAGAGCCATCCATACCGCCTGCAGCCGCTATCCCGAGCACGAGTACTCCTCCGACCTCCTCTGCACCGGCTCCAGCCCCTACTTCGGCACAAACCTTGGTACCGAAACCAGCGCCTGCGCCAATGCCGATCGAGAAGAATGCTTTCGCAATGCTGCAGGCCAAGAAAAAGCCAGCAGAGAAAGCTCTCGCGCCAGCCCCGGAAGACAACTTGCAAACACAACCTCCTGAGCCTAAGAGACGCGGTCGGCCACCCAAGAAGCGGAAGTCATCTGTTAGTGAGGTGCAGCCCTTACCAGCTCCGCAGGTCGACACCGTGCCGGCAACGGATGGGCCCCTGCCTGTCTCCGTGGCTCCCACGCTATTACCGGCCCAGAGTGGTCTAATCGTCAAAGCTTCGGCCCCAATCGCACCAAATGCACCGAATCCACTGCAGTTGATGATGACCAAGGCTGCAACTCCCAGCTCTCCGGCACCTGCGTCGTTAAATCCCCAGAAGCGACTCGAGGCCAAGTGCCAATATGGCCCGCCCAATGACCCCAACACAGCACGCATCTCACAAATTATTGGTAACATCCTAGAGGGTAAACATAGAGTCGTTACCACCGCCGCGCCACCACAACAGAAGTCTAAAGCAGCACCAAAAGCTGCAACGACAACCCCAGCCGCCAAGAAAGCACACCCTCTGTTCGCCGCTGTGCGCTCAAAGCAGTCGTCAGCCAAAGCACAATTGCCAGGCGGGTCGGCGTCCAAAGCCTCGGCTGGGCTCGGGCCGAACAAGCAATACACCTCAACGCCGTGCTCCCCGAAACGGGTGCGCAGCTACCAGCCTTTAACGAGCCTTCGAATGCCCCAGTTTGGTGCTTCGAATGGCATTCTCCGTGTCCCGGGAGCGTGCCAGCCAGCTTGGCCGTCTTGCGATAATGTTCATGTCCGGCCAGACGGCCAAACTACAACTGTTACACCGCTTGTGAACCAAGCTCTGCCTTATAGAAAGCGGAAAGGAAATGCAGTCTATCTTCGCAAAGAGGAGTCCCTGTTGTCTCGGAAGCTAAAGCATCTGAGCATATCCTCGGTGGTCGAAAACATGCGCAACGCCACTGGAGAGCACTTCCCGCCCCCTCCACCCGAGCTGCGGCTCCCGAAAAAACACGTCGAATCCGGCATGCGCCTCAAATCTCGCATAGCACCCCAGCTGCGATCCAACCACCCCGGCTTGGACGCCCTGTCCGACTCCATCTCGACAACTCTTTCCGCCTTTGACAAGTACAGTAACGAGGCCTCGATGTGGACCCAAAAATATGCACCGTCGTGTGCACGAGAGGTCCTCCAATCTGGCAATGAGCCCCAGCTACTAAAAAACTGGCTCGAGGCGCTCAAGGTTGTTGCTGTTGACACGGGCAGCAGTGACTCGGCCGAAACTGGCAAGGGCGGCAGCAAGTCAAAGCCAAAGAAGAAGAGGAAGAAGAACAAGATGGATGGGTTCATCGTCTCTAGTGACGACGATGAGGATGATGACCCGGCCGAAGAATCTGAAGATGAAGCAAAATGGACCGCCAGTGGCAAGCATGGAAAGGTCAAGAAGACGGCTGTACGGCTGGGCAACTTGCTCGACAAGAACGGACGTGCAGCTGCCAGACTCAACAATGTTGTAGTCATTAGTGGGCCTCACGGCAGTGGCAAGTCGGCATCGGTTTATGCCGTGGCCAAGGAGCTGGGATTTGAGGTGTTTGAGATCAGTGCTGGCAGCCGGCGGACAGGAAAGGATGTCACCGACCGCATCGGCAACATGACTACCAACCATCTCGTCCAGCACAAGAAGAAGAAGCTGTCTCAGAAGCTGTTGCAAGACCAAGACCAAGACGCACCTATTAGTATCGAAAGCACATCTGATCTAGAGGACTGCGACGGCGACGATGACCCGGATTTCCCTGCTACTCCCGAGCCTGCACCATCCGCGAAGCAACAGACCATGAGTTCCTTCTTCAAACCCAAGGTTCCAACAACAACGCTGGGAACCAGTGAAACAAAGGCACAACAACAGAGTGCCAAAGCAGGTGATGCAGCACCTTCAAAGGGCAAACCTGGCGAGCGAAAGCAGTCTTTGATTCTTCTGGAGGAGGCGGATATCCTCTATGAGGAAGACAAGCAGTTCTGGACGACAGTCACTGGATTGATCACACAATCAAAGCGGCCCTTTGTGATCACATGCACTGACGAAACTCTCATCCCACTCCGTCTGCTGCGCCTCCACGCCATCTTCCGCTTATCTGCACCACCAGTCGACCCGGCTGTCGACCGTCTCCTGCTCGTTGCTGCGAGTGAGGGCCATGCGCTCAAGCGTGAGGCTGCCAAGTCCTTGTTCGAAGCCCGCGACTATGACATGAGGGCGTCTCTGACCGATCTCCAGTTCTGGTGCCAGATTGCGGTTGGCGCCAAGGCCTCCCGCTTTGACTGGTTCATTCCTAGACAGCCGGTTGGCATCGATCTGGACGACCACGGTCACACGACACGCATTGTCAGCGAGAACACGTACTGGCCTGGCATGGGGTGGCTCAACCACGACGTGACTATCTCAAAAGATGGGTTGCAGGAAGAAAAGGAAGACAACTTCGTGCAACAGGCCTGGAATGACTGGCACCTGGACATGGGACAGTGGCAAGACTCGCTTAACTTGACAGTGTGGGCATCCCAGCTGGAGGCGGAGACATCCAAGTCTGCGTCAAGAGAGGAGCGCCTAAAGATGCTCGATTCCTACTGCTCGTTCGCGGAGACGATGAGCGACGCCGATATGGTCTCCCACAAGGTCTTTGCCACTGGCAACCATGTTGAGTTTGATGCCACTGAACCAGAACACCCACCCGGTGGACCAGATGAGTACCCTGTCGGTACGTCATTGCTCGACAGGACTACTGCCGCGCACGAGAACGACCACTTGCGTCTTCCCATGGCGACTTCTCTGCGCTGCCTTGCCAAGGCTCTCCTGAAAGCACGTACCGGAGAGGCGCGCAAACAGCTAGACCCTGTGGATGCGGCCAATATCATGGGAGTCATCCACAGAGAGCATACCGACTCACAAAACATTATTCTCAGAAACCGCCCTGCCATCGCTAGGATCGACATGGCAGAGGCGTTTGATCCCATTGCTGTCAAGGACACTGCGGCATACGCCGCAACATCTTCGCTCGAGCCCTCCGTCTTTGACCGCAACATGCTGCCTATAGTGATGGATGTGGCGCCGTATGTACGCAGCATTATTGCACACGACGAACGCCTGAAAAAGAAACGTCAGAAGCTCAGCACATTTTTGTCCGAGGCTGCAACCCCTAGTGCTGGTGTTTCGTCAGATGGCGAGCTGAGCGAGGGACCCTTGCCAGCCAGTCGTCGCTCTCTGAAGCGGATGCGTACGACACGCACGGCCATGTCTGCTCTCGAGGGAGGCTCACGCAGTGTCACACGCAATGGAAACTGGTTCACCGCAGAGATCAATCCGCTGTTGGTGATGCATACTGCGGGACAAGGATGGGGCCATGCTGCCGATGTGGAGATGGTCAAGCTGAGTGAGGAGGCAGCTAAAGCAGACGCGGCTGCAGCACAGGCTGCACAACAGGCCGCAGAACGGGCTGCGGCACAGGCTGCGGCACACGCACAGGCATACGCTGCGGCACAAGCATACGCTGCGGCACAGGCTGCAATGACTCCGGCGCCGATGCCAGTCCCGGCCGGGCTGACACACAACTACGCCAACATTGCACCCTTCCCGGGCCAGAATCTGACACCAGCGCCGTATTCCGGGCCAATGCTGGTACCAGCACTCATGCCGTACCCACCGCCGCCGTCATCAATGGCACCCATGGCATACCCGCCGCAGGCTCAGACTGCACAGGTGCCATATCCACTATCTTACCCACAACAAGCCCAAGCACCGCAAGTATACGACGGCCAGGTATACGGCCAAGGATATGGCCAGCCGTACGGCCAGGTCATTCCGGCGTACGCACAGTTTCAAGTGCCTGGATATGAGCATAATGGGGCATACCAAGCAAACGACCAGCACGATGCACAGACGCAAAATCCGCCGGTCGACCCAACCCAGCAGCTTGCCTAGCTGGTACAGCAGCGTGGCTCACAACGGCCATCATCGCAGCTGCTAGAACGGGTCCGAGCGCCGAGGAGGAGGAAATACGGGAAGAAGGCGGCAAAGCCTTATAGAGGTTGATATAGAACACATAGAAGAATCCGAGACTACAGTTTTACATCTTACAAAAGACTTGATAAATAAGCAGACAGAACGACAATACGAGGAGTGATGAGTGAATTCCAATTCGCGGAAGGGGGTATCTAACAAATCGCTAACGGCAATAGACAACTATTCTACTAACACAAAGAGCCGAGCTCTCACCTGTCTTCATCTTCAACCATGTTTGAAGCTTTCATCCGCCCTCATCGGTAGTTTGCTAAGCATAGTCCTTCTTGAGAATTTCGTCAATCTCGCGCGTCCGTCGCTGGCGGGCAGCGCGCTGTGTTTGTTTGACGTCGGCTTCGCGCAGACTCTGCTCGCGGGCCTTGGAGGCGGCAGCACGCTCGAGCGCCCGTTGCTCGTCGATCCGCGCCTCGCGTTCTTGGATCTCGAGCTCGAGCACAAGACGCGACTTGGGCTGTCTTTGTGGCGACGGAGCACGACGGGACGAGGCCGCCGACGCCGACGACAGGACTGACGGTGCAGCAGACGACCGAGATACGGCAGATGATGCAGCGACAGATCGCACGGGCGGCGCGGCAAACGACCGTCCCGAGTAGGCAGACCGGGGGGCGCCGTCACCGCCGCTAACCAGCGAGTCGCGGCGCGACTTGATCGAGGCCTTGTCGTACATGCGCATGCGCTCCCACTCGCGCTGCCGGTCTTCTCTTTCGGCGCGGGCGGCAGCGCGGTCGAGCTCAATCTCCGACTGGCGCGCCCGGAAGCGCTCGTCGGCAGCAGCCTCCCTGCTGGCCCGCGGCGAGTACTTCTCCAAGGCGCGCACACTGCTGCCATCGCGGACGGTGTCGCGATCGCTGTCACTGTCGCTATCGCTAGCGTACGCGGGCTTCTTCTTCTTGTAGCTGCTCCGTGCAGCCACAGCAGCACTCACGTCGCTGTGTGCCTCGCTGTCGCCATAGCTGCCATAGGCGAGGTAGTCCTCGCTCTTGTCCCGGGGCCTTGCATTTCTGCGGCTCGTGTAGGCATCCGCATCGCGCAGGTCGACGGTACTGACATGACTCTCCTCCTCGCTGTCACTCTGGGGTGTGGTGTTGCTAGACGAGTGCGGGCCCGTGACAGAGTGGTGGCCGAGGCTGAGGGTCGACCGGCGCAGCGGCGGACTGACTGCGCCGTGGCTGTCTCGGCCGATGCCTCCGCCAATGATGTCGTCATCTTCCTCGGAGCTCTTGCTGAGCTCTGTGCTGGCCTGTGACGGGGACGGCGACCGCGTGCTGCCGCCAACACTGCTCACAGCCTTGGCCAAGCGGTCCTTGAGCTTGATCATCTTATACCGGTTGCGGACAGTGAAGCTGTCGTCGTCACTGCCACTGCTCTTGGAGGCGTCGTCGTCCTCGTGTTCGTGCAGAGAAGACAGTGCGGCAGCCGACACGCCGGACACATAGGAGGATGCAGCGACATCACGGCGTGGGCCTGCAGCAGAGCTGCCGTTGTCACTGTCGCTGTCACTCTCGGGTGGGCCAACAGTGACAATGAGCGGTGCAGGTTCTGCTGTCGGGGTCTTGCCGCCCTTGTCACTCTCTTCGCCGCTGTCTTTGTCGCTGTCGCCGGCATCGCTAAGACGGGTTGAGAGAAGGCTGTCGTTGAATGTGACGGAAGCAGCACCGCCGTGATTGGTGCCTCCACCACCTCCTCCTCCGGGGCGCACGGGGACTGGTGACAATGGCTCGTCGCTATTACTACTGTGCAAGCTAAGCCGGGATGAAAGCCCCGACAGACCAGAGGCAGCAGCAGCAGCCCCGGCAGCTCTAGCACCAGGGCGAGACACCGCGGGTCCATGGCTATCCACGCTTCTGGTGGAGTCGCTGTGGAAGCTGGACAGAGAACTGGCCGCGATGGGACCTCTCTTTTGGATGGCGGGATGGCGAGGCGAAGAAGGTGGGGAGTCATCGAATCTGGCATCGTTGACGGGTGGCCGTCCTCCTCCGTTCCCTCCCCCTTCTCCCCCAGGACGCACGGGCACAGTGTATGGTGAGCCTCGACCGTCGCTTCTATTACTGCTGCTGGACGAATGGGAGCTGGCCGAGCTCACGCTCCGCGGTGGCTTAGCATCGTAGCTCAGGTTGCTGGCTGCGGCAGCGGCTGCACCCAAACCAGCTGCACCAGCTGTGGCCGCACTTTCACCCGACGATCTGCGGGCATCGGGATGAGGCCGCTCGCCACCACCCTTGAGGGCACTCTTGAGGCTGCCCGGAATGGTCTCTTGGCTACGGTCGGGGCGGAAGCGCGAGCGAGCTGCCGCTGGAGGATTATTGTCGTACTCCACTGTGATCACGTCGTCGTCGTCGCCAAACGAGAGCTTTCTGTCTGTCCTGGTGTTTCTAGTATCGTTTGTCCGTCTAGTAGAGGCGAACGGGGGATGGGAAGGAGGCGAGGAAGTAGACGACCGGCTGCTGCTTTGATCTGCGTTCCCCAGAGCACCGCTCATCCGCATATCTCCGGGTGGTCCGCGCTGCCGGCGGGACGGATAGCGTGGTGTCTTTGGGTACACGTGTAGGCTCTCGCTGGATTCGTCAACCGGAGCACGCGGAGGAGGCTGGGCGGGCTTGTTGGGCGCTGAGCTGACCGAGTCTGTCAGAGAGTCTGCTAGCGAGTCGAGGGAGTCAAGCGAGTTGACCCTGCCCACAGCGAGCACCTTTGATCTGGGGATTTCGCCATTTGCCGATGGGGGCGATGTGCGTATTAGTATGGGAGGGCGCTGGGATGCAGCCGTCGACCGGCCGTCTCTATCTTGTAAGGCGTCTTCAGGATCTCTTGCATTTCTAGAACCTTTAGTATATCTGGGCTCTCCAAAGGCCGAAGCCCTATCAGATCCAAGATTTGTATGGCCCCGAGCCGGGAACGCAGGGTACTCGTGGCTGGGCTGCCTTTCTCTTCTGTCTTCTGGGTCATGGCGAGAATAGTCGACGGGCTCCGGGGCGTGGACAGCACCGTCAACAGTCATGACCGTCTCGTGCCGGTTCAGACGAACTGGAGGGGCGTGTGGTGCATCTGGAGAATCTGGTGACCGACGGTCTCTCATGGTGGCAACACCGGCACCGGCAGCCAGCGCGGCTGTGGCGGCAACTGCAGCAGCCGAAGTGGCATCAAAACGGCGAGCGTCCTTGGAGTGGCCCGGGCGGGAAATGCGGCGCCCATCAACGTAGCGGCTAGAGCGGCGTTCGTCGTGTGCGTCTCGTTCAGGTCGTTCGATTCGTTCATCACGCCCTTGGGGCTGTCGTCTTGGCCGCTCGTCACGGACATCGCGTGTCCTAGATGCATCTCGGGTCCCCGGGTTGGAGTCTGAGGTGTTGACGTTGAGCGGTGCGTTGCCTTGAGAGTATAAGGACCAGCGCGGGTTGACTTCTTCTGCTCTGTCTGCCCTCTCTCTCGAGTCTCGCGGCTCGTCCCTGGTAGATCTCCGCCGACGCATATCTGCTTGTCCGTCGTCATTGCCGGACACGGCTCTAGACACGGCTGCGGCAGTCCCTACAGTGGCTGCTGTAGCAAGGGCAGCCGTCGCAGGATCCCAGGTAGCACGGCGGCTGCTGTTGCCATTGCGGGCGCGTCTCTGTTCGCGTAGAGACGTAAAGCTGTCGTTGTTCGGGTCTTCGTATGGTATATCCCGGGAGTCGCGCAGATCCCGGAACTCGCGCGAGTTTCTCGAGTCTCTTGGGTCCCTTGGGTTCCTGGCATCTCGCAAGTCTCTTGAGTCTCTAGAGTTTCTTGGGTCTCTTGGGTCTTTCGCATCCCTGGAATCTCTAATATCTTCCTGAAAGGTTACACCGCGTGGCATCCGTGGCGGCACACTCTGTTGCATCTGCGGCGGTGTGGGCGCTGTCATGTTCACCGGAGGTGGCGGCACATACCCTGATCGAGCCATGCGTCGGACCCTTCGCCGGTCGCCGGAAAACTCCTCCACCACATCCTCATCTTCCCGTTCCTGCCGTGGACGTCCACCCAACGGTTGCTCCGATCGTTCGTCCACTACTACAACCTCACGGCGCCCATCTCGTGCATCGCGCATTTCTCTCCTCTCTGCCCTCTGAGCTCTCTCTGCCCTCTCAGCCCGCTCGACAGGCCGCTCCCTTTCCCGTATCCGGTCCCGGTCATGGTGCCGGTGGGCCTCTTCGTGCGTATTCCAGGCATCCTTGTCGCCAAACATAACGTCCTTGGGGAAAAAACGGTCAACACAAAACGTAGCCGCTGCCACAGACCCGAGGAACATGAGCGACGTCTTCCATTTCGTTGACGAGGGCGACTTGTTGGCCGTATCTTGGCGGAACTCGTCGTCGCGTCGTTCGTGGCGGCGGTCCCGCTGGTCTCGATGGTCGCGGTGCTCGCGACGGTCATGGTGCTCGCTGCGGTTGGGGCGGCTGGCTGGTGATTCAGACAAGGAACGGCGATGTTCACGCCGGCGGACAACGTGCCGCTCTGGCGGCGGAGATCGAGACGGTGAACGTGACAATGACCGAGATCGCGATGACGATAGAGAGCGCGCACGGGGTGGCTGTCGGGATGACGGCTGTTGGGACGACGGCCGCGCTTGTCTCAGAGCCGGGGCTAGGCCGCCGATGGGTGGAGGCGACAGCGTGACTGAGGCTTGACGCGGCTGTGCTTGCTGACTACGCAGGGACGGTGAGGCTGCCGCCGACGGGGGGGACGCCGACTGGCCATCGACAGCCCGAGGTTGTGTGGAGGAAGAAGCAGCTGGTGGTTGCGACAGTCGCGCGGCGGGTGCTGGAGAAGACGCTGTCGAGTATGCCGGGGATGCTGCTGCACGCTCACGGCGTCTGCGCTGCCGGGCTTCGATTGGCGACGACGCAGGAGGAAGGAGATGTGTCGGAATAGCAGCTGTTGAGTCGACAGAGGCGCGGGCCAGCTGCTGGAGAGGAGGCGACACGGGCGGCATGGAGTGGACAGCGATCGTGGCGGGTGAGGAGGAGGACTGGTTGGCGGGTGTCACGGGCACTGGTGGTGCTTCTTGGCCCGGGCGTGGTTTGCGGGTGCCTCGCAGGTCGACATGCGGAATCGATCCGGCGGAGGAGTCAGAGGAGTCGCTGTCAGGGCTATCGGAGGCGCCGCCCGCAGCATCAGGGCGCGCCCGCCGGGACATTGCTGCGGTTCGTCGTTTCGCTTAGAGTGTTTTTTTTTGTATTGCGTTGCACGCATGGGTCCTGTGCTGGTATCGGCGCTGTTGATGCTGTCCGTGCTGTGAATGCTATCGATCCGGTCGGTGGTACCGATGGCAATTATCGCAAATCAAGAAGAGACTGTCGCGAGGAATGAGACAGCACTGTAGACTGAAGAGCTCTGGTGGAGGAGCGCGACGGGGTGGAGAAGCTTAAAGTGGCCAGAAACGGGGCCTGTGTCTGTCGCAAATCGTTGCAAGGGGGCCAGTAGATCAATAGGTGCCAGTCGAAGACCGAAGAATTGATGAAACAAGTGAGTGAGACAAAGGCTGAATACTGCAGAAGTGAAGCATGGACTTTAACTGTTAGGATCAGGGGACGGGACATGCTGGCCTCTGCAAGAAAGCAAAGATGCAAAGATGCAAAGGCAAAGTAGCAATGTAACAATGTAGAGGGGGGTTGGTAGCAAGCTTAAAAATCGAAACGGAGCATGGATCACGAGGTGACCGGGGAGGGGCTACTACGGGAGTGTAGGAGGGTGTAGGCGAGGAGCATAGGGTGAGAGCGTAGGGTGAGGAGGGTGAAGTGGGCAATAGGCGGTGGGCGGTGGACGGTAGACGATGGACGATGGACGATGGACGGTGGACGGTGGACGGTGGACGGTGGACGCGCAGGGTTGCAGAACGGCCAGTGGTAGAGGCCAAAGAGGGAGCCAGCCGGACAATACAATACGACGAAACGCACTCCGCCATGCATGCTGCACGAAGGCCACAGACCATAATCATCCTTTTTCCACAGTAAGCGCCTGATGCGGCACAATGGATGGACGAGAGGCGAATACGGAGTGGACAGCCGCACCGACGTGCATACACGGAACGCCGATGGACTGCAGGACGACAACATACAGCAAAACGAAGAAACTAACACGACAGGGCGAGAGAGAATCATTGAGAGATGCGAAGCACATGTGAGCTGGCGGGAATACGACGGTGCTGGTGGTTTGAAAATCAAACAAAGAGCGGCCGTTGAAAAACGTGCCAGTCGATATTGAGGTGCTAATCAGATGGATCAAGGGCCAGCGTCAGAAGTGCTAGGGCGAGTAGTATCTTATGAACCAAAAGGAACACCAGTCAAAAGTAGTAAATCGACTAGCGGAGATGAATAGCATTCTTTGTGCGATGCTGGTTGAATGCCTCGTAGAGAGATGGCGTAGGAGCGGTAGTGCGGGACCAGCCGCGGCGGCATCTTCAAGTGGGTGCCCTCTACGGCACTGCACGATGATAGCTGCAAGTTGTGCATGTGTGATGAAAGTGCATGCAGATGCACAACTGTCATATGACTGGGTTAGGGGGCATTGGCTTCGTATAAATGGCTGTGATTCAACAGAAAAAATAAGAAAGAAAGGAGAAGAAAAACAATGAAAAAAAGAAGGAAAGAAACAGAAAACAGAAAACCACAACAAGCCTCAAGACAACCGAAAAGTATATTAGAGCAAAAACTAACGCTGTGTGTCACTCCACGACCCTCATTCCTCGACGCAGCCATGTAGATTAGATCCTGCAACGCTTATCTTAGGCAACCAACCCCCGGCCTGCCTTGGGTGGCATCTTCCAGCGATCTCAGCATACCCTGTAAGCCATCGCGGAGAAACAACCATGTCTGAGCATCCATGGTGCTGTTCATGTCGCCCCTCAAAAGATACATAGACCTAGCCATGTTCGGGTTCCGTTCAACCTCTCGGGCATACGATACTAATAAAACTAGTCGTCTATAGAGTAAGAATCATCTTCATTTGCCATAATCTGACTCGGAATGTAGCTGCACATTAGACTACTAGCACTACGTCAATAATACAACCGGAAAATATAACAGTGAGGGCTAACATGGGCTAATCTTTAACAATGACCTTCTAATACGACTATATCGCAACTACGGAAATGCAACAACATTCGAATCTCACCTGCACCATAGGACTCAATGGAACCAGCTCAGTCTTCGATATCCAGGCTCATACGACACACATCGTTCACTGCACAACAATACAGCATCTTGCTATACTATCCAGCCTCCATTTTCTTTTCTCCATCCTCGCTCCTTCGTGACTGCCCGCGCTTGGTATCATTATCGTTGAAACATTAGAATTTAGGTGCTCTTGCTGACGATGAACGCGATCGCAGCATCTTCCCAGGTGGGGACCTCGAGGCCGTGGGCCTTGGAGTCGTCGCCGGAAGCGCAGTAGACGTCGCCAGTATCGCAGTAGCTCTGGATCTGCGAGGCGTAGGTGTTGAGCAGCGCAAGGCTGTCGGTGCCGCGGGAGAAGATCTGACTTGTTAGTTGTGTTGCCCTGGCTTGTGAGTTTCAAAGAGTATACTGTGGATTGTACTTACACCATCGTCTTCGGTGTTGGTGCCGACATCGAAGCTCTGGCCGTGGGTGAAGGTCGGGTCGCCGAAGACGGTGACGGCAGAGACTGGCTGGTTAGCAGATGCACGGAACTCGATGCGAGATATTGACAAGACATACTGTGCTTAATGTAGGCGGCGCTGAGCGGGTCGGGCTTGAGCACACCACCGGCAAGCACATCGGTGATGACGTTGCCGCCCTGGCTGAAGCCGACGAGGACGATCTTGCCTGTGCAGGCATCGGCGTAGGCCTTGATGAGCGAGATCATGGCGTTGATGCCGTCGGTCACGGACTCGTTGTACACGGGGTCGAGCCACGCGGCCGGGTAGTCCAGGGCAACGGAGCCGGAGTTGGGGATGGCCGCCAACACACCGCTGACAACAGAGGCAACCTTGCCGAAGCCGGCATCCTCGGAGGTACCGCGAGCACCAATGACATAGACACCGCTGTAGCAGGTAGTACGGGGCTGGATCTCGACAGGGGCGGCGGCGGCGGCCGTGGCCAGAGCCAGAGTGAGGAGCTTGGAGAACATCGCGAAGATGGAGCGGATGCGAGAGGATGGGAGAGGAAGAGAAAAAGAGGTGCTAAGGGTGTCTAAGGCTTGGTGCTGGTGCTTGGGTCTGAGCTTTTCGGATTGAAGCATTTAGGGGCGGAAATAGCTCCCTTTTATACCTGGTCTCACGATGCATCGCCAGATACAACGTGTGAGCGCTGCATAGATAATACACATGCTCGGTCTAACTCCGTCTCTAGTCTCCGTCTCCAGTGTCCTCCTCCAGTCTCAGTCTCAGTCCCCAGTCTCAGTCTACAGTCTGCAAACCCTGGTTGCCTGACCTCTAGAAAGCTTCACATGCTTACGATTCTCTACATGCTTTGGAGACATGCATGCACCTGCCGATCACTTCTCATCGCAGCATGGTTCGTGCTGCACGCTTATGCTCGTCAAAGTCTAAAAAGGCAGCTGGCTGGAAAGGTACCAAGCTGGCTGGAAAGGTACCAAGCTGGCTGGAAAGGTACCAAGCCGTTTGAGGCATCTCATACAACGGAATCTCGGCGATTGTGCCTTGCCTGGTGCACGGCTGGGATCGCTACGAACCTCATCTACTGTGCCTATCGTGTGCTTAAATCCGTGTGCACATCTTGTCTGTGTATGCGTCGCACTCACGAGCGGCATGGTGTGTTCCATCGTTCCATTGCTAGTGTTGCATGTAGCGCTGGCGGCTGTGCCCTTTTGTACTATCGTGCTTTCACACACCGAGTGCGGTTTTGGTTTTAGCTGTTTGGGCACTTTTATGCCATTTCGACATGTGCATCATGCACGGATGGAAAGATAGGACAGAAACACAGAAAGGGGATATAGATCCCGGTGACGCCTCCCACGTGCCTCTATAAGGGTCCTGGTAAGGGTCTCGAAAGCTTGATGGCCGGGTATTGGAGAGGCCATCCTCAAAGGGGACTGGTCGTTCAGCACGGGACATGCCGACATGTCAACTCCTCGATACCCAGCCCACGCATTTCTTTTTTGAATCACACTATGATATTAATACTATGAATAGCCTTGCCTATATCGCCACCAGCGCTAAGAAAATTCTCTAGAATTAAAAAGATACATCCCAGTGCTGGCCGTGAATCGGCGACCGGAGTAAATTTAAATTAATAAAAACAAAAGAAACTATAAAATAAAATTGCGGCCGCAACATGCCGACAGCGAGCATCCAGCGATCACAGAACGTGCCAGCGTACGTGTCCCCATAGCGCCCGATAGTGAATATAAAAAGTCTAGAATTGTCCAGGGCTTCGGTAGTCCGGCCCCTCTTGGACAGCCAAGTACATCTCGTAGATAGAGCGATAATTAAATGTAGCCGTCGCTGAGCTGGCCCCGCCCATCCCAACCCTGAAGGCTTCCCCGCTGCCCTTAGACCGGATGATCTATAAAAGGAGGCACACTCCGAGATGCATCGTCAGAAGACCCTTAACGGCTTGTAAGTAGTGGTTCGTCCGCCGTCCTAACGCGAGGGGGGTGGGGGTGGAGGAGGTGTTTGGGCGACGAGGAGAAGAGGAAGAATGGTAGATAAACGGCCGGGATAAAGAGAATAACGCCGAGGGAAGTAGTAAAAGGGAAGGCTGGGAAAAAGGATAGAAGCACGGCAGTTCCACGAGGATGTATGTATTTGAGAGTATACTGCTGGGAGGCGGAAGAGAGATAGCGATGAAGGCAGAATGCGGGCAATCCGAACATAATGGCGTACAGCGATACAAGAAACCGGAATAGTAAAAACAGCACAATGGTATAGTTGCGCGTTGTGCATTGGCAGATACCCGGCTGCGATATTGAATCATATCTAGGAAGTTCGTGATGCTAGTTGTTTCTGTACAACCTAATCAGCTGTCGATCTGCACGGCTAGATAGGGATAACTCATGCGGCAAACGTTGTGCATGCAAACATGTGCTACTGATGGTGTCATCATAGGCATCTGCCATCTTGCTTAAACAGCGATATCATAAACTACAATATGATTGGGCTCAGACAACTGACTCTATACGAAACGAACTGGTCACATATATTCCTAACAATATTATTGTTGCCAACATGACATCGGAGGAGTGACGAGTAGCAAACGTGCCTTTGCCTGCTATACATGTGACAGGCCGCAAAGTTTTCTTAACAGGACTGCCATCTTCATCAAGCTGTATATACAGCACAGCAGTAGATTAAACGCAACAGCAGACGCAGGTCGTAGACAGGCGCGCGCCAGCTGCAATCCAGACACCGCAAAGGTCCGGCTTCCGCACCTACTGCATAGGCGGTGGCAAAGGTAGATGGTGGTGGACAGGAGCATGATATCATATCGGACTATACGCTGACTCCCACGACATCATATATGACAAGGCTGTACATGTTTCACGGCGGTCTTTGTGGTGCACACCGTCCATTGTTGAGTCCGAAACCATCCGCCAGTTTCACCTACTTCTGAAATTTTATCATGCTATCATCTCATTAGATGAAGAAGAGATCTTGTCAATACATTATCAGGGCCCTTTGTTCGTTTTCGGAGGCACGTCTGTCTGCTCTTTTTCTTGTTTCGGCTCCCATCTGCTAGACCACGACGATGCTTTTCATTTGCTCTCGCGAATCTACAGACAATAGCAGAGTCTGCTGAAACTTGGGTGTCTTTCTCTAGGACCCCTTGAATGGGTTTCTCTTTGTATTCAAGTAGGCTGTATTCAAATAAACAGAAAAGACAGTGATGATGATGATGAGAATAGACATATAAGAGCAGACAGCTTCTCGCTGATGAGGATGGTGATGAAGAGTGTTTCCAAACTCAAAGCGAAAGCAACAGAGCACTTCGAAACAATCCAAAGAACCAGCTCGAAAGCCAACATCCGCTTTTTACCTCCAAAAACAACAAACCGCAGCTCAATGCGTGAACCGACTCCCTCCGATATCACAGGATGGGTAAATCTCAGTCTACTCTCTTTCACCAGGCTTATCTGCACATGTTCGGGCTACTAACACTCCTCACAAGGTCTACCACACAACGCCAGATGCTGAAGGCATCACATGGGACGAGGCCGCTGCACAGCTGGCTGCATACGTCAACAAACAAAACTTTGTCGAACTCAAGGGGGTCCGTCATCGCTTTCAACGGCTTTTTTGGAAGTACCCCTCGCTGCTTAGCAACCATGAGAATCTACCTCTCACGATCCGCCGCAAGACTGGTCAGGATTTCCTCCATATTCCGGTGATGCCGGTTTCCCAGTTATCGGAAAGCCGCAAAGTCGGCCCGGGGCCCGCAAGAATTGTCTATGTCGAGGGCATCCATGATACATTCGATATAATCTACCATGACGATAAAAAGACCAAGCATGAAAATGCCAAATTCTATCCTTACTCCATGGCCGAGAAGAAGCGCTTGGCCAGAAGTGCAACCAGCCCTCCGGCGGCACCCTCTACTCTGGCGGCACCCTCAACCAACATTCCAGAGACTTCGAGCACGTCGACAAACAGATTTGCAAGTCTTGCTACGCGTGCGGATAACAACCTATGAGCTAGCAGATTGTTCCGCTGGCTTGAATGTTACTATAGATGTGCAGGACACAGATTGGTTTATTTAGACTCGTTTTCAATATATGCTTCAACCTATACATCATGTCTAACGAGAAAGTACCATTGCAAAGGATATTCCGAGTATCGAAAATTTTGTGCGCCATATAAAACTGATGATCAAAGACCTATATAGTCGAAAACGGCTGTGGCTCGTCGGCGGCTTTCATGGTCTCCGAAATCATATCGTTGACGCCCTCGTCGTACTCTTTGTGGGTCAAGTATCCGTCCTTGCTCAGACGCTCCAGGGCCAGCTGCACCCATGACTGGCAGTTGAACTCGTAGTCGTGGTTGAGCACGGGAACGCGCTTCATGAGATCGGCCAGCTGCTGCGGTGTCATGGCCCTTTTTGTGCTGCCGACCGTGAGCTGGGCTATAAAGTTCTCCTCCAGCTGTGGCTTGTGGTTTGTGCCGTCCTCAAAGTCAAACTCGCCACTAACCCCGACAGCATTGCAGTAGTAGGTATCTGCGGCAGCATCAACCTCACCGTCTTCAGTCAGCGGCACATAGAGCAATGCTGTGTGCCGGTACTGTTGCAGGTCCAGAGGGTCGCCCTTGAACACGATGGTGTAGACCGTGTAGATGTGCGGTGAGCAGTCCGCCATGGTAGGCGTCAAAGGCTGTGCGCTGGGGGGTGAGCAATGTTCTTATGTGTAGAGTGGGCGATGGAATGTTGAAGGCAAGGCAAAAAATATGTGAGAGCACGGGAGGCGCAAAAGGTTGGGATTTCCAGTGCCGGCGCTTATTTTGTGGAATGGTAGCTGCAGCCTATGCGTAGTTAGGCACGGTAAATCAATGACCAATAAAATATCGCAGTAAATGACCAAGTCATCATTCAAAGACATAGAGCTAAAAGTCATTTAAGATAAGTTTCAACTCGTTGGTTCCGACATCCCTAAGCGGCATAACAAGAACCAAAAGCGAGTATGGACATTCCGACGGTAACAATGACGTCTCAAGCACAGTCTATACCCTCAGATGCGCCAACGATGGGCTCGGAATCCCAAGCGCCTACACGGTTCTCATACAAGCAGCTGCTGCGGAATCACAAGATCTCGCGAGGGATGCCGGTTGAACCCGAGCCACTGCAATACTCAGACCATGAGTTGATGGAAGAAGGTGCGAGATATCGGCCTACATTAATAAATGTATCCCTCCTAACAAGCTTCATAGGCGCCATTCTTCTGCATAAGCTCTACTCAAAGGTGGTCATCTTGTATCCGCCGAACCCCAAGTACAATACCGAGAAGCACATTGTAAAGAAATGGGGGATTGATGCCGTCGAAGAAGAAGCCGAATCCATGCGCATTGCCGAAGCCGCAGGAATCCGCGTCCCTCACGTCTACGCCATCGAGACGGCATCTGACGGCAGACGCGGCATAGTCATGGACTACGTGGACGGCGACATGCTCAAGCATGTCTGGCAGTCGCTGAATGACGAGGAGAAAACCAGTGTCAAGCGCCAGTTGCGCCAAGTTCTCGAGAAGATGCAGAGCTTAGAGCCGCCCAAAGACCACATCGGAGGGCCACGTCCTGGCGACCGAATCAGGGACACCCGCATCATGATGACGGAGACGGCCCCGGCGGTCAAAGATGAAAAGGGCTTCAACGACTACCTGCTGAGCGCCGTTTTCCGGGCCGCTCCCAAGTATTTGCGCGCGGCCTTTGCGAGCGTGTTGCAGACGGACCACCGCATTGTCTTTACCCATAACGACTTGGCCCCCCGGAACATCATGTACAAGGATGGCGTAATCACCATCATCGACTGGCAAGACGGAGGCTGGTACCCCGAGTACTGGGAGTACGTCAAGTTCTTTTACCGCGCCAAGGGCGACGACTTGCGTGACGACGCGGAAGACTTCTTCCCAAAGACCTATCCCCTCGATCTCGTCCACTACATTGCTCTTCTGCACTGGCAGCCATCATAGAGGATAGGGTGAATGGTGGAGCTTTAGGTATGCGGTTCGCCTGTGATAAGAAATGATATTACACCGGGGTTTTGCGTTTGTTTTGTCGGAGTCTATCTATACGCATTTTCATCTGAGGCGTTTCGGTGTTCAGATATCTGAATTAAATAGTGTATTTACGGAATATAATCGTGCACGTGCTAGTATTATAAACACTGTATGAAACACTGTGTGGCTGGGTAGCGCCACAGTAGCGTAGCTCGTCCAAACGCGACAGCTCCATGTTTGCCTGGGAGGCGGGCAGTGGATAGCTCTGGCGGCAGGTACATCGGCCTCTTACGTCCTCCCTCCAGCTTTCGACATCACCACTTTCGTCATCCCTCTCTACCTCAATCGTCGAGACACACAGACAATTGCCGTTTAGCCCTGTTGTCTGTTCCATTGCCTGAGACGTCGACAGCACCTCGTTCTCCTCGACGACGCCGACCTCCCCCGCAACTACCACTCTTCAACTTCACCCTCTCAAACCGCCACCATGGTATGTCAATGTCTCGACGAAGCCGGCCTCTCTTGGGCTAGTTTCAGCTGTTGGCCTTTTGCTATTTATACTTCTGGCTGCTAACCTGCCCAGACTTCCATAGGAACCGGCTACGATCTCGCCAACTCCATCTTCTCGCCCGACGGCCGCAATTTCCAGGTCGAATACGCCATCAAGGCCGTGGAGAATGGCGGCACCTCTGTCGGCATCCGGTGCCGTGATGGTGTAGTCCTGGCAGTCGAGAAGATTGTGTCCTCCAAGCTGCTCAAGTCAGGCGCCAACCGGCGGATCGCCACCGTCGACCGCCACATGGGAATTGCATTCTCTGGCATGACCCCCGACGGCCGGCAATTTATCGAGCGTGCGCGTGACGAGGCCCGCAGCTGGCGCGAAACATTCAAGACCCCGATTGGCACCGGTGAGCTGGCCTCGCGCGTCGGCGGTTTCCTGCAGGCCTACACCCTGTACCAGTCCGTGCGGCCATTTGGCATCACGGCCATCCTGGCCGGCTTCGACAACGACCAGGACGAGCCCGTCGACGGCGAGGTGGGCAGCGGACCCAAGGTGGGCTCGGGCGGCCGCGTCGAGGGCAAGAAGCACGGCGGCCCTGCACTGTACATGCTGGAGCCCTCGGGTCTGTACTGGGGCTACTACGGTGCAGCGACAGGCAAGGGCCGGCAGGCAGCTAAGGCCGAGCTGGAGAAGCTGGACCTGGCGGGCGAGGGCATCACGCTGGAGCAGGGTGTGCGCGAGGCAGCACGCATCATCTACGTGGCACACGACGACAACAAGGACAAGGAGTTTGAGCTGGAGATGACCTGGATCAGCACCACAGACGGCCCGACAAAGGGCCGCCACGTCGAGGTGCCCGAGGCCATACGTCTCGAGGCAGAGCGGCTGGCCAAGAAGAGCCTGGAAGGCGACGATGACGACAAGGACGATGATGACAAGATGGACGATGAATAGATGCCGCTTCGGTTTTAAATTATGGACGGGCATATCATGACGAGACGGTAGTCAATAACTGTTTATACAAGCGAAAATAAATCATGTTAAGGAAGTATCTACACTGTGGTCACTGTTGAGCAAGCCGACATTATTTGAATCATGGCGACTATGAGAATCAACGTGTCACAGTGTGCCTCACTTCATGGACAAATTAACAGGTGAATGATATCTTAGATCGATTATATACACAATAACACGCCATGCAGAAAATGCTTTTGTACACTCTGAACGCCCTCTATCCGTATCTACTGCGCCTCAGCGCCGGCGTTTACCGTCGTCTGGCACCAGTTGTTGTAGTCTGTGAACAGCTCCTTGCGCACGTTCCAGTCGTCCTTTTCGCAGTGCGCCTTGGTGGCTTCGTATATCTCAGCCACCCGCAAAAACACCTGGTGGCGGCTCTCCTTCTTCTTCTCGGTATCGCTGTCGGTCACGGCCATCCACAGCAGCGTCGACGAAATGGCCAGGCTGGCAGCAGACACCGCGGCAGCAAACGCCTTGTTCTCCGTGCGGTCGTTGGCCGCCTCGTGCAGAGACGAGATGACGGCAAGGCTGGCATCGATGCTCTCCGGTGTCGACGACTCGATAGGCGCCTGGGTTTGCGACCGTCTGCGCTTCAGCTGCAGCTTGAGCTTCTGCACAACACGCGTCGCCTTCTGGGCCAGCGACTTGTCCTTGGTCTCGCGCACCAGGACAGCGAGCGGCAAGAATAGGCGGAACAGCAGCACGCTGTTGCCGTTGCCATCGCCAGCACCGGCGCCAGCACGGATGTACACCTCGAGGAGGTCAAGTACACGGTGCTTGAACTGGACGACGCGAGTGCGCGCCTCTTCGCGCTCCTTCTTGTGGCTGTCCGACTTGTCCCGGATCAGCGCCAGGTGGCCAGCCAGGGCATTGTCGAGGGCCAGCATAGCGTCGTCGTCCATGTCAGACTCGGCATCGCTGTCGTCGTCGCTATCATCGTCATCGCCCTTCTTTGGCGCACCCACGCTCGAGTTGAATGTCTTCATGAGCGCGGCCTCGAAGCCGTCATCGTCCTTCAGCACGGCAGGACCCTTCTTGACTGCGGGCTTCTTGTTGTCCTTGGCCTTGGTCTCTACCTTCTTGGTCGTCTTCTCCTCCTTCTCCTCTTCATTAGGGTCGGGTGATTCCGCGTCGCTCACTTCTTCATCTTCTTCTTCTTCCTCCTCTTCCTCCTCCTCTTCTTCGTCCTCTTCTTCGTCTTCCTCATCGTCGTCATCGCCTTCTCCCTCGGCGTCATCCATATCAATCATCTCCATATCGCTGTCGTCCTCATCATCCTCGTCCTCCTCACCATCGTCCTGGTTGAAAAGAGCGCGGTAGCCCGACGTGTTCTCCTCGGCAGATAAAACATCAGCCAGGTTGTCAAGAGCCTCGGCCGCCATGAACGGTGCAAAAGCCTCAAACACGAGGAGCGAAGTCTGGCGAGTCAGCTGAGACGACTCTGCCAGAAGAGACAGCAGCACATCCGTCAGCACTTGACCGATATCAGGCTCTGCCTCTTCGTCGTCTTCGTCTTCGTCATCGCTGCCACTGCCGTTCTTCTTTGCGACGGGAGCACTACTGCTGCTTCCTGATGCGAGCTTGTCTCCACATGCCTTAATATCGTGCAGAACCTCGATGGCATCAGCACGCGGCTCGTGGTAGAGCTGCAGAAGAGAGACGGACAGCAGAACAGCAAGGCCCTGGCTGGCGCGAGAGGACACATCTGCATTGCTCTTGGCCTTGCTCTTGGTGGACTCGGCGTCGAACGCGGCCACGAGCTTCTTGAGTTGCTTGCGAGCATCAACAACGTTCTCCTTGATCTCGCCAGTCATGGTCACACCAACAGCCTCAGGGTCGATGCCGTACACAGTGCGGCAAAACGACGCAAGATCATCAGGCCGCTTGAGAATGGCACCAGCAGCAGACAAAAGGTACTGGCGAGATGATGTTTGTGTCTTCTCAGTCAGTGTCGGGAAGCAAACGGTTGGTGCCTTCTTTTTGCTCTTCTTCTTGCTGTCCTTGGCCTCGGTCTCGTTTGAGCGGTATGCGAGCTCTGCAAGGGCCTTGAAAGCTGTGCCACTGACAGAAATCGGCTCGGGCTCGTCATTGTCAACACCGATAGGCCGGCTGACTAGGCGGAAAAGGTACTCTGCATAGATCCGGATAGGTCTCTGGTCATTTTTCGGGTCACGGGCCTGGAGTGCTCCAGAGCGGAGAAGGCCAATCACATCCTCGACATTGTCGCCATTGGCGAACCGTAGAATGTGCTCGACGGGCTTGGTACCATCACCAGTACCCTTGACACGCTCGTCAAAGTCATACACACCATGGGCCTGGGGAACGGCACCAAGAAGACCCGTCAGCACGGGCAAAAGAGCCTGGGGGTTCTCCTCAACCTGGAACTCAATGTCCAGGAGCACAGACACAGCTGTACGGTGGAGCCTGGGTGTCGGGTTGGACGCCTGGTTCATCAGACAGGCCATCAGGTTGTTGCTGAACATGCTAGGCGGGATACCGTCTGCAGTCACACCGTCTTCAGCAGCCGCCGCCGCAGAAGCAGCACACAGTGCCAAAGCCTTCTGAAACACCTTGAAGCCGGTCAGCTTCTGGTGGTCGGTTGCACCCTTGGCAAAGTAGACTTGGTCGACGACGGCAATCCAAAATCCGTCGAACCGCTTCGACGACGTCGTTAGCAGCTCGCTCAGCAGCAGGTCCCACACGAAATGGAGCTGGGGCGTGGCATTTCCCTGCTTCAGGGCCTTGCTCTCCTCGTCTTCGCCACCGCCCGAGCGCAGTACGGCAACGACGTCCTTGTGCGATGCAGGTGCCAATGGCTGCGTCCATGGAGCGGGCAGAGCCATGTCGGGGAAGCGTGTGAGTGCGGCCAGCCAGATACCAAGGCCCTCAGGGGTCTTGGCCAGGCTCACGCCGCTCGTCGTATCGGCAGCAACAGCACGAAGCGTGGTTGCAACCGTCTCTTTGTCGGGCAGCTGGCCGCGCAAGATAGCCTGTGCGATAACGTAGAACGCGTACGAGCGTAGCCAGACGACCTTGTGGCCGAGCTGCAGCAGGTGCTCCAGCACAGAGTCCCAGCGGCGCACACGGCCCTCGTCACCCGGTCCGAACAGAATGCCCGACTCGACAAAGCTCATCAAACCAAACAAGCGGCCCCAGTGGTGGTCCCGCTGCTCCTGGCCCGGGACGCTGCTGCCCGGCCTTGTCTTTTCGAGCAGCAAATCGAGCACGCGATCGAATGTGATTTTGGGGTAGACGGTGGCGTATTTCGAGGCTGTCTCAGCCGCCTCTTCTAGTGACACATCTCTGCGGCCAAATAGACGGCCCAGCATCTCGGACAGGACGTAGCTGAAACCGACGCGGGACGCTTCGTTGCTTGTGGCGAGACCGCGCAGCAGACGGCGCTCCAAGTGGCGCATAAGCACACTCTCTGAAACCCGTTCACGCTCGTCCTTTGTCTTTTCGCCCTCCTTTTCGTCCTCCTTCGTCTCCTCCTCTGCCTCCTTGTCTATCTCGCCCTGCTTTCCGAGGAGAGCCATGATGATGACGTCGCCGGCGCGGATCCGGTCTTCGGGGTCGCAGCTGCCAAGGAGCTGGTAGAGACGGCGTTCACGCTCATGGTCGGCACGGGAGAGGTCGTCGGCAAACAGGGAGCGGTCGCTCAGAAGGATGTCCGTCTCGGTCGGAACCTTTTCGACCGGGGTGTCGTTTTCGCCGTCGACTCTGGCCCGCTTCGTGATTCCGGCATTGGGGGCGCCGGGCTGTTTTCCAGAGCGCTTTCTCTTGACCATTGTATTGATTGGGTCTGTAGTTGCGAAGGTGGTATATAGTTCGGTATAAACGCAGAGACTGCGTTGTAGGCGGGCGTGCGACGTCGAACGCGGGATAGAATTTCGCCAGGACTGCCGTGTAAATAGTGCCTGCAGATTCCAAAGCACACTACAGCGGTAGCGCCTGCTGTAAGCAATTCTCAGAATTTTTAGATCGGCAGAATAAAATTAGCGGTGAAATATCAGCTCCAGGATATTAACGCTCACCGCCTTCTATATCCACCGATTAGTCGACACAGCTATTACAAAACATAATTGCTTCGAAAATTACGCATTTTAATCAATGTTAGAGCCGGTTGATTTAATTTGAAGACTGCTACTTTGCTTGTTCCGTGCTTTTACTAAATCTTAATCATCTAAGAGTTAGGTCATGTCGATGAAAGCTACGAGACACAACAATTACCGTGTATGTTAAATACAAAATTATTACAAATATTATCAAGAATAACTTTCAAACTCAACATATCAGAATTATTCCTCAAATTAACAACTGTTGCAATAGCTTTATATTACCCAATACTTTTGTAACCAGTTATCGCCTATGAAAACAGAGAAGCAAAATGTATATCTATATACAATGCAGAACAAATGCCTGGCCCATGCAGTACAAAACAGATAAAGACGAAAGAAAAAAGACAAAATGAAGTAAAACGCAAAAGACAACGACACGTCTACCTGCGCTTCCGTGCTGCCCGCTCGCGCTCGTACGCGTTGGCCTCGCGACCCTCGGTGCCCTGGATCTCGGCCACCAACCGCTTGTACTTTTTCTCGTACGCGGCGTCCTTGGTCTTCTTGATCTTGAGCTTCTCGCGCTGCATAAAGTGCGCGTCCTTGCGCAGCTCCCGCATTGCGCCCTTGCGCTCGCGCTTGAACTCTGCCTTGAGCTTGGAAGCATCGGCACGCTCGCGGTTGGGGTCGTAGTGCTTGTCCGGGTCGTACTCGGCCTCGAAGCGTGGCACAAATGTGCGGATGGCCATGGGCCGGTGGTGGTGCAGCTCGAGTGGGCGGCGCGCGAGGTGTGCAAAGCGCTGTGCAGCATCAACTTGTGTGGAAACACGGTCGATATCCTTGGCCAATCCGGCAGGCAGCTCGCTGCGGCAGGCCTTGGTCTTGAGCAGGGTGAGCACGGCCCGGATGGGCTCGAGCGTCTCGTAGAGAGCGGCGCCACCGCTACCCTTGACCGTCTTGGTCTTGGAGGCATCTTCGGATGCGGCATCAGCGGCCGGCGCAGTGCCAGACGCGGAGCTCGAGATAGAGGGAGAGCTGGTTGACCACATGGTCGTGAACTCGGAAATTAGCGACAGGGCTGTGCTAAAGAGAGCCAGCTTTAGCTGGTTGGCCTCTTTTGTCGACGGAGGCTCGCTGGGGTTGATGCAGTCGGACAGCCGCAGCTTGCGGACGGCATCCTTGTGCTTGTGTGCCTTTTCAATGCGCACACCGCGTGCTGTTGTGTGGATGGGGAAGCGGCCGCCAAAGAGAGCGCTCTTCTTGTTAGCGGCCACATTGGCACTCTCGCCGGGAGACAGCGCAACGAGCGTGTTGAGGACGTAGTTGACGAGCTCGGGCACGTAGCGCTTGGACAGCTGCTGGTATTGGCAGGTCAGGGTGCAGACGTAGAGGCCGGTGGCGTAGTCAGCAAGCGTGCGCGGTGTCGACTGTTCGAGGTAGCGGCCCATGGCCAACATGGCGGGCGTCACGACCTGGTGGAAGTGGTCCGAGGTGGGGAAGGTGGTGGCAATGGCCGTCAGCACAATCAGGTCGCCCGTGTTGAAAGCGACCGAGCGGCTGACGCTCTTGGTCTTGGCCTCGAGCGACAGCACGCCCTTCTCGCCCGGCGTGTGGGTCACAACGACACCCTCCATGTCGGCGAGGTGCGAGCGGAAGGCGACTGCCACCTCGATAGGTACTGACTTAGCGAGCGAGTGGATGTGGCGCACGACGCTCTCAATGGTGGCAAAGGGCGGCTGCTCCTGCGATGCAAGGTAGGCAATGTGCTCGACGAGAACAGCAGCGAAACGGCCAAGTCGGTCCTTGTTTCCGTGGTCCAGCTTGGGGTGGTAGAGGGCACGAATGCGCTGCACGACGACGGGCAGCTTTGCCACGGGAATGTCCTCGGTGATGGACAGGAGCTCAGCGTGTGTCTGCGGGCAGATGAAAGTGTAGGGGACACCGTCATCATCGGAGCCCTGGTTCGCCGTCGCGGGCAGCTTGCCGGCATTGACAAAGACGGCGTTCTTCTTCTCGTCCTCAGTGAGGATACCCCGGATGAACTCGTCGTCCTCATCGTCCTCGGCATCGCTGCCGTCCTCGTCGTCGCTCTCGTCATCCTCGTCATCCTCATCCTCATCGCTGTCGGGCTCAACCTCGGATCCACTGGCGACGAGATCGTCGTCAATAAGGAAGTCGTCCTCGTCGTCAAAGCCCAGCTCGGCGGCGGTGTGCCGTGTCTTAATGCCCTGGCCGAGACCAAATTCGTCCTCCTCGGCACCGTCGGCACGGATAAACTGCAGCGCAGGACCGTCGGCAAGCTTGGCCTCTGCGTCCTTCTTCTTCTTCTTCTCCTTCTCCTCCTTGTCTTGCTCCTCCTTGTCGCTGCCGTCGGCATCGCCGTCTTCGTAGCTGATTTGGCCCATCATACGCCGCACCCGGCTCTCTTCGAGCTTTTTGAGATGCTCCGACTGGTCGGCGGCAACCTCCTCCTCGGTCTTTGTGCGCTGCGACGGCTCAGCCTTCTTGTCCTGGAGCAGCTGACGCAACCGCACATCGTACGTCTTCTCAAACGCAGCCTTGTCAAAGGCCTCGTTGGCAAAGGCACCGCCGACCTTGGTGGTCAGGGTGTCCTTGTCCTTGTTTGCGTCCTTGGAGCGCGACGGACCTGATGCTAGCAGCTGTGTGATTTCGGGCAGCATGTTGTCGAGTGCGGCACGCACGTCGTCGTCTGCCTCCTTGGTGATCTGGCGCTCGTACTTGTGGTATTTGGACTTGGCGATGACCTCCTCCATGACCTCCTTCTTTGACTTTTTGCGCTCGGGCGCACCATCCTCGCCAGCCGGCTGCTCGAGGGCTGCCAGCGTCAATTCTTCGGTGAGGCCCAGCTCACTGCGTAGGCGCTTGAGCTGCTTCTTGTGTCCAATCTCGCCGTCGTCGTCACCGTCGTCGTCGCTGACTTCGCGCTCGTCAAAGTCGTCTCTCATTCCAACGTCCTCGTCGTCGCTGCCGCCGCCGAAAGCAAGCGTCTTGCCGCCATGGGTCAAACCACCGTCGCCCGGACCGGCCAGGAACTCGTCCTCGCCACCCTCAAGATCGAAAACGGCGCCCTTCTTGTTGTGAATGCGCTGCTTCTCAAAAGCGAAACGCTCGAGCGCGCGCTCCTCGGGGGTCATGTTGGGGTCGCCCTCGCCTAGTCGTCTATCGAGAATACCGCCGACCTTGTTGCGGCGCTGCATGTCGATGAGCAGGGTGCTGCGGCGCTTCTCTTCGCTGCGGGACAAGGCGGCCTGGGGACGGCCCTTAATGCCACGGAGGCTCTCGGGCACCATGGCGGACTTGAGGCTAGTGACGGGAAACTTGGGACCGCGGGCGTTCATCTTGAACTGAAAGGGGTTGAACTGCTCGCGAATGGTATCGAGGGCATCGGAGCGCTTGAGGCGCTTGGTGTTGCCATTGCCGCCGCCGTTGGCAGCAGCGGCGCGGGCCTCCTCGGCGGCCTGCTTCTTCTGCTTCTTTGACTTTTGCGGGCCGATGATGCCCTGGTCGAGCAGCGAGGCCTTGAGCCTCTTGAGCTGCGAGCCGGCCATGTTGGGTGGTGTGTGTAGGGGTGCGGCGATGCGTTGAGAGTCGTCGGCGTCGATTCGTGCTCTTCTCTGGTTTGTAGTGTTTCCGCCGTCAATGCCAAAGTGAAATGTGAAAAGCCGGTGCGCCTAGAAACTTTTTTGTGGGTCGGCTGTGTACAACTTTTTTTGTTATCTTATCGGCACGACTGTTGATGGTGATTCAGACGGAAGGCGGTCAGCCCCGGCAGAATGTCAAGAGCTCAGGCACTATGTCATCCAAGCTCCGGTGGCCTTGAGCTAGGGCGCTGAGGTACTCATCGAGCTCCAACGATCATCAAACGCAGCTCAACAACCACTGCCATGTCTTGGTCATGGTGGCGTGCGTTTGCGCCGTATGAGCGGTACATTGGCATCGGCTTGTTGACGGTAGCGGCGGGATCGCTTTATATTGATTTCAACTTTACAATCCACGACCACTTCCACACCGTCTTTGAGGAGCCGGCGACACAGCCCAAGACACAGTACATTACGCAAGACACGGAAGACTCGCTGGCGCTGGATACGCTGACGAGCCTGCTCGAGCACTACAACTTTTCGATCCGCGAGACAGCCGCCAAGATTGTGTGCGACCGTGCCGTCAACGACGATGCGACACTGCGACGGCTGCTCTGGGGCGTGGCGCGGCCCGACTACGCCGAGCGTATGGCTAGCCTGCGGGCGCTCGCGATGCTGACGGACCAGAACACGCTGGCGCGGCTGCACACGCGCGAAGGCGTGGCGGCGTTTGTGCGGTCGCTGCAGCATTGCATTGATGGCAGCGAGGACGAAGAGCGGCGGCTGCGCGACAAGGGCGACGACAGCGAAGAGGCGCGCAGGGCGATCCGGGCGGCGGGAGACAGCATGATTGCCGACGTCACATACGACGAGTACCACATGCGCGACATGGCGGAGAAGCTGTGTCTGATGTTTGTGGCGCAGATGGCGGAGCGGTTCGGCGTGGAGCTGCTAGTGCGGGCCGGGTTTGTGGAAAAGTGGCTGGCACGGCAGCGCTGGGTCGAGCACCCGATCCCGGCGCTGCCGGCAGCAGCAGCAGGTCAGCGCATCCAGAACTTTGCACAGTACCTCAAATACCGCGACAACCGAATCGCGTACCTGTGCCAGAAGGTTATGGAACTGCCGGCAGGGTGGGCGGCGCTGGAGAAAACCGGGCTGGTGGAACCGAAGAGGGTGCGGCCTCCCAAGGGCCTTAAGAAGAAAAAGCTGGCCTCACAGCAAGCACAAGCCCAGGCCCAGTCCGACCAGGCACAAGAATACCGAGAGAACGACTTCACCCCGGCGAACCCGTCGCCACTGCGCGCGGAGCTGCGTGTTGTCAACGGCAATGTGGTGTCGGATACGGGCGACGGGAGTGCAGAAGGCCGGGCCGCGCTCAGGGAGATTGAGGGGGATGAGGCGACCGAGCCGACGCAGCCACTAGCCCAGTCGCAGTCTCACCAGGCGGGCCGGCGGCCTACGAGCCAAAACACGCGCGAAGAGCAGCGGATTCGACGCCAACACCGCGAAGCCATGGTGCTGAACGACGGCACACGGCCACTGCGACGGGACGACATAATCGAGCGCGAAAGTGACTGATCAGGTGATAGCGAACAGGATCTATAGCGCCTTTATCCAGCCGCGGTCCTATATCCGCGATACATGACCAGACGATGTCTGTGCTGCAAGATCGATACATTACACACTATCTACTAGCCGGCACGCCACAGCTGAGTCCGGCCTGTATCAGGCCGACTGCTCAGGCCGTCTTTCACCTATTGGGTCTGCTGCCGAGCCACATTGCATGGCGCGACTCAACTACGGAGTATGGGAATATGATTAGCATGGGTCAGGTGCTGGTAGTAGATCAGTAGATCAGCTTGCTACGTAGATACCCCGGACGGCAGAAACGGCTACGGCGCGCCACGTGGAGGCACTGAGAATGGACTGTGCGGGAGGAAGCTCTGAGTCGACTGGGATTTGGACGGCTCCTTGGTGTGATGATGTGGCATGGCCTGTGATGAAGATGGTGAATAGAATGGTGCACCCCAACACAACAGAGCTAAATGATTTCGACTTCTAGATGTGACGAGCGGTGGCAAGGATGAACGGCTAGATAAGGAATACAATAAGACGCGAGAAAAGAACCAGGAAAAGAAAGGCAAATGTCAGCCGCGGATCACAAAATCAAAAACAAAACAAATGACGAGACATTTAAACCAGTGACTAAGATACGGCTTAACTGTGTGTTGGGTATTTTATTGAAGTAAATAATGCAATATGGAAAAATCACTTGATAAAGAAGAAGCTTGAGATCATGGTGAATCTGTATATTGGGCCACGATGTACTCGGATTTCCGTTTCTTGTTCTCTCGTGTTCATTGCTCATCCTCAAACCGTCGCTTGTTTACTTGTTGACTCTTTGCTCTTTGTTGACTGTTTATTTACTTACGAGTCGTCTTGGTGATTGAAGCGGTCAGCAATAAATAGAGCAAGACGAAACCGGCTGCAGGCGAGGTGATGCAGCAATGCAGTAGACATGCAGTAGATATGCAGGGCGCCTGCATAAGCGGCATAAGCTGCATGCAGATGGAGAAGGCCGTGTGGATGGTAACGATCAACTGTTTGTTTACTTGCCACTTGATTTGATTTGATTCATTGGTGGTTCTGTTCTGTCTATTCGTTTGATTATTCTTTTCATCTCTTCATCTTTTCATCTTCTCATCTCGCTTCTTCTCTTCTCTTCTCTGATTTTTGTCTTTTCTTTCTCTGTTTCTTATCTCTTCTTCCATCTTTCTTTTCCTCCCGTCTCTAATTATCACTTGTCTATTTCTAGAGGGTGGCAGTGGACAATGAACCCTGCAAGAAAGAAAATATACGAAATATAAAAAGAGCAGTAGACAGGAGTCGACAAGAACTTCACGGCCGTGCTCAGGTACAACGAAAGAGAATCCCGCTTGGCGTCCGATGAACTAACCTGGTCCTACGGTGTCCTTATCCTCGTCTTCTGCCCATCCATGTCCTTGAACTGGAGGTCCGTTGTCTCACCCGGACTTCGAACCAGTATCTTATTAGATAGTATTGGAATATCTGTACTTTTGTATATTGCTCGTCATACAACCACTAGCAGCCCTCGTCTGGTGATATCATTGGCGCCGGGTGAAGCATCTCTCTCTTTCTCTCTCTCTCTCCCTCTCCCTACATCCTGCACATGGTTGCTGTTTACTTGGCCACGTAGCCGCCGTCACGATGTAAACAAACACCCACTGGCCTGGATGATGAACATTACAGATGGAACCTGACGCAGGGTAAGATGAAGCTGCCACCCGAATCGAGTAATAGACGCATCCTGCATATGCAGCTATGAGCCTGCTGCATACGCCGTAGCAGCTTTGCTCCGTATGCTCATGCGTGTGTTTGCGGCGGAGCTCCCTGCATCCATACGCCCCGCGTCGAGTGTCATCATCGTCTTTGATTTTGATTTCTGATCTGACTCTGACTTTAGCGACTCGCTCCCCAGTGCCAGTTCGTCTTTGGACATGCTTGAGATCCATCAATCCCACCTTGCTGCTCCCCTCACCCGTCGTTCGTCACAGGTAGACGCCGCACGACCGTTTTCAGAGTTTCCTATCCTCTTTTCTCTTTCTCTCATGTCTTTCTCTTATTCTTATTCTTTCTCTCATCCCATCTATATTGTCTCGTCTTTCCGCCGTCCTGTCTCTCTTCTGTCTCTCTTTGTCTTTCTTTCTTCCTGATTCCTCCCATTTCCTCCCCGTCCTCTTTCCCCATCATTCCCGTCTCCCGTCCCTCCATCTCAAGTCCCTCATACTCACACTCCCCCTCCATATTGTCTCTAATAACTCCGTTATTGCCTTCTTCTCACCTGCCATCTCTTATATACGATACACTCCTCCTTTGTATCCGTTCCTCTCGTTGACTTGTACCCTCTGTCTTTTACACACGTTCTTGCATCTTGATACCCATCCGCACCATTCTTTACGTCTGCTTTCACCCGCTTATTCACTCTTTCACTACTGTTACACACACCAGTACTATATCTCTTTTGTCTCTTTCTCATTATTGTCTATCTGTTCTTGTTTGTCTACCTACAAGCAGAATCCCAATCAGTTCCATCCCACCTCAGCTCACTTCCGTGACACCGCATTCCTTGTTTCTCGGTATTGCATCCCACTCAGGCAGCCTCTCCTACAATCTCTTGACCACCCACTTTCATTTCTCATCTCATCTCGTCTTCTACTTCGTCACATCTGTCTCTCGCATTGCCACTTGCATTGGCTCTCAAATCAACACGCGGCCCAGACATTCAGCCTCAAATTACCTCACCGTCGACAAGGCCTTTCCTGCAGCTCCTTTACACAGCATCACCACTTTGTGACTGTTAGACTTTTGGCCTTTCAGACTTCCAGACCGCTCTTACAGAGTACGCTCGTAAGACTACTCTTCCAACGACGCAGTGGATCACGGCCCCAACCCTGCCCCAATCCTCGTTGCCCGCCCGTCGTGCCGGTCCTTGCCTCCAGCTCTCTAGCTTCACTTTGCCCCTGCAGGCCCCGTCCGGCAAATACGTCTACTCAGGCACGCTACAGGGGGGTTGACAGTCTAATGTTGAAAGAGCGATCCCCATAACGACGACCAGAGCCCGAGAGCCCAACTCACAAGCTCACCGCTGTCGTCACATCGCCTGTCCACGCGCCTTATTACTTGCCACCCGAGGCAACGACACTCG
This sequence comes from Ophiostoma perfectum, assembly GCA_029298845.1. Lineage (NCBI taxonomy): Eukaryota > Fungi > Ascomycota > Sordariomycetes > Ophiostomatales > Ophiostomataceae > Ophiostoma > Ophiostoma perfectum. The sequence continues at coordinate 141,243 of JANSLV010000072.1, forward strand.
GAAATCAGTACGCAATCGAGACTGCTCATTGCTCTGCCTGTCCATCGCTCATATCAAATCTCCCAGACCAAGACCAGCACCAGACCCGAAAGGAGGGTGGCACTGCCATTAACCACTCTTCGCCCGCCGGGACCTGTGCCGCCACTCCATTCTGACTAGACACGAATAAGATTGGACCCAAAGAGAAGACGACAGAACTGAGAGGAAGGGGACTCAAAGGAAAAGGACAAGAGAAAAAGTCAAAAAGGACAAGCCGGACAAAAGGTGTGGTAGGGCAACGGGCTTGTGCACCTACGCATATACGTTTTGCTTGCTTTTGTTTGGTCTGTTTTATTTTCGCATTTGTTTTTGCATTACTTTTATCTCAGCCCCCTGCTTCACGGGTGCCTACCCCCTGGTCGGTTGGTCCTAGTGTCCCAGTTTGTCCACCTCCCTATCCTGCCACGCTAGTCCTCTTTGAGACACCCCTACCGAGTCGTCGCCATGTCGCTCACAACAACCACAACAACGTCGACATCGACCATTGCTACTGTTACTGCTGCTGCCACCAACACCAGCAGACTCCGGTCTCCTTTTGCTCCCACCACTGCAAACTCGCCGGCCCGTCCGCAATCCTCCCTCAACACATACCCCAAAACACCGCCTCGGTCCCTGCGCAGACGCCTTCCCACCTCGACGCGCTCCGGCAGCGGCATCTCCTCCAAGTCAACCCCCAACCTGGGCTCCCACTTCCAGCAGCCTCAGTCACAAGCACTGGGAACACGCCGGCCACCATCTGCAGCCAGCGCTGCTCCTCCGGTGCCTCCACTCCCCTCTCTGCCATCTGTGTCATCTCTGCCACCTGCCACTGCTCTCCCGCTCAGCTTACCGGCTCCGCTGCTCATCCGCAAGGGCTCGCTGGCAGCCCTCACCCAGTCGTCGCTCGCGACCATTCCCGATGCCACCGAGTCATACGCCCTCGACACCTTGAACGAGTTGGCCTCCACAACCAAAGAGACCGATACCGAAATCGAACCTAACAACACTACTACCGACTCCGACATCCCCCAAGATATGGCCCCTCTGACGCCGAGCCGTTTTGCATCGTCCATGGCGTCCTATTCGGGTGCGCCATCGGGCGGCGACGATATTGCTGTCGGTGACGACGTCGACGTCCCTGGTGGCATGGTCGGCACGGTGCGCTTTGTCGGCTCCGTCAACGGCCGTAAGGGCGTCTTTGCCGGTGTCGAGCTGCACCCCGAGTTTGCCGTGCGTGGCAAGAACAGCGGCGACGTCGACGGTGTCTCATACTTCAACACCACCCTCCACGGTGCCGGCATCTTCCTGCCCCTTGCAAAGGCCCTGCGCCGCGATGTCTCGCCCTCGGCTTTCCCCATGACCCCCTCGGCCGCTACCTTTAACGGCAACGGCCTCAAGCTCGGCAACCAGAACTCCACAAACTACACGCCGCCCACGCCTTCTATCCCCAAGTTCAGCCAGTCTGTCAGCAGCGGTGCACCACCACGTGCTCCCAGTCCCCAGCATCGGCGGCCGCCGCGCACATCACTGCCGCGTCCTGACTCGCCCGTGCGCCGTCTGCAGATGACCCCCGGCCCCCCTTCGCGACCGTCGTTGTCCACACCTGCGCCCAAGGCGTCGGCAACTACATCCACGGCTAATGCGACTGCCGGGGATGGCCGCTTCGGCAGCCCGACATCCACTAGCAAATTCTCCCAGAGCATGCGTGCACCAACCACAAGTGGCCTCGGCGACCCTGCCAAGAAGGGTGCAATGGGACTGGGCATGTTCCGCAACGGCACAGCCGGTGCCAGCACGACCAACCTCGTGCCCGACCGCAGCCTCAAGGCCAGCATCGGCCCGCGCAGTGTGTCGGCCCTTGGCGGCGCATCCAACTATGGCGGCGACGACGATGTTCCGTTGCCGCCTCTAGGCCGCATACCGGGTATGCCCTCAACCTCAAGCACAAGTCGCCCGCCCACAAATGGCAGCGGCAATGGCAGTGTCGACTCGGCATCGTCGTTTGGCCGTGGTATCGGCGCCCAGCGCCCGTCGTCGCGTACTGCCGGTCATAAGAAAAACGGCAGTATTGCGACAGCAACGACACTGGCCAACAACGACGAAGAGGTTGAGCGTCTGCGCACCGAGCTTGACGACCGCGAGCGCCAACTTAAAGATCAGGCCAGCACGCTCGCCGATATGGAGAGCAGCCTGACGGAACTGCAGACCCTGATCGGAAGCTCTGACGGCCCGCCAGACATGTCGCCTGTAAAAGGAAACAACAGTGCCGGCGGCACGAACTTTGGTGACGAGCTGGATGAAGTCAATGACCTGTCGCAGATGCGAGCGCTGTTGCGCGAAAAGAACGACAAAATTGCCATGCTCACGGCCGAGTTTGATGCGCACCGTGCCGACTTCCGCAGCACAATCGACACGCTCGAGATGGCCAGTACCGAGACGGAGCGTGTCTACGAGAAGAAGATCGAAGAGATGATCCAGGAGGTACAGGAACTCGAGAGCCGGCTCGCCGACGTCGACGTCGTAGCACAACAGCTCAAGCAGCTGGAAGAGCTCGTGCAAGAGCTCGAGGAGGGCCTTGAAGACGCACGTCGCGGCGAGGCTGAAGCGCGTGGGGAAGTCGAGTTCCTGCGCGGCGAGGTTGAACGCACACGCACCGAGCTGCGCCGCGAGCGCGAAAAGCTGCAAGCACATGGCAACGGCCCAGCGAAGCCAAATGGTCATAATGGTGCACCAGCCGGCGGTGCCGTGATGAACGGCAACGGCCCGTCATTCAAGGACCTCGAGCAAAAGGACGACGAGATTCGCGGTCTCAAGGCGATCATCCACTCGCTCAGCCAGAATGCTGGCGTCCAGGACCTGCCATCGTCGGGTACTAGTATGCCCAACGGCAACCACCGCCGCGGCGAGTCGATTAACGAGCGACTAGCACGTGAGTCGCTCGAGCGCGAAGTGGCTGACCTACGCGCCCTGCTAGCGACCAAGTCGACGCGCGAGAGCGAGATGGAGCAGGAGATTGAGACTCTCCGCGTCTCCGGATCTGGGCCGTCCGCAAACGGCCTGGGCAACCGTGCGAGTGCGATGACGGTTGGCAGCCGGTCCTCGCTGCGGGATTCCCGCGGCACTGTTGTGCTCGCACGCGACTTTAGAGAGGCCGTCTCGGGCAGTGGCGCCAACGGCAGTCATGGCCATATGCTGAACCACGGGCACCAGCGGTCCAACTCCAACTCCAACTCCAACCTGCGTGGTGCCAGCCTCAACGCGACTTCAGGCACGACGTCGAACCGCGCACCGCACCACTCGCGCGGCCTGACGCTCGACACCATGCCCGAGAGCGATGCGTACTCGTCGGTCACGGAGTCGAGCACGCTCTGGTGCGAGATCTGCGAGACCAACGGCCATGATATCCTTACGTGCACCAACATGTTTGGCACGCAGGCCGGCCAGCCGCACATGATGAAGAGCCTGCCGCCGGCACCCCTGCTGGTGCGCCAGGACACGGAGCGCAGCGGTAAGGATATTGTGCGCGCTGCTCTGGCGACTACGGCGCCGTCTACGACTACGTCCACGACCATCACTAGCAAGCCGACACCGCCCGAGGTCAAGATCCTGCCGAACCCCATGGACTCTGGTCCGGTGGCCGGTAAGGAGAGCGGTGTCGTGGATGCTGGCAAGTGGTGTGCGCTGTGTGAGCGCGACGGCCACGACAGCGTCGACTGTCCATTCGAGGATGCTTTTTAGTCCAACTACGTCTGTCTAGTCTGTCTAGTCTGTCTAGTCTGACTGTAGAGCAATATTTGCCGAGCGACAAGCGTCGACAATCTACTATACACTTTTAATTGACGAAGAAACGAGTCTTTTTATACATGTTTTTATTATGGAAGACGCGGACCAAGAGGGGAAACGAAATGACCGCGGGGACGATATTTCTTGTAATCTTTCTTTTTGTCTTGTCTATTGTCTTGCCTTTGGACCTTTGTCTTTGGACTATGTCTTTGGACTATTTTCACTTTCTATGTTTCCTTCTTTTATTCATACCAACTCCGGTTATCCTCGGGGGGTTCATCGCGATGATACCACTATTTACCTCTATCTATTTACTTAATTCAAAATCTCAACTAATTTTATTTGCATCCTCTACAATACAGTCAACGCGATGCATCAAAACCAGATGGATGACGACCAGACGGAGAACACAGAAGACAATAGAAGAAAGATGAGATGGGGAAGAGACGACGAAATCAAAATGTGAACGATGCGACCGGGACCCACGCCGCCTCCATGCAAGGGTCATATATGACAAAATATCAAACCAATGGCCAAGAGATGAGAGGACAAGGGGCGAGATGGGCGACGGGAGATGCCTTACATAGGACTGGACGTGTCGATCGACGAGTGGGCTCAGATAATCTCGTGCTGTAAACATGAGTAGGGTCTCCTTAACGAGTCAGACGAGATATGATATGGATATGACAAAAGAGAGATAGGCGAGCTACCCCGGATCGTCTTGCAGCACCCTCTGCGATCTGCTACTCAAGCACAACTGCTTGTGTTTGTGCTTGTGTTGGCAACGGTCCTCAGTCCCCAGCCTCTGCTATGTTGTCAACACGCAGCCTCCGGCATCCCACCTCCTAGCCCTGTTGTCACTGCTGGCCGGCCTCGTCTCATCCGTGCCCGGCTACCCCCAGCACGCCAAAGGCAATATGCACACTAACATCTCGGCAAGCAAGAACGGTGTCATACGGATGAACCGCATCGGCTCCAGCGAGAGCGCACTACCCAGAGACGTGACCACTGGTGTCAGCGCTGCGCTGTTGGAGCACCACGCCTCCGCTGGATGGCTCTCATTGCCAATCGCACCCAGCATAGCCTGAGTGCCCCCAAGTTCTCGTCCGACGACGCACGCATTATCTTCTACGAGATGACCAGCCCGGACATTGGCATCGCCGTCAGCCAGATCATGTCCGCCGGGTTTGTCATGGGCCTGGACTGCATTGGAGAGATGTCTGGTGCTAGTTAAAAGATGCACCCGCAGTGCATCTCTGGCCTTGATATTGCTGACATCGTCAAGGCCGGCGCCTCGGCCTGTCTCAACTACACGTAACCCAACCCAACACCACCCACACGCAGTATCCATCGTCCGATACGTGCTCGCCCTCGTGGGTTCCCGACGGCTCGTGCAATATGTTCACGCACCGCACCAAGGCACCATGCGCCGACGTCGAGGACACCAACATCACCGGCCGCATGGACGCCACCATCTACGACGACACGTTCGGAGTTGCTCTGTCGTATTTATCTCGTGTTTTTCTGCCGTATTTGTCTCGTGTTTTTCTTTATCTCTTTGTTCTTAATTTATTTCCAGTATTTATTTTCAATTTTATATTCTGTAATAAATATTTTATTATTGTCTTCATAGACTCAGCCCCAAATTAGTCTCTCTTGTCATGTGTTTTCTCGTATATATTTACCCAGAAAATTAGAGTTTCGTGAATGGGAGTTCCCGCCGTCTGCCATTTTTATCTTCCTCTACTTACGCCTGTCCTGTACTTTATTTTATCCCACAGTTCAGCCTTTACTTTTTTTCTCTCATCCTCGTATTCTCTCCACCCGATGAGGCTGTACTAATTGCATTGTCTTGCATTTCTTTATCTTGTCAGAGAGTTCGGTCTTCGGGCACAGTCTCCCGCATTTATTTAGTAGACAAAAAGAAAATACAAAAATAAATTAATAAAGAACCAAAAAATCGCTTCAGCCCCAAGAAGCTACCAGTGCGCGGCTAATGCGCCGCGTTCTTATTACCCGTGCTTCTAGCTGATCGAAGACATCGGAAAATCCAGGCTGAACCTGAAGACGGGGCTATTAGCTAAGTGATTTACCGTTTTCCTTCGGTTTCTTCTTTTTCTATTCAGATATTGAGATGCTGGCCACACTTATATATTACTAATCACAAAGTCTATTTTATGTGTATTTAATTTACATCTTCAACTTCAACTCACTTCCCAATTTCCTCCTATTTTCAGCTGTCCAGCTGGATCGGAGCTTTGTAAAGCCTAACACGCACGATCTCGTCTTTTGCATCCTCATGACTACGAGTAGTTTGCACGAGATATGACGTCTCCAGAGGCCCCATTTACTGAACTATTTTTAGTGCAACATGGCGTCCACTCCACCAATGGGGGAACACCGTATGATTGCCGTTGCTCACGGTCCAGTCGCTCTTTCCTCTGCCCGCTGTCCTCTTTCCTCTTTCCTCTCTACGAGTGTTCTGTTGCTCTTGCCTCTGTTGAGCTTGTTCCCTTTTGATGCCAGCGGCGAATGGGGCAAGAACGATATTGGAGAATGGCGCTGTACCTATGGGTGGAGCAGGGTTGGTGGGGTTCACGACTTAGACCGCTCAGGGGCAAAGAGAATGCAGTAACATAAGATACAAGTTACCTCTGGCCTAAAATGACTACCCAGTGACAGAGGTGATATCCCCCACCTGGCAACCAGAAGCTCCCCTCTTCTCACACCCCTGAAGCTGCCACAACACCGTGCCGCTAACAATGGCCGTCATCTGTTTCCGTGAAATGCAGATTCATAAGTCATGTTGCACGACCACGGGCTTCACAGCACTGCAAGGGAGCTGTGTAACTGATATGTCATTGGCTGGACGGATATATGGGAGCTGGAGCCACGGACGTGGTCGTTGGCATGAGGAAGGTGCAATGGAGAGGATACTGTGAAGCAACGTAGCCAATGTTCGGAGTACGGAGCAGCTGCGTGAAGCTCTTGTTACACCAACCGTATATTTCCCGTGTAAATACGGTATCGGGAGGAAGGCACGGCTGGTGCTCCTTCTCTTCACGTATGCTTCTCGAACTCCAGGGCAAGAGCGTACGGCGTAGACGGCAGGAAGCTCCTGCCCTTGCAGTGGTTGCATCTCGTCCAGCTTGTCATTGCTTCCCGTTTGTATTACTCCGCATGTCATCGTGGCCATTCCTTCTTTCCTTTCAAGCACTCAATACAGACCCACCCTAATAATGCCACTCTGAAAAGAGAAAGAGCAGAGGGCAGCGGGAGATCGCGAGCTGCCATTCTGTTAATTTAATTCCGTCTATTTTTGTTTATTTATATATAACCATTCCTCCTTCATACAATACTGCACCACAAGGCCTTTGCAGCCCCCGCCACCCCTCTACCCCTGTCTGTCCATTTGAGAGCCCAATCTCTTGCTGTCCTTTGCCCACTTCGTCTCTTCGTCTCTTCGTCTTCTTCACCTCTCTGCTCGCCGATCTTCGTCGAGTCTGGCCCCTTTCTATTCGCTGCTCTGTTGCCCAGACTCTTCTCTGTCGCTGCATGGACTCTTGATTTCTCGACCTGTACCTGGCTTGTTTTTCTTCCTCTTTCTTATTTCCCTCCCTCTCCCCTCCTCTCTTCTTCTCTCCCATCTCACGATACTCAATCACCACCTCCCAAAGCCTCACTTCGACCAGACTCTTGCTTGTGTAAGTCACAATGAACCAATCTGCCCGGCTTCCCGTCGTGTACATCTTCCGCTCTACTCTCGCTTTGCTCCCGTCTTGCTCCCGCCTGCTCCTGTTTATCCCGCCTCACACTGCCCATCCTCTGCCTCTTTCGCTGCCCTTCATGCAACCTCTCTACCGGCCCTTGTCCGGCCTCCTGCAGCTCGACAAGACCTAGACTGGGCGAATCGGCCACAATTGAACCTGAACCGTATCAACGCGAGTACCGCCGACCCGACGACCGACCGAAGAACGTTGCTCTTACACGCGCACATTTCTCGTCTCAACTTGCAATGCCGATGGCTCTACTGCTGCACCCTTCTGCATTGCAGCATGGTTGGAAAGAATCCGTGTAGAGATGGTCCGCCTGCAACAGCTTAAGCCGGGCCCCAACAGCTTACAAGCTCACAAGCTTATGCTTAGTCGCTCGCATGCTGCTGGCACAACGCCTCCATACAAAATACGCCCCTCTCCCCCAAGCGCATGCATCCCTCGATTCCTTGGTCCACACCCCCCTCCAGAACCCGCCCAGCACTCTGCCCGTCCTCTCTCCTCCCTTCCTGCTCCCGATATCTCTATCTGCTGCTCTATGCTCTACGGCGATTACGTCAGTTTAGCTTGTGGCTGACACCGCCCATCCTGTAACCACCCAGACACGGACGGCAGGGCTCTAGATCATACAAGCCACCGAAAACAGGACGAAAAACTTGCAACTGCAACCTCGTTTTGCCTCTTCGTGTTAGCTAGTAAGGCCTCCTTGCTCGCTCTTGGCCCTGCTGCTGTCCGTCACATTGACTTTTGTACCTTGGGCTTGCAAGGCTTTCAGCTTGTAGTGCCTTTTCTGTCCTCCTAGCCTGCCTCCCTGTCCTTTATCATCCCCTCTTCCCACTTCCCCGGTTTTTTTCTGTCTTTCTCTCTCGTTCTGTCGTTTTCAAACACAAGCGTACTTGAACGAACTAAAACGCATTGGCCCTGGCTGCAGCTCCATTTCTTCGTCCTATTTCCCTCTTCTTTTTCGCGCGCTGACCGCCTCCAAGTCTCCCCTTAAAGCTTACACCAATTCACCCTCTTTCCGCACGAGAAGCACATCTGCCCTCTTGCGACCTCGACATCCTCTCAACTCTTTCTCTTCACGACTCCAAATCCACATACCGCAACAATGTCTGGCGTTAGGAGCGCTCTGCCTGGCCACCTCAAGGTCTCCGAGGGCGACGCCGGCGAGAGACACCATGGCAAGACCCAGTCTCACATGGTAAGTTGAAGAGAATCAATCCCTTCGCCCCTACGGCTTTGTGCCGTGGTACACGAGCCTTCAGAATTCTTGCCTCAGCCTGCGCAGCACCCGAATCGTCGTGGTAGCTGTGCCTCTACCTGGCGCACTGACTAGGCAGGCCGTCGCATTGCCAATCTGCCATTTGCCTGGCCAATTTTAAAATCCCGAGACTTGACACCATCTTTCTAACGCGTGCAAACTACAGGCTTTCGAGAACACCTCCACCAGCATCGCTGCTGCACAGATGAGAAATGCCCTGACTGCTCTCTCCGAGTCCGTCGCGGACCCCGCCGAGAAGAAGGTAAGGCATCGCCTGTGGCCCCGCGATCCATTGTTGTCCTAGTCTGCTGAGACCTTCGCTAACTATTTCCCACACTACAGCTGTTCGAGACTGAGATGGACAACTTCTTCGCCCTGTTCCGCCGCTACCTGAACGACAAGGCCAAGGGCAACGCAGTGTACGTATGCAAGAAGACTCGAGAGAATGAAAGAAACGGGCTATAAGGGCCTACAGGGGTCTACGACGGTCTGTAAGGGTCTACGAAACGCATACTAACAGCCTCTCAGTGACTGGGACCGCATTGCACCCCCCGCACAGAACCAGGTTGTCGACTATGACGACCTCAGCAGCAACGAGGGTGTTGCTTTCCTGAACAAGCTGGCCGTCCTCAAGCTTAACGGTGGTCTTGGTACCTCCATGGGCTGCGTCGGCCCCAAGTCCGTCATCGAGGTCCGCGACGGCATGTCCTTCCTCGACCTGTCCGTCCGCCAGATTGAGTACCTCAACCGCACCTACGGCTGCAACGTCCCCTTCCTCCTGATGAACTCGTTCAACACCGACTCTGATACTGCCGCTATCATCAAGAAGTACGAGGGCCACAACGTTGACATTGTCACCTTCAACCAGTCGCGCTACCCCCGTATCTTCAAGGACTCGCTTCTGCCCGTCCCCAAGTCCTTTGACGACACCACCGAGGGCTGGTACCCTCCCGGCCACGGTGATGTTTTCGAGTCGCTCTACAACTCCGGTGTCCTTGACCAGCTGATTGAGCGCGGCATTGAGATCATCTTCCTGTCCAACGTTGACAACCTGGGCGCCGTCGTCGATCTGCGCATCCTGCAGCACATGGTCGAGACCAAGGCCGAGTACATCATGGAGCTTACCAACAAGACCAAGGCTGATGTCAAGGGTGGCACCATCATTGACTACGACGGCTCTGTCCGTCTGCTGGAGATCGCCCAGGTCCCCAAGGAGCACGTCAACGAGTTCAAGTCCATCAAGAAGTTCCGCTACTTCAACACCAACAACATCTGGATGAACGTCCAGGCCGTCAAGCGTGTTGTCGAGAACAACGAGCTCACCATGGAGATCATCCCCAACGGCAAGACCATCCCTGGTGACAAGAAGGGCGAGTCCGACATCTCTATCATCCAGCTTGAGACCGCCGTCGGTGCTGCCATTCGCCACTTCGAGAACGCCCACGGTGTTAACGTCCCCCGTCGCCGTTTCCTGCCCGTCAAGACCTGCTCCGACTTGATGCTTGTCAAGTCTGATCTGTACACCGTCAAGCACGGCCAGTTGCAGATGAGCGCTAACCGTTTCGGTGATGCTCCCCTCATCAAGCTGGGCAGTGACTTCAAGAAGGTCTCCGACTTCTCGAAACACATTCCCTCCATCCCCAAGATCATCGAGCTCGACCACCTCACCATCACTGGTGCTGTCAACCTGGGACGTGGCGTCACCCTCAAGGGCACCGTTATCATCGTTGCCACCGAGGGCAGCACCATTGATGTTCCTCCTGGCTCCATCCTGGAGAACGTTGTCGTCCAGGGCAGCCTGCGTCTGCTCGAGCACTAAATGCTTTTTCTTGCTTTCTTGCTCGCCTGCTCTTTCTCCTGTTTTAAACCTTTTACGCATTACTTGTCTTTACTGACAGAGCCTTTGGACTTATCTTTTTCTTGGCTGTTGATTGCATCGACATTTGGTGGCTTCGGATGTTTTAGTCTCTTTTAATTGTTTACCCCTTTTACATGTTCTTTCTACTCCTACTTTTTTGTTCACATCTCATAGACGGATTAGCTTGTGTAACCCATTCATCCGAGCAAAAAAACACACAAAACAAACGCCAAAGCCAAAGTCTAGCCAATCCTTATTCCCAACACAACAAACATGACATATTCAATAAAACCAAGAATTCATGCTGTTTTCAATGATGTAGCATGGAAAAACTCACAGCACAGCCAATTATCAAGTCGGATGCATTGACTTGCTCAAGTAGATACTCGAGCTGTAGAACAAAGGCTGGCTACGTTGTAGGCGAGATGTCCTGGACTTGCATGATCACGGAGCGTTGTGGCTTTTACTGAACACAGACAGCAGAATTTATCCATTTTATCATGTCAAGCCGTTGAAGACCGTTGGGTATCAATGTGTATTGTATTGTGGAACAATTCGTTCCAACAGAGGTAAAGTAGTGCATACATGAAATGCTCAAAGCTCAACAACGTCAGTGAGCCTAGCAGAAAGCCTGGGGTTTCGTCGGCTTGCTGCCATCGTCTTCAGCCTTAACCGAAGTCAGCGTTGGCTTGGGAAAGGGCACGCTACGAGCCACCACCGGCTGATCGAGGCGCCAGTGTGCTTGAGATTGGTCTCCCCGCTGCTCATGTGTTTTGCGCCATCCGAAAGGCTGCTGCACTTGCGTATGCGAAGGCTGTGTCGGCTGCGACAAGAACTCATGTTGTTGAGCTGGGCGGAATTTCTTAGGCTGCTTGGGAGGGTGACGTTCAAGGGTTGGATCCTATTTTCCCTTTTTTGTCGTCACCGGTGTTCCGCTACCTCGTTCCCCAGCAGCTACAGAAGAGCCGCTACCAGAGGGGCCGCCCGCACCGCCCACGGCTGCGACACCAGCGGCGCCACCGACGTTGGTAGCGGCCCCGCTTCGGCTTGTCACACCCCCACCACCGCCGCGTTTCTTCTCAGAGCACACGGGGCAGTACCATGTTCCGTTTGGCTCGCTCTTAAGACCAACACACGACCAATGGAACCATTCGTATGGACAGTCGTCGTTATCACAAGCTACCATGTCGCCGAAACTGACATTTTGGCACAGGCAATACTTATTGTCGTCGCCGGCTTCTTCGTCGTCGAGGTCCATCCGGTCATCGCTCGACGGTGCCCCTTTAACGTGGCCGCGGCCGGGACCGTGCTTCGTGACGGCGGTATGAACACCTCCAGGGCCAGAGTGCCGGCCCGCGCCTGATGAACCACCGAGACTGCCTTTGTCGTTGCCGTCCTTCTCACGCTTGATTAACGGATGCTGTGAGCTGTCTCGGTCGCTGTTGCCGTTGCTGTTGCCGCCGTTTCCGTGGTTGGAGCCACCATTGCTACCCGAGGCACCAGGGCCTGAACCGTGTGATGTGCCCCGAGCCGGTGTATCGCGGTCAGACGACGAGTTTGAATCCGAGTCCGAGCCAGCATCTGAAAGCTCTGACTCGGCCGTGGATGAGGCAGCTGAGGACTTTGCGGGACGCTTGACCCGGGATAGGGAAGTCTTGGTCGTAGGGGTGTTCATGGCCCCGCCCTTCTTGCGGCTGGAGCCCGACCCTTTCTCTGAGCCTCCGGACGCCAAATTTGAGCTCGATGTGTTTAGAGGTGTGTTTCCCTTGCGCCCAGACCCAGATCCTGTACCCTTTGTTGACGGACGAGGACCTGCGCTTCCGGCTCGTGGCGTGTTTGCTGATGACTGGTGGGTTTTGGGTGTGCCAGGGCCTAGAGATGAGTGTCTGGCGAGACCACTCGTTGTTGGTGCTGCATTGGCAAGGTTGCTATTGGTACGACCGCTGCGTTTACTGGGAGCCGAGCCCGGTCCGGCCGAACCTTCGCGTGCCTGCCTATTCATGATCATTGTGGCCGCAGGGCTAGCAGGTGCTGATGCCGATATATTTTGCTGAACTTGCGCTTGTCGGGCGTGAGCGTTGGTGATGGCGCGTCCTGTCCCAGAACCTAGCGCAGCGTTTGCGCTGGAACCCGCAGCGGAACCAGAAGCTGCAGCCTTAGTGGCCTCCTTGATCAGATTGCTGGCAGTAATGGCGGGCGACGAAGACTGGGAGATGGAGGCGCGAGCGAGAGCTGCTGCTGTTTTGTTCGCAGCACTTGGTCGAAGGAGGGAGGGAAGTTCGTCGGGGTCGGTGAAGCCGGGCTCGTTGCGGTCGTACAGTTGCTTGATCTGCATATCAAGTTGGCGCGTGTGGCGGTCGACAATGGCTTGCATCTTCTGCGAGAGGGAGATCTTCTCTTCGGCAAGACCCTCGGCTTTCTTGAAGTTCTCCATGATTGTCTTCCGGTATCCTTCTTCGCGGGGATTATGCTCATGGCTGCCGTTGATCTTAATAAACTTTTGGATGCGGCCATCGCGCTCTTCGATCAGGCGGATGCAGTCGTTGTATTGGCGATCTTTGTCGGCAATCTCATCTTGGAGGAAACGGATTTCTTCGGGCAGATTGGCTACCCGGTTGATCCAGTCCTCCAAGATGAGAGCGGGATCGAGGGCCTCGCCGCCTGGAGGCATCCTTTTGACAAAGTCGATCGACAGGTCGTCCCTGGGCATGGTGTCAATACAGTCCACGCGAAAGCTCGCGGTGTATGGTGGAAAGGCGGCCGGGGCAACGCGAGAGGGTAAGGTCGAGGGGAAAGGGGGCTCAAGGAGGGATGCGGAATGCGCCTTGGAAGATCGCGAAGAAGGGAAAACAACGCTGTGGATGCGAATGCGCTGACAGGCTAACGAGACATGCTAAACGCTATTGAGAGGAACAAAACATGATGCAGATGCCAAAACGCGAGCTGAAGTGCTTTACAGCAAAAATGTGTAGATAGCAAGACAAGAAGATATTAAACACAAATCAAGACAAGCCAAGCCCGAAGGAAGAGCGAAGCAGTACACACAGCAGAAAGGGAAAGAACGCGAAAGAATATGGGGAAGGCACGTCAGGAAGTGGCAAGTGCGTGCGAGATGGGGCAGAGGAGAGGCCAGCTAGAGCAGCAAAATCCAGTTGCGAGAGACTCACCGTCGCGCCTGCTGTTTTTACGCTTTTTATTGGGTTATATGAGTTGGCCGGGAAGGCGCGCTAGGCTGAAACAAGCCAGAGAGGAAAGAGGGTCTCAAGAACCAAGGCGGAAGGAAAGCGAGAGTGGCCCCGGCACTGGAGCAGCTCCGAGTGTACTCTGGGTGCTGCAGGAAGGCGTATGTTGCAAAACACAGACGAACCCTGTATCTCGTTAATAAAGCCGAGTCTGCAGGGCAGCCTAGCAAGTCGCCCCAGCAGGACAGAGACGAGCGGGTTGATGCTGTATGAGAGGGAAAAATGGGAATGTTAAGATAGGTGTGGATAGGAAACGTAAAGGGAAGGCGCGGAGGGGTCGGCTGAGGCTGCGAGGAGAGCGAAGAATGAGAAGAAACGGAAGGTGCAGCTGGGGAGATGATACAGAAAGGGAAGGGAGCAGTTGCGACACGGCAGGAGCGAACTCACAGATGAAGCAATCGCTGGTTGTTACGATATCAAATGTCAAAAGAGAGAGCAACAGACAATGAATGACAGCCGGATAGGAAAAAGTTTCAGCCTTTCAGAGATGGCCCCGCTAGGAGCATATTTATGCCCGTAGGAGGGCGAAGGAGGGCTGCCTGGCGAAAGCCGCCACCGAGAGTTTGCCTCTGTAAAACAAGCTAGACCACATATGGACTAGCACAGGAAATGGCAGGAGCGCGGATGTATCTTTGGATGCAATTGGAAAGTGCCATGGGCTTGTGATTTGCTCACTTCAACTTCACTTCACTTTGAAATCCAGGAGCCGAAATACGCGACGCACAATAGACAGCCTCAGAAATATCCACGCCAACGTGCACTGCAGCTTAAAGACACACGCTGTCTCATACATTTGCACTTCAGAAAACCACCCAGCCGTATAAAAACCGCGTACTTATCACGACCGCCTGATTTATCAGCTCGATTCTCACCAAGCTCCTACCTCCACCCAGAGAGAGGCCGCATCTCGACAGCTGCCTCACAACAGGGGTCTCCCATCACGCGTGGAGAGAGAAGCCACAGGACGCCTCTGCCTTGTTACAACATACGTCCCACACACTCATATTGGTGCCGCCACGGACAGCCGGCCAGATGACGGATATGAACAGCTATCGGTACCGGGTGCCGAAGCCGAATTACATGCCACACAATGTAGACGCGGATAGGCCGATTGTCGACGACTACGTGCCTCTCGGCACCGCTCCCGAGATTGAGAATGCCCAGTACCTTGCCAAGGTGAAGCGCGCGGCGCAAGAGTACGGCATCGTGCGGCCCAAGGGCTATAACGTGACCTTCCACACGAACCCGGAGATGGAGAAGCACCATTTTGGCCAGACACATCCGATGAAGCCGTGGCGGTTGACGCTATCAAAGAGTCTGATTATGTCCTACGGCATGCCGTATGCGATGAACAACTACATTGCGCGCACGGCGACATACGAAGAGCTCAACGACTACCACTCCCAAGACTACCTTGACTACCTCGGAACAGTGCTGCCAGAGCCCGTTCCACGAGACGTCGACGGCGGCACGAACGAGATGAGGTTCAACCTGGGCGGCTCGGATTGCCCACTGTTTGAGGGACTGTACGACTACTGCTCCATGTCGGCGGGCGGCTCGCTGGATGCAGCACGCAAAGTATGCAACAAGGAATCAGACATTGCCATCAGCTGGGGCGGCGGGCTGCATCACGCCAAGAAGATGGAGGCATCGGGATTTTGCTACATCAACGATATCGTACTGGCTATTCTGCAGCTATTGCGGTGCTATCCGCGGGTGCTGTACATCGACATTGACGTGCATCACGGCGATGGTGTTGAGGAGGCATTCTACTCAACGGACCGTGTGATGACATGCTCATTCCACAAGTACGACCCAGTCAGCTTCTTTCCCGGTACCGGCGCACTCGACGACAATGGGCCGAAGAACGAGTACAACCCGGGCGCGCACCACGCTATTAACGTGCCGCTCAATGACGGCATCACGGACGAGCAATACGGGTGGCTATTTGAGAATGTCATAGGGTCGATTGTGGAGCGGTTTCGGCCGAGTGCTATTGCGCTCCAGTGCGGCGCAGACTCGCTGGCGGGTGACCGGCTGGGTCGCTTCAACCTGCAGGTGCAAGGGCACGGCCAGTGCGTTGCGTTCTGCAAGAAACTAGGTCTGCCGATGATCCTGTTTGGCGGCGGCGGATACACACCGCGCAACGTGGCGCGTGCGTGGACGTGGGAGACGGCGATTGCGCTGGGGGTTGACAAAAAGATCAACCCGGTGATCCCACAGCACACGCCGTGGCGCGAGCACTTTAGGCAGGAGGAGCTGCTCCCGACGCTTGAGCAAATATTGGGTGATCCCAAACCAAATAAGAACCCCCAGAAGCGCATACTGGAGATCGTGCAGCACGTTCAAGAGCAGCTGCGCTTTGTGCAGCATGCACCGAGTGTTGCGATGCAGGTGATCCCGCCCGACCTGGGCGGTCTCCGGGCCGAGGTGGACGAGGAGCTGCGGGAGGCGGCCGAGGAGAGCGACGAGGATATGCGCATGTATCTCGAGGAGGGACTTGGAGCGGCAATGGAGCTGTAACGCGAAAGCGACATTATTTTGTTTATGTTTTTGTTATGGTGTATAACCGCAGTCTGTCTAAAAGTCCAAGTAGGATTTGGGTAGTTTTCTTTTGTCAGGTGTTATGGTTGGGCGGTACGGCATGCTCATGCTTCACACGGCAGATGATTATATGCTGCAATTTAATAAATTGGTAGTTTTCGACAGACATGATGCTTAATGGAACATCCAAAATAAATAGAATAAAACTCGTTGACGATATCCAAAGCTGGAGTGAATAGGAGAATAGGAACACGCTAGAAATTACACATAAAATACAAAGCGCATACCCAAATGAATAATAGACATAAAAATTGACAGTCCAGGAAACAACGAGAAAAAAACAAGCATAGCATGGTTCGGCCCTGCTCCTACACACGGCCAGCCGTTCGCAATTTGGTATCTTAGTTTCCAACCGTTGCTGCACCCGCCGTCGCAAAAGGTCGCTTTTGTACGATTCTCATAGTTCTTGCCGTCTAGTCATCGAGGAAGGCGTTCTCAGCCTCCTCCTCGAGCATCTTGCGCTTGATGCCCTGCGACTTGACGTAGACAAAGGTGATGAGAATGACACCGATGGTAAGGCCAAGGGACAGCAGGATCAGGTTCACAGGGATAGGGTTGCCGCGGAAGACCTTGTGGAAGAGGTAGTCGAGGCCGGACTGGGAGAAGTTGAAGAGGCCGGAGAGGCAGATGATGGTGCCGTAGACGGTGCCAAAGGTGCGGAAGCCAAAGACCTTGGCGCTGTAGTCGGAGACGGAGGTGTAGTAGAAGGGGCGGTACATGACAAAGACGCAGATGTTGGCGTAAGCAGCCCAGGTCTCCGGGATGACGCCAAAGATGCCGATGAGGGTGGCGACACTGACGAGCACAGAGAGGACTCTGACGGTGCTGTTGCTATCGAGGAAGACGCCGATAAAGGGGATGGAGATGAGGCCACCGAGGGGAAGGGCAATGTCGAAAAAGTTGTTGATCTCGACGGCCTTGTCGTGCGAGCCGAGGATGGCCTCGTACTGGGGACGGATGGTGGCGACAAAGTAGTTGATGCGGGTCATCTGGATGACGGTGAACAGGCAGATGAGGACAAACCAAGGCGAGCGGATCTGCTCGAGAGCGGTGTTGCCGTGCATGACGCCCCAGACGCCGGAGATCTCGTTCTTGCGCTCCTCGCGCTGGGCCTGCTTGTCGGCCTTGGCGGAGCCGAGCAGCTCCTCGATGTCGGCGACGACAGACTCGCGACGCACGCGGGCCTCCTCCCGCAGCAGGGCGGTGTGCTCGTCGACCTGGTCCTCGGGCTCGGGCATGGGCTCCTCGATCTGCTCAATGAGCTCGCCGACGGTCTTGTAGGACTGGCGCGGCAGCAGGGTGAGCTGCAGGACGACGATGATGACGGGCACGATCAGGTAGCAGAGGAAGAACTGGCGGTGGCCGAAAGCGCCGGCAGTCTTCTCGTAGATGATGCGGTAGACGAGGAAGAGGGCGCTGGAGGCGTCAAAGGCACCGGTGAGCAGCGCCAGGATGAGGCCGGAGTTGCGGGGGAAGGCGTTGGAGAGCTGGAAGCTCGAGATGTAGGTAAAGGGACCGCCAAAGGCCATGAAGAGATAGCCAAAGAGGAAGCCATCAAAGGGCAGCTGCTGGGCGTGGGCCATGATGAGCGCGCCGACGAAGAGGAAGCCGGCGCCCAGAAGACCGCAGACGCGGGGGCCGTGGTGGTCCAGGATGGCGCCAATGGGCAGAGCAGCGACGTTTGTGCCGACAGCTGCGACAGTGAACATGAGGTTGAGGTGGATCTCGACACAGGTGTCGGTATCGATGCCACCCTCGTCGCTTCTGGCGGTGCAGACATCGCGGTAGGCACCCTCCTCCTTCAGGACCGGCTTGATGGCGGCATAGCCGAAGACGATGCCGGCGGCAAGCAGACAGTAGAACACGGTAGCAGCAACCTGGGCTGGGGGGGTGTTAGAGCAGAGCCAGAGAGCAGATGGGGGTAGGACTCGGAGCGGGAGCAGGAGTGCAAGAGGAGTACGTACCAATGCGCTTCCACTTGGGAACCTCAAAGGCACCGACGGCCTGGATGTTGTCGGCGCGCTCGTCGATGGGATCCCACTCGTCGGGGAGAGGGTTGAAGCTTAGTCTGCGCGAGCGGACCGAGATAGACGCATCGGAGCCTCGACGGGAGCCGATGCGGGAGCTGTGTTCGCTGGAGGGGATGTAGGAGAAAGACTCCAGCGACGCCACGCGGTTGAGAGACATGGCGGGGGGGAGGGGGTTGGGGGGTGTTGGCGAAGTGGGCGACGATATGAGAGTGCGAAGGGATGGAAGGAAAAGAGGAGGGGGAAAAGAAGCAGACAGGAAGAGAAGAGAAGAGGAGAGGAGAGGAGAAAAGAGAAGATGAAGAGAAGAGGAGAGAAGGGGCGAAGAATATCAAGATGACGATGAGGAGAGCGGGAAGGGGTAGGTGTTTAAGCTACAGGGCAGGGTCACAAGTAGAAAAAAAGAAAAGAAAGAACCAGTAGAGAGTAAGGAGATAAATAAGAATAAAAGAAAAGAAAAACGTAGAGAAGAAGACGAAAAGACGAAATAACAACGAAGAACGAAAAAGAAGAAAGAAACGACCAAGCCAGAGAGAGCTATCTGCGGCGTGCGGCGTGCGGCTGCGGTCTTGCCGGGGATATGCTGCTCGATACACTAGCTGCTCGAGTGTAGTGGCACTAACACACTAAAGACTCTGCAGAGACCTGCATTGGCTTTGCTCCTCTCCTCCTGCCTTCTTTATCTACTTGTGGTGCACTTGCAGTCGGGAGGCGATCTATATCGGGGCCAGGCTGTCGGCCGCTGCCTGTGTTTTGGTGGAGAACGGTCTCGATAGCAATGGCCGGCATAAAACCATATACAATACTGCTCTATCGTATATGCAAGAAAGACAGCAAGGCCACGGTTTGAAGAGAATAGAGAGGATGAACATATGGACAGACAGGCAGACAGACCTACAAAAAAGAATAATCACAAAATACGGAAAACAAAGAGGCGTTTCGTCCAATGCACCGCGATAAGAGCTCTGGCGTTGGCTGCGCGGTTTTCGGCTCTGGCCCTATCTGCACGGATGTCGCATGCAGCGCAGAGACTCCTCGCCGACTAAATCCCATCGAATTGAAAGATAGATAAGAGCTCGAGGCCCTGATATTGGGAGGGGAGCAAGCCGAGTGTCGCAGGACGAGAAAGAAGCATAGCGCCGGCTGCTTTGCGCTCTGGCAGGAAGCGGGCATGTGGGTCCACGGAGTAAGACGGTTCCCCACCTTTTGGGTTTATTTTTTCTTTTCTTTTCTTTTCTTTTTTTCTTTTCTTTCTTTTCTTCGTTTTCTGTATTCCTGCTCCTCCACCTCTGTTTCCCGTTCCCAACCTTGTCTCGCTTCTCTGCTTCTTTGCTTCTCTTCACCTGCCAATATTCCACACTATGCCTTTTAGTTCTGGCTGGTGGTGCTACCAGCACTAGTGGCTAACTATTGGCCGAAGATAATGACAGCTCGGCATCACTCGATGCCTACACGTAACAACGAATAAGATCAGCAGCATTGGCAGAAGGCAGCCACTATTGCAAATAGCCGTTGCGAGCCTGTCCTCCTGTCCAGTAATGTTGTGTGTTTTGTGTTTCTGCATGCTGGACGGCATGCCCCTTTGAGCCTTGGAAGCGGCAGCACAGCATTTGCCGATCTATTCTTCTTTAATTGCAAATCATATAAAGACGGTCGTATCCATTACAGCATCGAAACACCACAGGCGGTCTGGCACTTCACTTTGATCTGGACTCTGTCGGCGTTGCCACTCGCGTCTTCTCGCAGAGCTTTCGTGCCCTTGGCAGCGTCTTCTACGACTATTTGCACTATAGCCACTGGGGCCCCACTCGACCGCTCTCGACGCTCCTCCACGGCGGTGTCCGAAGCTTATGATCGCACGTTGCCGCTCTGCACCAATCCACGACGACAGTCGACTCGACGGCTTGCCTCGCGCCCCGTCAGGCTGCGGCCGTCACAAACTACGAATGCACCACGAAAACTCTTCAGTTCACACATCTCCCCACTGCTGAGTGGCTCTCGGCGGCGAGGCTGAAAGTCCGGCAAGCCGGCGTGCTTGTGCATCAAAATGGAAAAGGACCATCTCTGATCTGCGCTTGCTCTTGAGCACCTCGGCACCTCAGCACCTAGCACCTCAGCACCTCATGCTCTCCCCCGCCTTGCATCAGTTTGCAGCACTTTCGCCTCATCCGCCATACCTAACCACCCACGCTACCGACTACTCCGCATACACTGATTGAGATCCAACAATCTTGCCACGAAGCCGTCATGAGAACACCGGCCCAGTGTGCATCCAATTCAACTAGTAAAGTCCAACGGCATCGTATAATTTCCTTAAGGTGACGTCAACCGTGGCTGCCATGCCGCTTCTCCCTGTGCGCTACGCAGCCAACCATGCCCGATTTCGCACCAAGTAAGTCAGTCGTAAAGCGACGGGATCGGTGTCGGTGATGATGAAGCAATAACGGGAGGAATCTGACATTCTGTATTCGACGACCTATAACACGACTATTCGCCATTAGTCATAATTGCCGTACGTTGTCTCGTCGGCCACTATTTTACGCCCTCCCGAATCTCGTCCACCGCCGCAGGCTGCGACTGTAAGTAGCCATCGCCATGAACAACGACGCGTTCTAAATGAATGAAAAGAGCTATGTCGTTACTATTTCTCTCGCTTAAGGATCCTTGTCTGTTTTTATCGAAAATCAAGAAGATAAGAAACAGAGCGTCTGGGCATCGTAGCAAATAATCAACTTGCTAACAAAAAAAAAAAAAAGACAGAAAAAGAATAGCCAAAAGAATAAACCGATAAGAAAGAAAACAGAAACACAGATAATTCAATGCGCCGTGAAGTACCTCTGACCTGATGTCCTTAAGGAAAAGGCAGTCATGGTTGGGTCGATAGGAAAATCATCCCGGGAGCCCAGCACTCGAGCATCATTATATAGAGGCAAGTTTTGTATCGTCCGCACAACATCCCTCCCCTCCTCCATAACCGCCACACCAATGTCCGCCCCCCCCCCCCCCCCCCCCCCCCCCCCCCCCCCCCCCCCCCCCCCCCCCCCCCCCTCCCTCCCCTCTTTCTCCCTTCTTGGCTTAACCTCATGTGCCATTCTTTTCCTCCTGAATCTATATTT
>JANSLV010000073.1:0-156958 GCA_029298845.1 Ophiostoma perfectum
AATTCTATAGAGTGTCGATGCACTTCTGAGATGCGCATATTCTACGATCGGGAGAAGTCACGTGACAAGAGGGTCTTCCCAAAGAGGCTAAAGCCTGTGGTTTTGGCAATCTTGCCTGTGTTTTTAGCCTGACTCGCGCCTGCTGGGTACACTCCATAACGCAGCTATAACGTAGCGACTCAGCGACAGTTCATCAACTCTCAGAAAGCTGCTAAATCTTCAAAGTAGACGGTTGTTTATTTTCATCTTCAGTACTATTAAAGTAAAAGTGATGAGCGTTCTTTACAACAGGGAGGCACGGAGGCTGACACATGTGCTGTGGCGATTATCCAGGACTCAACTCGATCATGACGTCAGCGCATCTTGAAGAGTAGAAGCAGCATGGATCCACCATTGCAATTGTTCATCCTACTCTCCCATTCAAGTGCCACCCTATTCAGCTATTGAGATGCCAGACACACGTTCAGCGACGAAAACCACTCTGTGGCATGGGAAAAAAGTTGATTGACTACTGGAAAATCTAAAGAGGCTTTGTTTTCGTGCTCCACTTTTCTAGGCTATACACTATCCAGGCGCTCGGTTGCTATTGTTCTATTGTGAGTCTTGACATTCGTGCCCATTGCTCCTTATCCACGATCACAATATTATCATTTGGCTGGGTCATACTGCGACTGTGTCGGTGCCCATTTCTCGTCGCAAACATCTAGTTTAGTTCTTCTCTTGCGTTGCACATTTTCTCTCTGTATCACGCATATCACCATCGTCTATCTACCTTCCATCATGTCTTCCCGATACATTCTTTTCTAACACGGAGAAAGGCGAGCTCACTAAACATCTATCGGCTGCACCGGTTCAGAGGATGATCCCTGTTGCCCAAGACAGCCGTTCAAGACAGGTGCGCTCGCCGAGCCGTGAGACACCGACAACGGAGGCGACGACTACAACCACGGCAATGGTAGAGGTCCCCGAGGACGAGCTTGCGTCGTCTATCGTGCCGGATGTCATGTTCACTAGCTCCGACGCCCTATTTCGGCAGCTCAAGGCTGTGCTCCGTAACAGCGACATGGACAGCCTGGTCGTTGGCCAAGTGTCAGCGGACACCTATCGCGCGTTGAAGGCCAAGCGCGACCGCCACGGCTACCATTACCGGTTCTTCTTCATACCCGACGTCGCATGCATCATTGTGACTTGCCCAACATTGCACCACGAACGGGCGCACCTTGAAGTCTACGCCCGCGTCTACAGCGCCCTGATGCGTATGGGTGTTGAGGACCAATGGACCCATAGTGGTAGCGCAGAGTTAGACGCGCAGGGCGGCGCTTCTGGATCTGGCCAGGGCGACTCGTCGGGCGGCCCCTTAAGCAGACGCGATCAAGTCGACGATGACTTCTGGCCAACTCTTGTGGTCGAGGCGGGCGCCAGCCAGTCCCTGCCGTCGCTGAGGATAAAGGCGAGGTGGTGGTTTGCCGCATCAAACTTCCATATGAAGGTCGTTGTGCTGGTAAAGCTCATTGCAGCGACTTTCACTATTCAAATCGAGCAATGGGTCGCAGAGGCGCGGGGACCGCAACGTCATGGCGCCACGACCACGTGGGCTGGTCGCGCCGCAAAGCAGCCCGTACTCGAGCAGCAAGTGTCCATTGATTGGGTTGGGCTGTCGCCGCTCAACCAGACGCCATTTAACCGTCGCGCACTAGCAAATTTTCGCGTTGTGGGCGCGCCTCTCGTTCTACGGTTTGAAGACTTGATGGAACGACCGCCGGTGCCCGCCGCTGGTGAGCACGACGTTGTGATCTCAGAGGCTAACTTGCAGATGGTGGCGAAGTGTGTGTGGTAGGAGACACGGAAGCAAACCTAAACGAGTACCGTCGGTGGCATGGTTCACAAAGATGTTGTTCAGCTTGGTGTCTAAGATAGCGAGTTACCGCAAGTTAGCAGCATCCAATCGATAGGGAAGACAGAAGACAGAAGATAATAAATTAAGCTCATACCGCTGTGGATGAGGCTATCGTTGATACACTTCACTTTTACCTGCAGCTTTGTAGAGTTGCTTGAATCCTGTACGCCAAGCGGGATGCAATAGGACTACCATGTAGAGCTCGGCTCTAAATGAACTGAAGGATCTGTTTATTTAATATGCAAATGTTGATATAACACAGCCCCTATCTATGCCATCCAAAACGCCGGCGCGCTGCACATTTAGTGAGACACTAAAATAAATACCAAAAATGCTATCATAATGTCTCGTTCCATGGCCGGAAGGTCTGCTGATCGTAGGACGGCATGCACTTGACCTTCTCCGGCGGCTTGCTCTTCCACTGGATCTTGATATCCGTGGTGTCAATCTTTGCCCAGTCCGAGGTGTATCCCTTGAGCTCCTTGATCTTTTTGGCATTGTCGTCTGAATACTCTAGACTGACGCCCGGTACCACAGCGATCTTGCCGTAGCCGTGAAACCACATGTCCTTGCAAAACAGCTGAGGCTCGCCCTGGGAACACTCGCCGTCGTACGGAGCACGGAAGCCGATGACCTTTTCTACAAATGGCTTGGCTGTGAATACAGCAGCTCCATTCCAGCACGCAAATACCTGGAAGGGGATGCGGCTGAACAGTTGGCTCTTGGCATCGTCGTCATTCCAAAAGAGGTTCCATGCAGAGTTCCAGTTCCCGTCCGGTGGGATCTCGAAGAAAGAGTCGCCGTTCATGCCACGAGCAATCCAGACGTCGTAGAACGTCGGATCACGGCCGACATACGTGTAGTCGAGAGGACAGACAACGTCTGCATTCTGCGCATGGCGTTGGTAGATGAGCTCAAGGATGTCCTCGGAGCAGGGGGCGACATCATTCAAGAAGATCACTGTTGTGTCGGCCGTATACCGCGCGGGCTCCTCCCTCAGGGGCTGCACAGCTATGTTGCGAAGCTCGGCCAGTTTGGCGATGCGATTGCCCTGCTGCGGATTTATTGTACTTGACCGCAGGTAGTATGTAGTTGCGAGGCTGTCGAGCTTAGGGCGCAGTGCGTGCAGGACATCGTATGTGCCGTCATTGGAGTTGCCTTCGACAACTGACAAGGCACAGTTCGACGGCCCGAGGAAACGGATGGTCTCAACGACACTCCCAAGCAGTCGCGGTAACACCGGCAGGGCTTCGCGTAGATCGATAGCAAAAAAGTATTTCACTTTTGAGCTGCCTCGCTTTGCGGAAGGCGAGGACGCGGACATTTCTGCTAGCGATGTCGGCGCTCTGAAAAAGTCGTATCGCGAAGGGTTGGGGAGGGACGGGCATTGCAGGCGAGGCAGGTCTTCGGATTTTGGGTCGAGGATGGCGTTTATATATCGAGCAATTTCCTCGGTTGGGATGATTCCTGTTGTCAGGGACCTAGGTCAGCAAGAGGACGAAAGGACAAAAGAAACAATAGGACATGAACAGCCGGGAACTAAGATAAAAGCGACTAACCAGTCTTTCCGGCAGGTGGCTCGACATCGACGCGCGGGCCGTCTGGGATGTGTACCGGCTCCGGCGAGCTCACAAAGCTGCCTTTTCTGTAGTAAAGGGTTCCTGCGACAGCGAACAAGAACAAGACTTGCCCAGCAAAGAGGTACTTTCTGCGCATCGTAAGGTTGGTGATGTGGGATGCTGCTGCGTGTATATGCACGTGAACGAGTGCTTTGAATATTTAGCAAGGCCAGGAAAAGATCACCGCAACTTGTATGCGATCTTGTATACAAGACACACCTGTTTGTTTGAAAACAAACAAAAAGTTGCGCGCATGCAGCACCCGGGAAAAGGTCGACCACAGACAACTCCTAACTATGCTGTCATCAAGAATTCTTCATGGCTTTGCGACGCATGCGAAGTAGCGCACGCCCCTATCTCATCTTCCCGCCGGTTCGGTGTTAGCGGCCAGCCGTTCAAAGTCACATAGGCTGTACTCCGTATTACTGGTTTAATAGAAAAATGACGGCATACATGCTGTCTTATCCCTGTCAAACCTAGCGCTAAGTGAGACGGAAGACCCGTCTGCACCGTTTTCTCCAATTCTTTTCCTGGCGTGTAGAGGGGCGGGAGGGGCGATCGACGTGCAACTGAAGAATAGACAAGGGTACCAAGTTACTCGTTAATGAAGTGGAAATATAACTACTCTACACACGACGTCCTGAGGTGAGCGTGTTTGCCTAAGGGATACAACGCGGTGCTATCATGAATTATCGTCGACCGGTTCGATAGTTAGTCTGATATAGGGATTATTCGTACTAAATCTAAATACATGTTTCTTTGATTCTTGGGTTGGTTTTGATTTCTGCAGTCTGCACACAGCCATGCCAAGATGAATCCTCTGCCATGACTCATTTAAGCGCCCATGTCTGTGAAGTTTTCCTATTACTCGTAATCGCCTGACAGCTGGCATTAGTCTCCATCACGTCTTCTCTCCGTAGACTGTAAGCGCCTGGCCAGCTCTCGTGGCTTCTAATACATACTATCTGGTTAGCCTGGCCCACAGATACAGGGGAGAGCATACGGGGCTGAAATTATCATAGGGTGGCTGCAGAACGACGTTTCGTCTGCCTGAATCGTACGCGAGGTACGGAAAGGAAGACAGCCCAATTACTGCGTCAACGAAAACATGATGCAAGTAAGCGCGCGAGCTGCTGCTATTTTTGACGGCTGCCGTCAGAATTCGCGAGGCCGTTGCAATGTCTTAAATGAACTTGCTGCCCTAGTTGCTGTTATTCAAGACATACCATTTCCTGTTCTTGTCTGACCATCTGTTGTCTCTCGTCTATATTTCTTTACGTTTTGGTTTTGCTGTTTTGAGCTCGGATCATTCTATCAGGTATCGTATACAATGCTCTTTCAGTCCTAGAGAACCTATCATTTAAACTGTCTTTCTTTTCTGCATTTTATATTTGTTTGGGCAGCCGACCTTGACCAAACTTCACGATAACTTAGATGCGGCTCACGTTCGTCATCGCGTGCACTCTTTTACGAGTTGCCGCGGCTTCTGCACGGGTCGCCGTTGTCTCTACACAAGCTCGTCTACCGACATCGGTGTCATATTGGAATCGCCATGTCGACTCAGACGACCCCTTTCTACAATACAAGCGTGCAGCAACCACAACGACGGCAGATCTCATCACCTGTGGCTACCAAAGCGGCAACGTCAACTCTCCACGATCAGCACAGTCCGGTTTTGACTGCCGTGTCGATACTGCTCATGGCGTATGGGGATTTTGTCCCACATCTGTTATCGTGGCCACAGATTGCGGACTTGCAGCTGCTTGCATTGACTCTGGCAGCTGTTCAGGCATATGCCATATTAATACCGACACTGCCCTCACTACGTTTACCTGGTCAGTCCTTTTAGGTGTTGGTCAACATGGTTAGTAGGTCGCTAACCTTTCTCCTGTAGCCCATCATCAGGAACCGAGACACTGTTCTGCTCGACTGCAATGTTGACCTTTGGCGTTGATCAGACGTATGGATATATTGCATGCGCGGGAAAGGCTACAACCGACCACTACGTCGTGACACCGACATTCACACCCTCGTCATCAACCACATCCACTTCTAAATCATCTTCTAAGACCCCGACGTCCTCGTCTAAGACGCCGTCGACCTCATCCACTCCGTCTCCGACATCGACGGCTACACTCTCGTCACTGACAACAGCCGCAGAAACCGCAAAGAGCACGAGTCCGAATACAGCCGACACAAAGACGCAGTCCACGGGAAGCAATCTCGGGCCGATTATTGGAGGCGTTTTGGGTGGAATCGCACTGGTCTGCTTGTCAGCAGTGGCTGTTGTGTTTATTATCAAGAGACGGGGCTCACACAATGCGAGATCAGCGCCACCTCCGGACATGTTGTCGGCACCGCCATACTCTTCATATCCGCCACCACACGCCGGGGCCCAGATCTATGAAGTCGACTCGTCATCCAGCGGTCAAAAGCTGTTCTGGAAAGATCCGACTCCGAATTTAAACCCACACCCCAGAAGCCCAGTCGAGCTTCCCTCGCACATGAATTATTAGAGATTAATATACACCTTGGCTGTTTATTTGATACACTCTTTTTCTATTTCGTATTGTGCGACTTGTATGCTTGCGGGTGAGCAATCCTATTATTACTTCAATCGTTCCACGCCGCTTAACAGGGCCAAGTATGTTATCGGAGAGCCATTTCCTCTGACGGCTTCGGATCCGTGATCGTGCGATTGCATAAAAACTGGATTGTAATTATTAACTATGCTGCCGTATATGCAATACTCTGCAAATCTCAATGTTGTACAAATATCTATGCTTTGCACATCTATATGCCCTGCAGTTATATTGTATAAGATAAGGTTTTATGTTAGGAGGCGTACGTTACCCAAGGCATCAATATTGTGACAGTAAAGGTCGCAATTATTCTTAGGTAACAACTAGTATAGTATAACCGGCGATTCCACAGTTGCATATCATCTACGAGGGGTCCTGCCTATTCTGTGATGTGATGGCTTCTATATAGTACAGATATGTCTACTATACCGAAAATTATTCGTACTCGGTCTTTCGATACGAATAAGGCATAGCATTCTCTTTCTTCAGCCATTGTATGTTCAACTAGAATTTATTATAGAATGGAGTGCATTGATGAACAACCTACCATCAGGCATCAGCAGATCCGCGACTAATACTTTCTCAACGACAGCCACGAATATCACAACGAGCTCGATATCACAGATAAGTATTTATGCATAGTATTCACATGCAAGCTAACCAAATAAATCGATTAAACTTGCCGATCACATATCACGCATACAGTAAGCGCTCTGCTAGGTGGCTGCGGCCCGTCTTTGAAAATATCAGGATCATTCTAGCCCCCAAAACCACGACACTACAGCCTGGGCATGGCTTATCATCGTAACAATACACTCTGTTGCTCGGTTGAACGGTTTATCTACATCACATGGACAACGCAGAGGCGGCGATCACTACTATCTCTACATTTTCCAAAGCTGGTGGTACTGTGACTGAGATAGTCTCATCAGGCCATTTCGTGCTCAGCATGTGCTTATATACGTAGTGTCGGCCTCTTGATATCATTCATTCTGTTCAGATACTATTCAGTGTCTGCCTTGAAAACCCAATCTCGCTGGCGTACGGAGAACTGTTTGTATCGCTGCTTCGTTATCTGTCTACTCAGCCTATTTGAGATGCACTTCCTAGTCATCTTCGTGCTAGCCTCGTTGAGGGCTGGCCTTGCCGCCGCGCAGGGCCCGGCGCCTACGACAGTATCTCAATGGATCCGCCAAGCAGAGAAAGACGAGCTGCACTTTGAGAACAGGCGCGCCACGACATCTGCATCGGCTGCTCTGATCACCTGCGGCTATGACATGGGCAACAGTCTGTCGCCAGTCGTGGCGCCTGCTGGGTACACTTGCCCTGTTAATTTTAGAGATGAGGTGTGGGGATTTTGTACGACACAGTTGACTTCAGGTGCCCACTGCTATCTCCCTGGGGCGTGCGTCGATCCATCGTCTTGCTCTGGGACATGCTATTTCAACAGAAACACGGCTATGGAAACAATAACTTGGTATGTCTCGATATCTGCCATGTTTACATAGCGTGCAGTTCTCACTAACATGCCCAGTTCCACATCGGGCGCTAATGTGCAGTTCTGCTCGACAGCGATGTTGACATATGCGATCGGCCAGTCTTACGCTCATATCGCGTGTGGCGCCAAAGCCACAACTGAACATTACTACATCACACCCACACAGCTGGAGGCAACAGGGACCACGACAGCAACTACCGCAACGCCTACGGCGTCTTCACAAACATCATCGTCGCTGTCGTCGTCGTCGTCGTCATCGTCGTCAGTTTTGGTAGGGTCTGCTTCAACTGTCACCGAAACAGCCGCTGCCAGCACGAGCACAGACGAAGCCAAAGCCAAGACGGGTTCCAGTACCAACGTTGGTGCCATTGTGGGCGGTTCCGTGGGTGGCGTTGCACTCATCTGCCTCTCAGCAGTCGCTATTGTACTCATCAGAAGGAAGCGGGCGTCCGGTGCAATCGGTCCGTCAGATCAGGAGGTTGCTCCAACTTCACAGTACCCGACGGCTCCTTCACCATACCCCACGGCGCCTTCACCTTACTCGTCCGCAGCACCGCCCTATACATCCCCGATGTCGCAGCAAGGCCCGTTTTACGGTTCTGATATTGCCCATCAAAAGGTGGCTTGGGAAGCACCGGTTCCTGGTGACCTCTCAAGTCCTGTTGAGCTTCCATCTGCTAATTAATCTTGATCGGACAAATGTCTTCACTAATACGACTATGCGCATAGTCGACTGGCTGCATTGTCAACTACTCCCAGCCAATCATAATACATACTTATCCCACACTACATAATACATTGAACATCCAATAATAAATAATTACATTAAAAATAACCACAGGAGCAGTAGTTCAAGCCTTTGTTTGCTTGGGTCACCGGATATATATACCCCAAATCTATTGTCTTCTATCAAGCCATGCTCCTCTGCAAACGTTTTCCGTTGGACAAGGCCAAGGAATGTGCATCTGAATTATTGCTTGCCTAAAGGTACCAACATACAGTTGTAAGACGTGTTGAATCATTGTCGCTATCATATATGCGGGGAGATGATGCAAGCCATCACTCTCTTATAATCAAACGTATATTTAAATGAGAAGTTTGCCCGCACTCCTCTACTTGAGTGTTATTTAGATTCTACTTAACATTCAAATATTTTGGATCGATACAATTTGATAGCTGCAGATGCCATGGCGAACTCTCGAGATACTGGTGCGGCGTTTGAGAAGGGGCCGGACATCGAGCAGATCGACACAGTGACACAGCTCAAGGCCGTCCGGGCCGTCCCCGAGAGCGACATATCGGAAGTCCAGCGCAAGCTGGAGAAAAAAATCATACGAAAAGTCGACCTTCGTCTGATATTCATACTCGGCATCCTGTATTCCATTGCCGGCCTTGACCGCGTCAACCTTTCAAATGCCCGGGTGGCGGGCATGAATATCGACCTTAAGTTCAATATCGGCGATCGCTACTCCATCGCACTCCTCGTCTTCTTTGTGACCTACTTTTTATTTGAGATGCCGTCGACGCTGTCTCTCCGCTATGTTGGCCCCAAGCTCCAGCTAAACGCCTTTGTCTTCAGCTGGGGCGTTGTGATGCTCGGTATGGGCTTCGCCAAAGACTGGCGAGTGATTGTCGTGTGCCGCATGCTGATTGGCATATTTGAAGCCGGCTTCTTGCCGTGCTGCATGTACTTGCTAAGCAGTTGGTACCAGCGGTTCGAGGTGCAGCAGAGGATGGCGCTCTGGTACATGATCAACCTCTTCATCTCTGCGTTTGGAAATATCCTTGCCTATGCTATAATCAAGCTCGATGGTGCTCACGGAATCGCTGGCTGGCGTTGGATATTCATGTAAGATAAGAAGTCCTTATCTCGCTACTAGAATCAATGCTAACAGTATAGTATCGAAGGTGCTGTCACTGTTGGGTTTTCAGCCCTTGGCTACATGTTTGTGCTCCCGTTCCCCGACCAGATGCTGTCGAGTGGCAAGACCGGGAGCTTCACGCGTGAAGAGCTGGAAATCATCCTGGACCGCGTCGAGCGTGACCGCGGCGATGCCGACCCCGACCACCTAACACGGGCCAAGGTTCTCAAGCATATGACGAGCTGGCCGCTCTGGATCTATGGATTCATGTTCATCTGCTGTTCGGCCCCTATCTATGCGTTTGCATACTTTATCCAGACTATCCTGACAACGCTCGGCTACTCGACGGCCAAAGTCTTCTTGCTCTGTGCACCGCCGTACCTCTTTAGTATGATCTGGACGTATGTCGTGGCGAGGCTTGCAGACAAGACGCATTTGCGGATGCCGTGGATGGTGCTTAACGCAGCCATCACGCTGACGGGGCTGCTGCTGACGGCCTACCACCACAACAATGCTGTTCGCTATTTTGGTGTCTTTCTCGGTGTCAGTGGGTGCAATGCCAATCTGCCCACCATCATAGCGTTCCAGTCAAACAACGTGCGCTCCAACAGCCGACGGTCCGTTGCCAGCGGCGTGCAGATGCTGTTTGCCGCGCTAGGCGGCATTTATGCGTCATGCACCTTTATGGAGCGCGAGTATCCCACGTACCGCACGGGTGTGTGGTGTGCGGTGGCCACACAGTTTCTTCTCATATCCCTAGTTGCTGTTATGTCGTGGTACTTTTACCGGTGCAATCAAAAGGCAGACACAGAGGACGAGTATATTATTCAGGAGGAGCAAGACTTCCGGTACACCTTCTGATGATGCAGGCCTCCCTGTGTTTTCCCCCCAGTAGCTGGCTCAATGCAAACATCTTAGCTAGGCCAGATGAAGATGACTTAATTGATGATGCTTCGCGAATGAAATCAATCACTGCGTTGCGATGGCCCGAATCCCGAAGCCAGCTAGGGAGAACGACGCTTGCATCAGGAGACAATGACCCTGACGACGGGCCCGGCGGGGGTGCTAGTAGACCGGGAGGTTCCGGTGGAGAAGGCGGCTCTGGTGGCCCACCCGGTGCGGATAGCGCTAGAAGCGGCGGACTTCTCTCTAACACAGTGCGTCTTCCTCTTCCGTCACGTCCTGGCAAGAGGGACCGTTCACCGGACCCGTCACGGCGCCATGCCGGCTACGAGGCCACGGCCATTTTTCATCAGCAGATAAATACACCCCCTCCAACTAAAGAGTATGTCTTGGAGCCGCCGACCCTGCCCTACTGCACGCAGGCATGCTTGCTCGGCCTTATCAACGGTCTGCCTCTCAACGCCAAGTGTCCCAACGTGGCGCTGCGCCGTAAAGCTCGCATTCGGCACGGCGCCTATGCCGCTAGCGATATCGATGGCCATGCTCTCACGGCCGCCTTGCTGCGCGCGTGCTTGGTGGACCAGATAGCGGCCAACATGTACAAGGACTGCCAGAGCCTGGCCAGATTCGGTCTCAAGGGCCGCAACGCGGCCCTATTCAAGCTCGCCGTGACCGGCTTTGGCTACACGTTTGTAGGTAAGGGAGTGCTGGCCACCATGCGACCCATGCTCGAGCAGGAGGTCAAGGTATACCGTGCGATAGTGCATCTGCAGGGCCGGCTGGTCCCCGTGTGTCTGGGCCTGCTTGACCTGGCCGAGCCAATTCCGCTGCTGAACTGCCAGGATGTCGCCCACATGTTGCTTCTGTCGTATGCCGGGCCCGATTGTGCGACACGTAACTTACAAGTGCCTGCCGGCGTGGATCTTGAGCAGGAGTGCTGGCGCACGACGTGTGAGCTGCGGTGGGTGGGAGTCTACAACGACGACGACGTGCGCGACTCAAACGTGGCGTGGAACGATGAGGTGCACCGCGTTATGCACTTTGATTTTGACCGTGTCAACATGGACTACCTGGCGAAGGTGGCGGTAGCGGAGGAGGCGGAGGAGGAGCAGCCTGTGCCTAGCAGCAATAGCCTCGGTGTTGTTTACAAAGATGGCAGCGGCGAGAAAAGGACGCATGACGACGTATTCGTAAAGACGGAGACAACTCCAGCAATCCGGTCACCCCTTCTGGATAAGGGGGACTGGAACGAGCTTCAACAGGGTGTTGAAAACGATGGCAATGTCCTCGTTGATACCAAGACTCCCCGTGGCAGCGAGGGCCACAGCCCGGCGAGAAAGCGTGCGTGGCAGATTAGCCCAAAACACCAGTAAGAGGTGGAGGCAGCAATATTTTGTTATATTACCTCAGTACTTAATACCCCCAGAATTTCAAGCATTCACATAGGATCGTCTACCTTTTAGTTTTTATAATTAGAAAGTGAACATAAGTCAGGCTTAAGAGTTTCTGTGGCCTCCGTGGTTATTACGGGAAGGGGATATATATACCGTTGTAAGGTGTCAACTACGAGACAATATAACTCCACAGTACAAAGTACCAAGTCGATTGTTTGCTATTGTGCTTTATTTATTTATTTTGGTTTTGGGGTGCTGCGTGTGCTTAGGCACAACACTTTTTCTGACGATGCAGTGGTATCAACAACAGACGTCGAGCATCTTGAAGATGTCCGGCTATATACACACCATATTTTGTGCTACGTTCTGTGCTCGTCGATATGTCACTTAGATGTATGAATTATTTCTGTCGTTCGCATAATTTTGCCCTTGATGTTCTCTTTAGGTCATATCCGACGACGACCGCCGACCGGCTTACACGATAAGAGACTCTTTATGGTTTCTGTACTTCTCGTGGGTCTCTCTTAGCTGCCCCTGGTCCATCTTTCCCGCTAGCCTATGGCATACGTCAGCCGGCACTCGCAGAAGTATGTATCTAAGTAGCAAGTCTTACATACAACGAACTAACCAAGATGGGAGAGCCATCTGTCGGCATTGCTTGCCGTGGTGGGTTATTAACTTTTGCAAAGCTCTAGGTACCTGGTGTCAAGTTGGCCGGCGTCGAAGCTATCAAAGGTACGGGCACAGCAACCCATGTTTTTGCGCCCCGGGCAACGAGTACGGGCATAGCAGCTAATGTGCACAAGGTGGTGCCGGCACAGCACAACGAAAGACGGTCGACCATAATATCTCGTCGCCCAGCAATATTGCTGCCGATACGGCTCTTCCTGTCGGTTGGCACTGGTGACTGCAGTAGAATAGATAATGGAATCAGATAGTGTCGAGCGGCTGCTAGTCCGAACTCTGTGGCAGCTCCCTACTAACAGACCTACAGATTGATGATATATCGACGCATATAGTCAGCACTTGTTGGTGTGCTACACTGTCTCAAAGAGCTTCCATCTACTCCCGGTGTTCAGCTCTTCAGCATCCATTCATACTAGCATCATGGTCTTTCTACATCACTAACACGGCAAGACAGCGCCGGCGCGAAACAAACAAAGAAAAGCGGACGCCAACCCGCGCCGTCCCCGTTGCCACTTGTCTTACGCCAACGTTTCTTTGTCCATACTGGATGTGTGTTTCTGGTCTCTATTGGTCTCGATGGACAGCATGCTCCTTGCGTTTTTTCTGCACAATCATCACGCTCTCCCGTCTTGCTCACCCTGTCTTCCTGTTGTCTCTTTTCTTTCTTCTATTCCCTGTTGCATATTCGCTTTCTTTTGTTGTTGGTCCTTTCGTATACATATGTCCCCCTTACCCTTGATCAGCAATTCTGTTGGCATCATCTCCTTGCGTCCTGTTTCAGCCCATATCTTCCTTTCTCTTTTCCTTTGTCTCCTTCCTATTCTCTTTTCTTTCTCTCTCTCTCGCTCTGTTTCGACGTCATCATAAAAACAGTCTCAAGATGATATACCCTGTTTGCGGCTTCTTCTGCTTTGTTTGCGTCATTCTGCGCCAGCAGGTGTCCTTTTTCCTCTATATTTCGCTTACTATAGGTGACAACGCTTGCCGGCAGACGAACCATTTCACAAAATCAACAGCAGCAGCAGAACCCAAAACGGAAGTGGCTTATGACCGGGATTCCCCTGTAACGGTCAGCCATAGTGGGGCTCGCTCACCATGGTGCAGTTTCCTCTTACTTCCGTTAACCGTTTCTAAGCCGACCTTCTGCTCTCGCCCACCAGTTCTCCATTCTCGCTCTCTACGCAATCCTGCCCCTCATTTGTCGATGACGACGTTGTCTCTCTTCTCGCGCTAGCTTCATCTTACCACCCACATCTTACATCGTTGCATATGCACCACTCGATGTTCTGCAGCTCTGCAGATACCGGAGGACCCGGTGACGTTCTCGCTGCTTCGATATTAGTTAGTCTCCTCTTTCCTTTGCCTTTTCTTTCCCATTCTATCATCAGAGCATATGATCCTTTTCCGTTCTGTGTCCTCTCTCTGTTTTAGTGGTCTCCGTTTCCGTCTTCCGTTTTCTCTCTAGATCGTACACAGCCCATCCGTTCAAAACGCCTGCAAGTATGCCTGTCAAGCTTATTATTACCAACAGGCAGGTGCCACCCCCCATCTCCTTTTCTTTATGTCTCCTTCTTCCTGCCTCGTCCTCGCTCTTTCCTTTTCTCGTCACCTGCCATGTGTCTTCTGTCTTGGTCACCCGCCCTTTCTCGGTCGCACTTGCCTCTGCCAGATTGTCTCACCTTCCATATCCATGACTCTTCGATGCCGTCACTCCTGTAAAAGCCATCTCTGCTCCTCTGTAAACAGAAAGAGCCACCGACGCCGTAGAAGTGACTCGAAGCGCAACACAACAGCTCGCTCGCTCCTTCCGCCCTTCCTCGTATTGCTCTTTCCTCTGGCTCCTCTTTCTCCATATCTCATGAGGCTCCTTCCGTATCGCCTTCACTATTGCTCACAGCCTGCCTGTGCCAACCGGTCGTCCTTTCCGTTTCTGCTTGTTTGGCTGCACTCGTTCGTCGCTCCTCCTGCCGCTTGGCTTACTGCACTTAGCCACCTCCTGGCCACTTCTACCCGCCCATCTCACCTCGTCGTAGTTCACTGCTGACTGCCACCTTGCCGCAGCCTTCTTCTTGTGCTCGTCGCTCTTTCTTTCCCTGGCCTCGACGCTCCTTCCTTTTGTAATAAATCCCCCTTGAGCGTCCCACCCATCTGTGTTCCTTCCTTTTTTGTTCTCTTCCTACTATTCTTCTTCTCTTCCCTTTTCCCTCTTCCCTCTCTTCCCTCTCTTCCCTCTCTCCCCTTCCCTGACTATTTCCCCCTCCTTCTACTTACTGACATCCTCTTTCTTGCTTACTTATTCATCCCCTCCCCCGCTTTTCTTTCCTCATCTACGTCAGACGCCCGGAAATTCTGCACATCCTCAACTTCCAGAGATCTACAGCCCTCACCATCTTCTCTTTTTTGATTATCCTTTTAATTACTCCGACCACATAGCTTTATTGTCGTTTTCGGCATCGACTATAGTCCTATTTTACTCAGTGAAGGCATCACAGCCATCCCAAGACTCGTCTAGAATCTTCCATCTTATTCGTCTCATCCTTTCCCAACCTCTCCATCCTACATCTCATCTCTACTGCTGCTCACTCATATACCCTCGCTATGACCAGCTACTATGAGAGCTTTAGCCGCGAGCGAGAGCGGGACCGCGACCGCGACATCGTTTACTCTGAAGACGATGACGACCGCTACAAGAAGACCACTGTGCGCCGCTACAAGGTCGGCCCCGAGCGCGACCACGTCGAGCGCATCGACCGCACGGAGCGCACAACTATAGAGCGCGAGTCAAGTCCACACCGTGACCCCCGCCGCTCTTCCAACAATGTCCTCGAGGTCGTCGATCGCCGCGAATATGTGCCCGACCGGCCTCGCTCTGCCTTTGAGGTCTCTGAAATCTCACGCCGCTCCGAGCGCGAGCGCGACTACTACGGCAGCAATCACACCGGCCGTGTTGTCTACGAGAAGACCCAAGAGCTTGAGCGCGATCGTCCGCGTGATCGTGACACGTACACACGCCTCCAACGCCGCGGCGACGACCAAATTGTCGTCGAGAGCTTCAGCGAGGACCGCCGCGATGATGGCCACGGCGGCGAGGTCGAGCGCTGGCACAGAGAGACCGAGTACTATGAGCCTTCTCCAGCGCCCCAGCCCATCGTGATCCGCAACCGCATGCCTGAGCAGAAAATCATTCTCCAAGAGGCTCCTGCGCCAGCACCAGTCATCATGCCACAGGCACAACCAGGCGTCATTGTGATCCGCGAGAAAGACCGTGACCGCCACCACGACGACAAGAAGGGCAAGGAACGCCACCAAGACGAGTACTACTATGAGCGTCGTGAGCGCCGCGAGGTTGGCCCCTACCGCAGTGACAAGCACGAAGAAGAGGTCGCCATCGAACGCTTTGATCGCCGCGACGACCGTCCCCATGGCCATCGTCATCGTCACCGCCACCATCGCTACGCGTCTGATGGCGACTACTCTGACGGTGACGACTACTATGTCAAGAAGACCACCATCACTCGTCATGAAGAGTCTCCCTCCCACCACCGCAAGCACCTTGTAGAAGGTGCGCTCGCAGGCGCTGGTGTCGGTGCTCTGGTGGGCTCGCGCCGCAATGGCCAGACGGGAGAGCTCCCCGAGAATCGCGGCCGCAAGGTCATTGCCGGTGCCGCCCTCGGCGCCCTCGGCACTGAGGTGCTCCGGCGCGCACACAGCGCATACAATGAGCGCTTTGGTGATGGAGCCGATGAGTTTGATGACAGACGATCCCGCTCTCGCTCAGCTGGTCGCCACTCGAAGCTCAAGACAGGCCTGGGCCTTGCTGCAGCAGCTCTTGCTGTTGCTGGTGCCGCCAAGTACATGCAGTCGGGCCGCATTGACCGTGAGGAGCGCAACCGCGGCCGCAGCCTGCACCGCTACAGCAGCGATGAGGACGGCGGTCGCTACTACTCGCGCTCTGCCTCGCGTCCGAAGAAAAGCCGATCTCGTTCCGTTGCCAAAGTAGCAGCCGGAACTGCTGCTGTCGCAGGTATTGTTCACCACTTCCGTTCCAAATCCCGCCAGCGTGATGGCAAGGCCCGTTCGCACTCCCGTATCCGCACCGGTGCCGAAATTGCTGCGGCCGGTCTGGCTGGAGCCGCCGCCAAGAAGATCTACGACAAGCACCAAGACAAGAAAGAGGTCGAGCGCGACCGCGAGCTCAACCGCGAGCTCGACTATTCCGATGAGTATGAGGACGACCGTGGCCACCACAGCGCTAGACACTCAACCCGCTCCCTGTCGCGCTCCCAGTCTCGTAGCAGGTCAGCCCACCCCCGTGCTCCCTACCCGCCTTCAACCGCTGACGCTGATGAGCTAGGTTTGGTTGAGTATGGGTCGCAACCACTGTACGCGGATCCTGCCAACAGCAACGCCGCCACATATAACCGCAGCAGCTACGATAGTGCTGCCGATGCTGTTGACCAGGACGACCGCCACAGACGCCACCGGCGGCACCGGTCACGCCGCGGCGCAGAGAGCGACGCCGACGTCGACGAGAGCTACACCGATGTCGACGGCAACAACCAAAACACGAAACGGACGAGAAGTCGGTCACGTCTTCGCAACCTCGCTGCCGGAGGTGCTGCCGCTGCAGCTGCAGCCATTGGCATCAAAAAGTACGAGGACAAGAAGAAGCGGGACGACTCAAAGCGGCGCGAGGAGGAGAGAAGTAGAGATGACGGCAGTGTGTACAATGATGACTATGATCATGAACGCCATCAAAGCCACGATCGGCACAGACGCCGTGACAAGCACCACGACCGTGATGATGCACATGGGTATAATGGCGGCTATTACGACCACGATGACAGCCGCCCACCGTCGCCTCCACATGTCTCGGGCGGTGCCTACTATCCGCCAGCTCCGCCCATGGGCAGCACTGACGAGCTGATGCAGCATCCCAATTCGAACATCAGCGATGGCTATATGTCATACAACCCACACGATCAGACTAACTACCCACCACCCCCTGGACCGCCTCCCTCCCATCAAGGCAGTGCTGTTGACAGACTCTATGGTGAATTTGCTCCAGGAACTGCTCCCGGAGTCCCCTCTCCGCATGCAGGTGGCGCTGCCGGTGATGTATACCTTAACGCTGCCGGTCCTCTGACTCCCAAAGCTGATCCTGCATACGGAATCCCGCCACCCCAAGCACCGCCTGCATCTTACCCGCAACAACCCATATCCCAAGACCATCCTCGGAGTGCCGATATTCCCAACCCCAATATCCAACCTCATCCCCAGGCCTCCCACGGCGATGACCATGTGAGTGCTGCTCTTCCCTTGACTCGAACCACTGCCGCCTCCGCGGTCACCTCCTTGCCCCCCAGCTCGGGGCTTAGCAAGGGTGCGTTTCCCCGGTTTACTACTGTAACCTGTTAAAGACGTCGGCTGACCCGTAGTATTAGAATCTATAAACGCGTCGTCGATATCTGATGACAGCCAAGACTCGGCACCTAAGAATGTCGGATTTGCTCCACTTTCGCCGCAGTCGTCCCGTACCATGCTCAGACACCACGTCGAGACTGGGCAAGCTCCGCCCGGGATGTCTGAAAAGGTGGCTGGCAAGCTTCCAATGGCCTTGCTATCGCCAGACACAGAGCATGATGACTCCCGTGCGCTCATCCTATCAAGTCACCGGCGGCACTCTGATAGAAAAACCCGTGACCACCGTGATGGAGATGCTGATGTGGAAGATATTCCTGCTCGTTTCGACTCTCATGGCCGTCCACTGTCTGGAAGCGGTGCGGGCTCTTCGCGGTCAAGCCGCAACCGTTCGTCTCATACATCCCGGCGCGGTGACTTCGAATACAAGAGCCCAAAGCACGACGACGGCTGGCAAGTCCGCGGTCAGTGGGGAATAGCCGGCACAGACGGTACAGATGTTGAGCGTGTCGCCACTGGGATAGAGAGCGCCATTGACGGGTTTGGCAGCGGAAGCAGCAAGGTGCCCGGCATCTTTGGCATCATTGGTGGTGTCATCGGGGGTCTGTCGGCGCTCAACAATGGCCGCCAGATTGAATATGGTACAGATGACGACAGAAAAAAAGACAAGAAGGAAAAGGAAAAGGAAACACAGCACCACTACGCGTCCTCGGATGACGACCGCAAGAGGAAGAGACGGAACACGTACGACACAGCCAAGGGTGCGGAGGGGCGGTCTCGGCGACGGGATCGTCGACAGCGGTCGTCGTCGGCGAGACGGTTCACAGACGGGTATTTCTTTGATCACGATGGATATGACGGGCAAGAGGCACGCAAGCGGCGACGCAGCTGGGCAAGCTGAAGGTGTTACTTAATTTGTTGGAGTTATTCTGATCGGCAAGTGCTAAAATGGCTTCTTGTTTTGCTTTTGTTTTGTTTTTATTCTAGGTTTTGATTTCTATGCCTGCTATGCCGTGTTGACGTTTACGACAGTAATGAATCTTTCTTCAGATGTTCCGATAGCTTAATGATTTGATATGACTCTTACATCAGGATAGCTTGGGTTGTACAGTGTGTTTGGTCTTGATATTTTATTGTATCGTAAATGCAACGTCGTAGACCGCTTTATATGAATCATATGCCATGCTAGTATTTGTCAAATCATAACCACTGTGCTCGGCTACACCGCACTGCCTATCTCGCGTGATGGTGTCCCTTGGGCATCTTCTTCTCCTCCATCGCCTCCATGTCCTGTTTCTTGTGGAAGTGCGGCGCCAGCTCCGACAGCCACTTGGACTCGATGGGCAGACACGAGCGCATGTACTCCTTGGTCGTCTGCACGAGCTCAAAGTAGATGACCATGCGCACCGGCGGGTCGCTGCCCATGAGCACAGAGCTCGGGTGGATGTATACGGTCGTGTTACTCTTGACAGTGCGGTAGCTCGCGCCGTCGCGCTGCATGCGCGCCGCATTAGGGAAGAAGCCAGCCGTCAGCGCGCGCTTAATAGGTACCATGTGCGACGCGCCGACGCTCGATAGCTCGACCTCGACGCGCTCGCACAGCTTGGCCAGCTGGTCGCGCACATCACGCGCGCGCGTCAGGGACCGCTGCTGCAGGAAGTTCTCCTTGGCCCAGATGGGCGAGAAGTCGCTATCGACCCACTGGTTCCAGATATTGAGCAGCGTGAGATGGTCGCCGCCGTCCTTGACCGTGAATCGCGCGCGCGCACTGTCGGCATGGATCTTCTTGTCCTTGGGCCGGAAGAAGAGCGCGGATGCCTCGCTCAGCATCGCGACAATGGATAGCACTTCCTCGACACAGCCCTCTTTGCCGGCAGCAATGACGGCCTTGGCAAGCATCGGCTCGGTCGGGAACTCAGCCATTTGGCGGCCGACCTTGGTCAGCTCACCCTTGTGGTTGAGGGCCTGCAGGGCAAACAGCTGGTTGAGGGCGCCGATCAGCGCCTCGGTCGGCGGCGGGTCCATAAACTCAAAGTCAAGCAGCTCGTTGATACCCAAACTCTTGAGCTGCAGCACGACACCATTGAGGTTGGTGCGCAGGATCTCGGGCGTCGTGCTCTCCTCCATTTCGTTCATGTACGAGTACTTGGTATAGAGCCGGAAACACTTGCCGGGCCCAACACGGCCGGCACGACCACTGCGCTGGTTCGCCGAGGCACGCGAGCAGGGAACGACGACCAAGTTGGACATGCCGGTGGCCGGGTTGTAGACGTTCTCCTTGACGTAGCCGGGGTCGATGACGTAGACGATGCCATCAATGGTCAAACTGGTCTCAGCAATGTTGGTGGCCAGCACGACCTTGCGGGCGTTGTCGGGCGTTGGCTCAAAGATCTTGGCCTGCAGCTCGGACGGCAGGTTGGCGTAGATCGGGCACACGACAAGCTCCTTAATACGGTTACCGAGCTTGCGGGAGATGTCGGAGAGCTGCAGCTCGGCGGCCTCGATCTCGTCTTGGCCCGTCAAGAATACAAGAATGTCGCCCTTGCCCTGGGTGGTGTGGATCTGGAAGACAGTCGTGACGGCGGCCAGCAGGTAGTTAGCCTCAGGGG
Source organism: Ophiostoma perfectum (assembly GCA_029298845.1). NCBI lineage: Eukaryota > Fungi > Ascomycota > Sordariomycetes > Ophiostomatales > Ophiostomataceae > Ophiostoma > Ophiostoma perfectum. The sequence goes on from JANSLV010000073.1 coordinate 20,473, forward strand.
CAGGCGTGTAGAAGATATCGACGGGGTAGCGACGGCCGGGCACGTTAAAGATGGGGGCGCCGTCAAAGTAAGTGGCAAACTTCTCAGCGTTCATGGTGGCCGAAGAGATGAGCAGCTTGAGGTCGCGGCGCTCACGCGCGAGGTCCTTGACGAGGGCAAGCAGGATATCCGTATGCACTGTGCGCTCGTGGGCCTCGTCGATCATGATGGCCGAGTAGCTGGAGAGGTCGGGCTCGGTCAAGAACTCGCGCAGCAGCATACCGTCGGTCATGTACTTGAGGATCGTGCTCTCGCTCGTGCAGTCCTCGAAGCGGATGGCATAGCCAACCTCCTTGCCCACCTTGACGTCCATCTCCTCGGCAACACGGGCAGCCACACTCATGGCGGCCACACGACGCGGCTGGGTACATCCGACCTTCTTGCCGTTGGTGGTGAGGCCAGCCTCGTGCAGGTACTGGGGCAGCTGTGTTGTCTTGCCGCTACCCGTCTCGCCGACAATCACAAGGATCTGGTGCGTCTCCATGGCCGCCAGAAACTCGTCGCGGTACGCATAGATGGGCAGCGAGCGGCGCGTCTCCTGGATCGAGAGCTGGCGCTTCTCGGCGGCATCAATCTGGGCCTTGAGGAACAGCTCCTCCTTGGACGGGCCCTTGCCTTCGCCCGGCATGCGCGAGTCCAGCGACCAGTTAATGTACTGGTCTTGCTCGAGGATGTAGTCGTACTCACCCTCGTCGACACGCTCGCGGCTCTGGATCTGCGCTTTAGCCTTGGTCACCTGATCATTCTCCCACTCGTCGTACTCGGTGACCACGCGCTCCTTGCCGTACTCGTCCTTGTCGACGTAGCGCTTGTAGAGCGCATCTTCCTTGCGCTTGCGGTCGATCTTGCCCTTTTCTGTAATGTAGTCCTCGGGCATGTAGTAGCCGTCGCGGTGGTCGTCTATGCGCAGCCGCTCCTCGGCCAGCCGCAGGATCTCGCGGTTCTTGGCAAACTCGGCCTTTTCTCGGTCCGTTAGCGGCACGCCACTGCGCAGCTCATCGGCCTCCTCGGCCACCTGGCGGCGCAGCAAAGCCAGCCGCTCGGCCTCGCGCTTCTGCAGATACTGCTGCCGTGCGCGCACACGCAGCTCTGGTGCAGCCTCGTCGCGCGCCTTGGCATCGTCACCCAGGTTCCTTCGCGACGAGGATGCATCGTCCTTCTTCGTTCGGCCATCGTCGCGTGCTCGTAGCCGCTCCGCAAACGCTTCGGCTTCGGTACGGTCACGCTGTGCTGCCAGCTCTTCACGCGTTCCTTCAGACAGGTCGGCTTCGTCTACGTCGTCGCGGGGTTTAGAAGCTGTCGTTGTCGGCTTCGAGGCTTCTACTTCAGGGCTGGGTTCGCGGTCTGGATTCTGTAGGTTCCGGTGGCTAATCTTGATGCGCTTCGGCGCAGACTCCTGGAACTCCTCGTCTGCGCCTCTCACATCTTCATCCAAGGCCGGTGCCTCCTCATCACCCCATCGGTCGTCAAAGTCGCGCTCGTTACGTTCGCTTCGGTCGTCGCGCTGGCTCGTCGTCTTGGATCTGCTGCTATAGGATTTGGAGGTTGTGCTTCGTCGTGGAGATCGGGACCGTGTCCGCGAGCGGCTGCGATGTGACTTGGATAGCCGTAAGCTCTTCTTGTCTCTTCTGTCTCTGCCGTCCTGGTCCTGGTCCCGGTCGCGGACTCTGTGACTCCGGTTGCTGCTTCTCTTCTTACGGTCCTTGTTGTCGTCTTTCCGGGCCGAGATGGCGTCGTCGCCGTCGTCGCCCATATCAACAAAGGCATATCGTTTCGACATTTTGGCGTCTCTATCTCAAACAAGTTGGTCGAGGATGCGTCCGATTCGTGAGCCGTCACTAATGTGTGCAACAGACGTCCTGTTGCCTGTGATGTATGTCCAGCCTATGTAAACATGCGACTGTACTAAGCGCACCGCCTTCCGTTGATTTGCTTATCGATAACGCAAGATTATTTTGCCGGTATCCACTTTTCCATCCTGACCAGTGTAAGAGCTTGAGTGGGTCGATCCGATAAGAACAATGCACGATAAGCTCTTATCGCCACTGATAACACAGTTGTTGGATTGACGATTAGGTGGCTACTCCGAAGGGGGGCTCCCCTAAAACCTAAGACAGCTCTTCACATACCCTGGCCAGCTGAAGGAAACTTGTAAACACACGACCAAGCCAATGCGCATACATTGCGATATCTGCACATTCCGACTCTCCGCCTCTCCTTTGTGCAGCGTTTTGTTGTTTTGTTAAGCTCAATAGCTCATCGTCGAAGAACAGATTCCAGCCCACCTTCTTGAACACCGACGGCCTCGACAACCCTCCGCCAAGATGCGGCTCTTTAGCAGTGCAGTGCTCCTACTGCTATTCTCCGTGCTGCAGCTCGTTTTTTGTGCCGAGGACTACTACAAGATCCTGGGCTTGAAACGCGACGCTGGCGACCGCGAGATCAAGTCAGCATACCGCCAGCTCAGCAAAAAGTACCACCCCGACAAAAACCCCAACGACCCAACGGCCAAGGACAAGTTTGTGGAGGTGTCCGAGGCATACGAGGCGCTGAGTGACGCCAAGACGCGCAAGATCTACGACCAGTACGGCCACGACGGCCTCAAGCAGCACCAGCAGGGCGGCGGCGGCGGCCAGCGCCACGATCCCTTTGACATCTTCAGCCGCTTCTTTGGTGGCAGTGGGCACTTTGGGCAGGCGGCGGAGCGCCGCGGACCAAACGTTGAGCTCAAGGTGCAGATCCCGCTGCGTGATTTTTACGTTGGGCGCACCGTCGAGTTCCAGTGGGACAAGCAGGAGATCTGCGAGCACTGCGACGGCACGGGCGCCGAGGACAAGGTTGTGGACACGTGCCAAAAGTGCAACGGCCGCGGCGTTGTGATCCAGAAGCACCAGCTTGCGCCGGGAATGTTCCAGCAGGTGCAGATGCACTGTGACCGCTGCGGCGGCCGCGGCAAGTCGATCAAGCACGTGTGTCCTGTGTGCAGCGGCCAGCGCGTGGCACGGCAGCCGACGACGGTGTCGGTCACGATCCAGCGCGGCACGGCCAAGGACGCACGCGTGGTGTACGAGAACGAGGCAGACGCAAGCCCCGACTACGTTGCGGGCGACCTGCTGGTGACGCTGGGCGAGAAGGAGCCCGGAGACCCGGCAGACAACCCGGACCACGTGGACGGCGTAAACTTTAGACGGCGCGGCGACGACCTGTTCTGGCGCGAGGTGATCTCGCTGCGCGAGGCATGGATGGGCGACTGGACACGCAACCTCACCCACATGGACGGCCACGTTGTGTCCCTGAAGCGCGCACGCGGCGAGGTGGTGCAGCCCGGGCACGTCGAGACGGTGGCAGGCGAGGGCATGCCGGTCTACGACGAGGACGGCGACAGCGTGTACCACAAGACGCAGTACGGCAACCTCTACGTGGAGTACACCGTAGTGCTGCCGGACGAGATGGAGAGTGGCATGGAGAAGGAGTTCTGGGCGCTCTGGGAGAAGTGGCGGGGTAAGATTGGCGTCGACCTGCACAAGGACAGCGGGCGGCCAGACGGGCGGGTCGTCGTGCAGAAGCACGATGAGTTATAAGTTGTTTATAAAGGTTAGAGGAGTTCTAGATCTGTGTTTTGTGTTGGTTGTATAATGACTACATAAGCGTTGGCTTGACGTTTGATTACTGTCGACTGTGAATGTACCTGTGACTAGTATTCAATGCTCGTAAACATACAGGTCGTATTTCTGATTGCAGCTGTTCTTCTGCCGTTCTGCCGTTCTGTCTCTTTTCTGTCCCTTTTCTGTCCCAGTACCTTAAACGCCAGTCATATACATTAATACCAATAGTAACCTCGTCGAGGTAGAATAGAAAAACAGCAAAACAATAATCAGATCAAGAGGTCACACAAGTCAACCTATGCTTTTGACATACCGTCATCATCCACTCACTCTCCGAGCACACTCAAATGAGACACGCATAATGAGACATCACCCCCGTCTATGCCTCAATCTCCTCTTTGGTCCAGCCAGCAGCCTTGGCCGCACCGCCGACGAGGCGGCCGCCCTGCTTACGCTTGACGCGGCAGCGCAGGCCAACGCTGTCGTCCCAGATGAACCGCCAGATGACGTAGGTCCAGCTCTCGTGGCGCGGCAGGCTCTTGTAGAACTCGGGCGCCGTCTCGTACAGACGGTGCAGGCGCGTCCAGGGCACGGCAGGGAAGTCGTGGTGCTCGTTGTGGTAGCCGACGTTGTAGGCAAAGATGTTGAGCGGGCCGTAGTAGCTGTAGGTCTCGGGGATGGGGATGTTGTTGGCCGGGTTCTTGGCGTCAGGCTCGACGGTGTCGTAGACGTAGTGCTCGGCAATGAAGTGGCCGGCGAGCGGGTGCAGCGAGCCGGCAAGGAATGACGACAGCAGCAGGTACATAAAGGGCATCCAGCCAAAGTTGCGGATGAGTACATAGTCAAAGAGGCCCTGGACGACGACGTTGAGGCCCTGGACCCAGGTGAAGGGGATGCTCAGCACGGCCATAGGGCGCAGGGCATAGAAGAAAATCTGGAAGGTGCAGAAGAAGGATTTGCCGAGGATGGAGTCGAGGAAGATGGCCTCGAAGGCGGTGGGCAGGTCGGTGTCGAGGCCGTCGACACCGAGCGACTTGTGGTGCGTCAGGTGGTAGGGCCGGAACGAGGCGCTGTAGGGGATGCCGATGGGCAGGTTGGCGACTATGGCAAGCAGGCGGTTGGCGAGCGGCGAGCGGAACGCGAGGTTGTGGGAGATCTCGTGGATGGCGAGGAAGAGGTTCTGGTTGGCTGTAGCGCCAAAGACGTAGGCGACGGCCCAAAACTGCCAGGAGAAGAAGGCGTAGTTGCGCAGGGACCAGCCGAGGAAGATCTGCAGCGACACGACAAAGGCAACGACGTACTTTGTCAGGGGCTCGGGACCACAGAGTTTGGTGACCTGTTTATTAGTCGGGGTTGTAGATGAGAGAAGACAAGAAGAGAGACGGGAGACATACCTCTGGGTGGGCCTTGATGATGGCGAGGCGGCGGGAGCGGTGCGGCTCCTCGGTGTAGGTCCAGAAGAAGTCGCGGTACTTTGGCTGCGTCTCGACATCAGTGTTGTCGGCGTCGTCGGTGTTGTTGGCCGAGTCCGTCTTTACGGTGCCGTTGGTCTTGCGCTCGGTGGCAGACGGGGCCGGCGCCGTGGCCGTGGTAGAGGCGGGCAGCGCCATGGTGGAGGTCGAGGTGGGTGTGGGTACAGATGGATATGTGGTATAGGTGGTATGCGTCCAGAGTGGTATAGGTGGAATAGGTGGTATAGGATGCCAGGTGGAATGCTGTCGAGCCGATGCAGACGTCGATGTGATGCCGTGATGTTGAGAGTCAAAGCCAATCGAGACAAATAGGGGCAAGTGTCGGTGAGTGGCAGCGACTTGGCTCGGCAGTAGGTCTAGACTGCAATTAAGGTACAATGAAAGAATGCGTAGGCAAGGAAAAGGAAGGAAAGGAGGAAGAAGAACGACGAGAAGACGCCAGACAGGAGGTGGTATGATGTGGTCGACTGCTGGACTGTGGGCTGCTAGAGATTGACTCGGTCCCTGGAGAAGGAGGCGACATGCAGATAGCAGATAAGATCCGATTCAGGAACAGGGTCGTTGGAGCGGCAGCAGCAGTGCAGAGTGGCCTGTCGGTAGCCTGTCGGTAGCCTGTTGGTCGCCAGTTGTAGCCACTTCAAGGGACTAGCAGCCAGAAGAATTTGTTTAATTGATTTGAAAGTTTAGTTGTTTAATTGATATGGTTCGACACGGAACACCCTTCTGCCGGACTCCACTGTTTGTTTCTACACTCGACACACACGCCTAGAGAAGATGAGTCTAGGCACTCCAGACATCACAAAAAAGAGGCCACGGAGTACGAATGGCAAATGCAAATCATTCGACCCTGTGGAAACATGGAGCATGACATAAAGGAAGAGCATGCAGGCAGCAGCATTGTCAAGGCATGTGATTGTCACCCAGCAGTACAGTGTACAGTGTTAGTCAGGTCTGTACTGCTATGGCTATGAGTGACCGATTGGCATCTCGTTGCAGCAGTGGACAGCACGTTCAGTGTCGATCACCCTGCTTTGTTTCGTTCTGCTTTGTTTCGTTTCTTGTTTGTTGGACAGACACAACTATGCACCTCGTAGTACAACAACGGATATCATCAGGCATCAGACCCCAGACATCGGACGTCAAATATCCGGCACCGACATCATCGACATCATCGACATCATCGATATCCGACATCAAACACCACACCAAACACCACATCAGCACAACAGATATTCCCATATTGCCACCATATTTCCCAGACATAATGTAATGCCTTCTTCACAACATGGCGTGTTGGCAGCCTCAGCTGTTGTGGCGGCAGGCATTTTCGACGTGGCTTACCAGGAGCTACCACCACCGGACTCGACAACAGGTGCAGCGTCGCCGGAGCTGCCAAAACCGCCACCGCTTCCAAAGTCACCGCCACCGCCGCCACCGCCGCCAAAGTCACCACCACCTCCGCCGAAACCTCCGAAGCCGCCATTAACAGGAGCATTGGTACAGGCTGAGCGGAAATGGCCCATCTGTTCGCAGTTGGAGCACTTGACACGTTCCACTGTGTTGTTAGTGCATCATCATCAATGGAAAGATAGTGAGCTCAATCAGAACAAGACCTACTGTTGCGGGGCTTGTCGCAGCCCTTGGACATGTGTCCAAACTCGTCGCAGTTGCGGCACTGCATCTTGGCCATGTTGAGAGGCTCGGGGCAGTCGCGCGACAAGTGACCTTCCTGGTCGCAGTTGCGGCACATCATCTTGCGGGGCTCCGTGCAGTCACGAGCCTTGTGGCCTTCCTGGCCACAGTTGCGGCAGCCGCTGTCACCACCGCCAGTAGGGCAGTCGCGAGAAAAGTGGCCGGCTGTCGTGTTAGTCCCGGTGACATTGTAGAACGTAAAGGTACAAAATCTATGTGAACTTACTCTGGCCACAGTTGCGGCAGTCGACACCCTCGGCAGAACGGGGCTCCGTGCCTAACATGTTAGCGGCCGGTACTGGTACCATCAAGAAAGAGATGTTTTACTCACAATCACGGGCGTTGTGGCCGCTCTGGTTGCAGTTGCGGCACGCAAACTTGTCCACACGCGGGGCCTTGCAGTCGCGCTGACGGTGCCCCTCGCCGCCGCAGTTATTGCAGGCAACCGTCGGTCGATCCGAGGACTCGATTCGCTCTTCGGGGCAGAAACGAGACGTGTGGCCCAGCTCGCGGCAATTGGAGCACAGCGGTACGCCGCGGTCCACGGGTTCACCGCAGTCGCCAAGGCGGGCCATGTTTTCGGCATCGTTGGCCGGCCAGATGGCCTTCTCGCGAGGACGCGAGGGACGGTTCTTGAAGCGGAAGGTGACAGTGTATTTGCGGTTCAGGTTACCCTGGAGGTCCATGTTGGTGTATGTGGCGGCCATGTCGGCACGCTCGACAGCAATGAGGTAGACCTCGATCTTCTCGAGGCGAAAGAGCTGCTCCATGTCCGGGTACGTGGCATCGGGGCAGGCCTTGACGTACATCTGGAAAGCCTCCTTGACGTCGTCGAGGTCCTTTTCAGTGGCGGCCTTGCGCATGAGTTCGAGGGCCTTCTCGGGGGCCTCCTCGCGCACATTGTCACGGTCAATCTTGCGGGCCGCCTTGCACTCGTTGGCGGCGTGGCCCTCCTCCTTGCAGTTGTTGCAGACACGCGGCGGTGCCGTCGGGCATTCACGGGCCAGATGGCCCTCCTCACTGCAGTGGCGGCAGATCATGGGCAGTGCACAGTCGGCGACAAAGTGGCCCTCGCCACAGCGGGGGCACATAACAGGCAGGCTGCAGTCGCGGGCCATATGGCCAGCCTTCTTGCAGCGGCGGCAGACCATGGGGCCGGCGTCGGGGCAGTCCTTGGACATGTGACCCTCCTTGCCACATGAGTTGCAGGCGCCCGTAAACTGACGAGGCACGGGGCAGTCTGCCTTGTTGTGGCCGGACTCGCCACAGTTGAAGCAGCCTCCGTCAGCGGCGCCACCACCAGAGAAGCCGTTGTCATTGCCAAAGCCAGAGTCAGTGCCGTAGTTTCCACCAAAGCCGTCGGCGGTCGGGCCAGCAGCGGCCACGCCGCCGCCAAACGAATCCGCATTGTCCCAGTTCATTTTGGCTCTAGTATAAGGATCAGTGTCAGTTTTAAGTGCCAGAGTAGAGCAGACTAGAGGAGTAGATGTATATACCAGTAGAGTGTTAGTTCAGTTGACCGGTTGAAGCTGTAAGTGAGAAAAAGAAAGGTGATGGCGTGAGGAAGAGAGGGAGAGAGGGAGAGAGGCAAGATGGAGAATGGAAGCAAAGGAAGGTGACAAAAGAGGAGAAGGAACAGATCCAGTCTGGGCATCTGCCACGTATTAATAAACATTGGGAAGGTGCGATGGAGTTGTTGTTGATGCAGGTGCGTACGTATTCGTCGTCGTGCGTAACAGACGAGGAAGGAGCGACCAGTGAATAATAGAGCGAGATGCTGTCCCAAATAGGAAGGAACGACCCTGACTCCTGCCGACTGTAAATACACATCTGCATCCTGCACCCGCGCTGCACCTGTGTAGCCTGATCCAAGGCGTGTTCGTGCATCAAAGGCTGAAGGTGGTTGATGATGAACGTCAATTAGTTGTAGGTTAGTTGGCTCTTTATAAAATATATATAAATATATACCCTGAAATCTGGCAAGAGTTTCATAATGTTTGGCTATAATTAATATTGCCATTACATTACCAATAGTATGAATGAAATAATTGGAAATCTATATGAAAAAAAAAGAAGTCAAATGAAAATATACGAAATATATGAAACCAAAAACTATAATGCGAAAACTACAAAAAATACAATCGTAAAGAATAGAAGAAGCAAAACATAACATCATACTCCCAAATATACCGTGAGAGTTGATATGATGCAAGGTGCACAGCATTGAGACTGCTTGCTGAGCACGTGTCTACCATACATGACAGTCTACCGTTCATAATCACTCGCACTCAACCTACTCGTCGAGCCTCTTTCACATTTCGATCACTGCTTATAGCTAAAAATCATTGCTCATATTCCATTATCCTCCCACATCATAGCGAGTCGATATCGATTTACAGATCGGCCACAATCTTCTGCACGGTGGCGACAGTGCCGTCGGGCGAGCCGGCCTCGGCAACGAGGACCTTGCCGGCCTTGTTGACGACAAAGACACCGCGCGTGGCACCGCCGCCGGCCGCCTTGCGCAGGCCAATGGCGTCGATGAGGGTCTGGGCAGGGTCGCAGAGCAGAGGGTAGGGCAGCTTCTGGTTGGTCTTGAAGGTGGTGTTGGCCTTGGGGGAGTCGTTGGAGAGGCCGTAGATGGCGAGGCCAGAGGCGGTGAGGGGCGTGTACTCGTCGCGGAAGAGGCAAGCCTGCTTGGTGCCTGGGGTGAGTCAGCATAAGCGACGACACGAGCTGGCCTGGGTAGCATGCGTAGCAGGTGAGCGAGAAATGAGTGATGCGCTTCGAGGACGAGTCCACCCAGCAGGCTAGGAGAAAGGATACAAATAACTAGAGCAAGGGGAGCGTCTTCGCCTGCGGCTCAGACTGCTTAGATAACTTACATCCAGGGGTGGACGCCTTGGGGTAGGTGAACAGCACGACACCGGCCTTGCTGGCCTCGACAAGGTCCTTCAGGGTCGTCTTCTCGGCATCGTTGGTCTCGACCTCACCGCCAAAGGTAGCTAGGCTAATGGTCGAGCCGACCTCGGGGAACGGCGACGGGGCAGCAGATGAGACCTGTTTCTTAGCAGGGGCCTTTTCCTTTTTGGTGTCCTTCTTCTCGGCGGGCTTCTCCTTCTCGGCGGGCTTCTCCTTCTTTTCGGCCTTTGCAGCCTTGGGCTTGGGTTCGGCCTTGGGCTTCGTCTCCTTGGCGGCCTTCTTGGCCGGCGCGGGAGCCGACTCGGGGGCCTTGCGCTTGCGCAGCTCCATGGGCATACTGGCGGTTGTAGAGGTTGTGTAGGGGAGGAGAGGATTAAAGTCTGCGACGCGATGCGACAAATGCAACGGATGCGATGCGACAAAGAACAAGTTGCGACAGATGCGACAAATGCGACAAGAGAAACGGAAATGCGACAGGAGCTTAGAGAGGCTTAAAATGCGACAGAAGAGTGAAATGGAGAGTAGACAGCAGGGAAGAGAGTGCGAAGAAGTAGGTATGAACGGAACAGGAGGAAAGAAGACAAAAAAAGACAAAAAGAGACAGAGAAGAAGAAAGGCAAGGGGCTGGGAATGGTGATTGCGAAAGGGCAGCAAGCAGGGCAGGGCAAAAGCAACGGCAACAGCTATCAATGGGCAACGCAATGGCGGCGGCAAGGGCAGCGAGACAGCCAGGCCAATGGAGAAAAATGGGATAAATGCGACCAAGACAAGTATGGAGTAGCTCGAGCTCGCAGCTAGCTTACAGAGAGCGTCACAGCAGGCGCAGGCGGCCAGCACGAGAAAGAGCGTTCTCGGCCATGGTCTTTGTGCCGCTGTCTGGGGAGGAGCGGCCACTACTCCGCAAGAGGAAGAGGCAGGGGTAAAACAGCCAAATAGAAGAAGGACGAGCGTGAGAGGGCAGAGCGTGAGCGTGAGCGTGAGAGCAGACGGGATGGGAGGGGAGGGGAGAGGAGAGCGAGCGAGGAATATGTGGTTGTCTTTTCCTCTTTTGTCGTCTTGTCACTCGGTGCTGTCCATGCCTCCCTTGTCGGTTGACTCCATCACCGGATGCTATGTAATCACATCACCATCCGCCATGATCCAGAAACCAGACTGAGACGACCGAGGCCAAACCACAACCAAAGACTAAATAAGCCGAGTGGCAGCCGCCGAGAGAATCAACAACACTGGCAGTTACTTACAGACATGGTTCTGGTAAAGGGTGTATGGTAGTGCGTGTGTGCTTGCTGAAAAGGCTGGGTGTTTGGGGTGCTGGCGCGCGTGGTGATTGTGCGAGGTCGGGCAAGACGGAAGAGGGGAAGCAGCGGACGGATGCCGGACATTATATATGTGAGGCGCGGTGGATGTAAGATATGTTCGGGTGTATGCGTAGGTATCGAGTCGGAGGTCGGAGCTATGCAGTGGGGAGCTTCTACTTGTTTCCTGCAAGTTCATTGCACGCTGGCACTGCACCAGCGCTGCCAGTTCATTGACCATGCATTGCACCATCCCGCGCTCTCCTGTTTGGCTGTCTTGGGTTACTTGTTCACATAGCTTTTGTATATATCTATTTGCATTTATTTTGATTTCTCTGATATTTTACTGCTGGCTGGACTCATCCTTGGCTGGGCTCACCCTTGGCCGGCGAGATCTCTGTCTTTGCCCTCGGTCTCTTCTTCATACCCTTTTGTTTTAGTCTATCATTGTTCTTCACCTCTCATCCCCTCAGACGGCCGCGTCCGGACGATGCGTGACTTTGCCCACTGCCGCCCACCTTTAGCCATTGTTGTCCACTATCCACCGACCACCCATCCCACTTACATATTACACAGTACAGTGGGTGCAGCTGTTTGGCTGCCGTCTGCTGCTTGCTTACGGCCGTGTTGTGCCATCTAGCGCTAAATCACGAGCTCTCGCTGGACAGACAGCGACGTAAATGGCGCTTTCCTGCGTAGTAAGCGTACAGTGGCGGTACAGGTGTCAAAGACGTCGTGAAGGGAAGAAGAAGGCGGTAACCAATGCTCTGTCAGTGCTCACTTCAATGCTCGTCTATTGCAATAGAACCGTGCAAAGAGAGATTTCAAGAAAAGTAAATAGAAGGGTTCAAAGCGATGGTCCCACCACCAATCAGGTGTTGCGCATTCGGTTGGTAATCTGCCGGCCCTGCCAGCCGCATCTGATACATGCCAGGTGCCGACCCACTTGTCACAAGGACTCGGCTGCGGACAATTGGGCCCTTCCTATTGGAGAGCATCCAAAAAACAGCTCCTCGAAAACACATCGGCACCATCGTCCGGGTTCACTCACGGCTCACGGCTCACGGCTTACGATTCACGACACTCGACGACACCACCTCCCAACTCCTCTCTACTCCCGCAACCACAAACAATGGCCTCCAAGGTTGCTGCCAAGGCTGTTGCCGCCGTCACCGAGGGCGGCCGCGTGCCCCTGTCGCAGAAGCACACGCTCCAGTCCAAGGGCATCTGGGAGGGCATCCGCCGCCTGCTGGCCATCGACCCCAACCGCTCCAACGGTGTACCCCTCAACCCGCACTTCCGCTTTCCCTCGCCCGGTAGCGCCGATCCGCGGACCATTACCGATCCCGTCACCTTGCCCGCTGGCGACATTGCCGGCAACCCCTACTGGAAGCGCGATGCACGCCGCAACTACGCGCGCCTGTCCGTCGTGAACCAGGCCGACGCCGTTGCGCTGCTGTCTGTCGGCAGTGCCGCTGCTCCCAAGGCCGAGCTGATTGGCGAGGCTGGCTCGCAGGCCCTCGTGGCCGCGACCGAGGCCGGCAAGACGCAGGGCCTGGGCACCTTTTTGGCTGCGCAGAAGCCCGAGGCGTCGGCCAAGGACCTGTTTGTGAACGGCCTGCCGCCGATCCCGAGCGGCCAGTCGCTCGTCACGGGTGCCTGGAACGTGCACCCCTACGAGATCAACGAGGACCAGACATACCCGTCCATCACCACCTACCCTTGCCGGACATACCGGTAGATGGGAACGTGTAGCGATGGGCGCGGCTGTATATAATGCATAGGGGATGCTTGCTTTCTGTTCTTTCGTTTGTCACTGTTTTCGAGCACTACATAGAACTAATCTATTATCTATTCCGTTGAAACTGAGTTGCTGAATTGGTGTACTGAGATATCCATCTATATCATCATCACTTAACCCATGTGAGGGCATTATTATAGCCTGCCCGCCAGCCCATCCAAAACGCCGATAATAAAACGCCATGATCCAAACGCCATGCCATTCCTGCCGTAGAGGCTGCTGAAAGTCAATGCTTGAGTTGCTGAAAAGAGAGTGCGTACTTCGTGATGAGCCCTGCTCAAAAGGATGCCCCGGGCGCAGCTGCTGCGGTAGATGCCGGTGCACTCGATGAGCCGGCACCACCGGTACTCGTACTCCCAGCACCATTGCTTGTAGCCAGCCCGGCTGCCGCCTCGCCCAGCATCTTCTCAATCACCCGCGCCTTGCCCTGGGCCCGCTTCACGCGGTCGTCAAAGTCGTTGACGTCCTCGTCCGTGTTGGCTGTCGAGAGGGTCCCGGGCTCCACGAGCGCATACATGAGCCGCAGATTCTTCTTGGCCCGTGCATTCCTGGTTCCCGAAAACTGGTTGGCCCACATCACGGCCTTGCCCTGCAGCCGGCCGGCCTCGGCAAACTTCTTGAAGCCGTTCTCTAAGCCCAGCGTGCGGCCCTCGATGAGCCCGGCGCGGCGGCCGTCTGCCTCGCCCTCCTGGAAGCCTTCGTCGTAGAACCGGTCCTCGAGGTTGAACAGATCGTCGAACGGGTCCATTTTGTGAGTTGCGTAAGATATGAAGATCAATTATCGAATTCAAATAATGAATCTCGAATCTCGAATCTCGAATCTCGAATCTCAAAGACTGGTTTCTAAAGCAGAGCGACGACGTACAGTGCGAATGCCCCTCTATGGCGAAATTTTGCACCACTAACGGCGGCTGCTCCCCTCCTTACAGCAATAGCGCTGCTTTGGGCAAGAGCCATTGCCGCTAGTGAGCCTTGCGTGTGTGACAGACAGATGAAAGAGTCATACTTTCAAGACTGTTTGTTCCATTTGCTTCTCTCTATTTTGCCATCGCTCTGTTATTCATTCCGTTTGCCAAATTACATTTCTTTGCTTGTTTTCTTCTTCCTCGACTGTTCTCTATCACTCTTTCTCTCCTCAATCTTTCCTCTTCTTTCCCCAGCTGGCTTATCTCCACATCTCCACATCTTATCGTCTGCCACTTGACGTCGATTTTTCGGCTTCACTTCACCCCTCACTCTGCATCGCATCACGCTTGACGACATTGCAGTCATACATCACACCAGTCCCATCGCCATGACAGAAGAAGCTACCATCCGCCCCGTCAAGGGCAAGAAGAACATCCTCATTACGAGTGCTGTACGTTGATGCCTTCCATTTTCCTTGTATGAAGCGGGGTGTTTGCCTGCATGCAGACGCTCCAGCTTTGCATAGCTTTTGCTGTTTGCAAGTTCGTAGTACTGACACTCTTAGCTCCCCTACGTCAACAACGTCCCTCATGTATGTCGCCGACAGTCCTTGCAACCCCAGTCTGCGTATATGCGCCCTGCTGTGTACACACTAACCATCTAGCTCGGCAACATCATCGGCTCGACGCTGTCCGCCGACTGCTTCTCGCGCTACTCGAAGCAGCGCGGCAACCCCACGCTCTACATCTGCGGCACCGACGAGTACGGCACGGCCACGGAGACCAAGGCGCTCGAGGAGGGCGTGTCGCCACGCGCGCTCTGCGACAAGTTCCACAAGCTGCACAAGCAGATCTACGACGACTTCCAGATCAAGTTTGACTACTTTGGCCGCACCAGCACCGACACCCACACCAAGATTGTCCAGGAGATCTTCCTGCAGCTCTGGGAGAACAACTTCCTCGAGGAGCGCGTCACCACCCAGCCCTTCTGCGAGAACCACAATGCCTTCTTGGCCGATCGGTTCGTCGAGGGCACGTGCCCGCGCTGCAACTACGACGACGCACGCGGCGACCAGTGCGACCAGTGCGGCAACCTGCTCGACCCCTTTGAGCTGATCAACCCGCGCTGCAAGGTGTGCAAGGACGTCAAGGTGCCGCCCGTGCCGCGCGATACCAAGCACGTTTTCCTGTTGCTCGACAAGTTGCAGCCCAAGATTGAGGCGTGGTTCAGCAAGGCCAGCACCGAGGGCAAGTGGTCGCCCAACTCGATCGCCATTACCAAGTCGTGGCTCAACAAGGGCCTCGAGGGCCGGTCCATCACGCGCGATCTGTCATGGGGTGTTCCCGTGCCGCTGCCTGGCTACGAGGGCAAGGTCATCTACGTGTGGTTTGATGCGTGCATCGGCTACCCGTCCATCACGGCGTGCTACACCGAGCACTGGCGCGAGTGGTGGAAGACAGACGACGTGAAGCTGTACCAGTTCATGGGAAAAGACAACACGCCCTTCCACGGTCCGTCACCCTGTTTTCAATGGCAAGACATTCAAATATACTGACTTTCTAGCTGTCATCTTCCCTGCGTGCGAGCTCGGCACCGGCGAAAACTGGAACACGGTCCACAACATCTCCACGACGTATGTCCACACCTCTACAAGCTCACTCGTCTGATTGAATGCTAACATCACAGCGAATACCTTAACTACGAAAACACAAAGTTTTCCAAGTCGCGGTCCATCGGTGTCTTTGGCGACCAGGCCAAGGACACGGGCATTCCCACGTCCGTGTTCCGCTACTACCTGCTGAGCTCGCGCCCCGAGACCAGCGACACGCAGTTCGAGTGGAGCTCGTTTGTGCTGGCCAACAATTCCATCTTACTCGCCAACATTGGCAACTTTGTCAACCGCATTGTCAAGTTTGTCAATGCCAAATTTGACGGCGTCGTGCCCGAGTACTCGCTCGAGTTCAAGGACACTCTCAAGGACGGTGACGCCGAGGCAAAACCATTTGACTTTGCCGCCTGGGTGGGCGATGTGCAGAAGCTGCTCGACGAGTACATTGCCGAGATGGACAGTGTGCATCTGCGTAGCGGTCTTGAAAAGGCCACGGCTATCTCCAGCGCGGGAAACACCCTACTGCAGGGCCGGCTTGACAATGCCAGCCTCGAGAAGGAGCCCGAGCGGACCAAGACGGTCATTGGCTACGCGCTGTCGCTGTGCGCGCTGCTGGCATCGACGCTGTCGCCGTTTGTGCCGTCAACATCCGGCTCGATTGTCGCCCAGCTGAACCTCGCGGACGGCCTGCCGCTGATCCCCGACACGTTCGACGCTGCTGCCATCAAGCCCGGCCACAAGATTGGCAAGGCGGCGTACTTGTTCTCACGCATCGACGACAAGAAGGTGGCCGAATGGAAGGACAAGTTTGGCGGCACGTCGGAGGCGAAGCTAGCCGAGATTGAGGCCAAGAATAAGAAGCTGGCTGACAAGGAGAAGAAGAAGGCCAAGAAGGCTGCGGCCAAGGCTGCTCTTGAGGCTGCTGCGCCGGCCGAGGGCTCTGCGCCGGCCGATGCCGCCACTGTCGCTACGGGTGAGACCAAGGTGCTCCCCGTGCGCGAGAAGCCTGTCGAGAAGTAGGAAACGTCAGAATACAGGAACAAAACGAGCCAAATAAAACAAAAACAAAAACAAAAACAAAAACAAAAAGCAAAATACAAATTGGTTAAAATACATGGCGAGGGCGTTGAGTGGGTATGTAGCTTGACTAGGGATGACAGCAATGATAGCAGGTGCTTATGTACTGAGCGGATAATCTCTCTAATGCTTTTGTTCTTACCGTATTACTGTTTAAGCAACTAGATAATAAATCCGTTCAACATATATGAAGTATATCCCCGAGGTGATTCCCTGATGTTGGTGCGCGCGTATGTGGTAGATCGCACTACCATATGCTAAACTACGTCGATTCTCACAACAAAGATCTTTTGAATGCTTAAAAATCCCAATAATACCATAGCATAGTTTCAAATCAACAAAGCTTCAAAATTCAACAAAACGCAGCTGCTATTATCTTCACTTCACGACTTGACGTTGTGCTTACATAAAGTCGTGTGGCAAAGTGGGGTTCTTTCCTTTAGTCCCACGATTTCTCCCCTCCGCAGCACAACGTTACCGACCTCAACCTCACTTCAACCACCCATCGCGCACGTCACCCATTCATCACACCACACACAGTCGCCGCCATGGATATCCGCGTTCTTCAGCCGTCGGATCTGCCTTTGATCCAGCACGCAAACCTCGAGAACCTGCCGGAAAACTACTTTCTCAAGTACTACCTCTACCATGCCATGACCTGGCCCCAGCTCAGCTACGTCGCCGTTGACGTCTCGCGGCCCCAGAAGACCCCGTACGACCACCCGACCATTGTCGGCTACGTGCTCGCGAAGATGGAGGAGGAGCCCGCCGATGGCGTGCAGCACGGCCACATTACGTCGCTGTCGGTGATGCGCACGCACCGCCGCCTCGGAATTGCCGAGAAGCTGATGCGCCAGGCGCAGCTCGCAATGGTGGAGAACTTTGGCGCACACTACGTGAGCCTGCACGTGCGCGTGTCGAACCAGGCGGCGATCCACCTCTACTGCCAGACGCTGGGCTTCCGCAACGAAAAGACAGAGCTCAAGTACTATGCGGACGGCGAGGACGCATACTCGATGCGGCTCGAGCTGAGCGATCTGCGGCTGCAGGTCGAGGGCGAGCGCAAGGAAGTCAAAGATGCCAAAGAAGCCAAGGATGGCAAGGACACAGAGGACAAGGAGGAGGAAGACAAAGACGAGGGCGAGCCCGTGGGCGAGGCAGGCTCAGCGGCATCAGTAGCGGCAGCAGCGGCGGCGGCAGCAGCAGACAAGGACAAAAAGGTCAAGGTCAAGGTCGGCCGGGCGCTGGGCGTCGGCGAGCTCGTAGAGCGTGTCGAGTCCAAGGCAGCGTAGGTCATGTTCGGAGAGCAGGCGCGCGTGGCTGGGGTCGCATAACAAAAATGTACAATATGGTTAGACAAAAGCAAGGTCAAACAAGGAAATATCGATAGCATCAAGATGCGATGTTCAGTATCTAATATTTGTATTCAGAGACTCGCACATTGAAAAACGTGAGAGTTTGGGATTCAGAGATTCAGACTCGAAGAAGAGACTCAAGGTGGGATGTGATTTGCTAAATAACCTCCTTGACTAATACTGATGACCGCCGAGCTCTTGAGCGTACAGCCCATCGGCCTCCATACGCAGCATCGCCACATGCTGTGCGAGCGCTGCCACTTCGTCGGCCAGCTGCTCGACCTCGCGACGCTGCATCTTTGTCTTGTCATCTTCGTTGTCGCCCCTGCCGTCTGGCTTTCCGGCCGCCATGCTCTCGAGCCGCTCCATCATCTCGGCCAGCTCTGTC
This sequence comes from Ophiostoma perfectum, assembly GCA_029298845.1. NCBI lineage: Eukaryota > Fungi > Ascomycota > Sordariomycetes > Ophiostomatales > Ophiostomataceae > Ophiostoma > Ophiostoma perfectum. The sequence continues at coordinate 38,634 of JANSLV010000073.1, forward strand.
TGCTTTTCGGCCATGGCCTGCTCAGCCACTTCTGCCTCCTGGTACTTGGCCTGCGACGGCGACGGTCTTGACTGCGCAGATGGTGAATCTGGAGGCGCATTATGACGTTCGATGTCCTGGCTAGAAGAGGGCCCTCTGAAGCCGCCAAAGAAGCTGGGCGCTCCTCTGCCAAAGCCTTGTCCACGCGAGAGCATGCCGCCGAGACCACTGAGAATGGGTGCAACGGCACCGCCACGGCCACTGAAGCGGCTTGCAAGAAGATCGCCTACGTTTTTCTGGATGGAGCGCGAGTAGTTTCCAGACGCTCTAGGGACACCGGGGACACCGGGGACACCGGGGATACCAGGAACGCCATGAACTTCCGGAACGCCAGGCACACCAGGCACACCAGGCACACCAGGCACACCGCGTGTACCATATGCATCTCCATACCCAGGTGCTTGTCCATGCTCATGGCCGTGGTCAAAGCCAAAACCCATTCCCTGACCCGGGCCGTATCCGAAGCTATGGCCTTGACTCTGGCTCTGATTCAGACCCTGGCTTTGAGCTTGGGACTGCCCAAAGGGAAATCCACGCTGGGCGCCGAAACGCGACGCGTGCACTTCGGCCTGCCGCTGGGCACGGCGAGTAGCTGCTGCAGCCGTCGCTGCTGCGTTTGCCGTTGCCACAGCGGCTGTCGTAGCGGCGTTGGTCGCCGCGCGCGCCGCTGCTTCCATGGCCGACGCAGTCCTGAACAGGCCGCCAGCACCGCCAGTGCGGATGGGGATCTGTCTCTCCTGTCTGTTGGCATCTCGATCGACCTCGAAGCCCCTCTCTGCCTGCTTGCCAGCCTGCTTGTCGGCCTTCTTCCCCTGCTTCCTGGCAATCTTCCGCTCCTGTCGCTCCTGCCGGCGCTCCTGCCTCTGCTGCTTGCGTTGCTGATACTGCTGCTTGCGCTGCTGGCGACGATGACGGCGTGCCTCTTTCTTTTCTCTCTTGGCTTGGCGCCTGAGTTCACGACGGTTGCGCTTGAGCTGGCGCGTCATCTGTTTCTGGCGACGCTTGAGATCCTTCCACTGCCGCATGAGGTTCTTGACTTCGGCGCGGGCTTCGGGTGTGACGCGGTCTGCTGTTTGGTTTCCTGTCAGAATATCCTGCTTCGCAGCCCGTACGCCTTCTCTTGTAGCGGGCTGGTCGGGGTGGTTGAGCCACTGCTGGAGGTAGTTGCGAACCACGGGAATTTGGTTGTCCGCGAGCTTATTGTAGGGTGGCAGCGAACCGACCGAGGCTACCGAGCCAGACGACGACGAGGACGAAGAGGACGACGACGACTTGGATGATGCCGACGACTTGGACGACAAGGACGACTGGGATGACACGGAGTGGGAGCGCTGACTCGACGGCACCGGAGCATAGCCACGGCCGCGGTTGGCCGGGGGCGAACGACTCGTTGTCGTCGTGGGCACGGGGTTGTATGGCGTGTATGATGGAGGGACCGGCACAGTGGCTGCGGCTGCGGTTGCGGCTGCAGTGGCAGCTGCCGGTACCGCCGCAAGAATGGTGCGGTTGCCATAGCTGATGCCGCGTTCGTCAAACGTGATGCCGCCGATACGCAGGCCGGTACGATCGGCCACAAACTGACCATTGCCAATCACAATGCGGTCGTCGTCGATGGCGATGCCTCCAAGGTTGATGCCCGTGGTAGTACGACGGGGTGCACTCCCCTGAAAGTCGTCAAAGTTGTTTTGCGAGGTGTTTTGGGAGCTGTGTTCGGAGCTCGCCCCGAAATTGCCGACAGACTCGGCGGCAGCTGCCGTGGTTGCTCGCCCCGTGTAGGCTGCCTCGTTGATGGCGCTGCTGAGGGCATCACGCAGCCGGATGACAACACCGCGGGGGCCAAAGAAGCCGTCGTTCCATTGGCGCAGTGCAGCGGCGACCTCGAGTTGCAGCTGGCGCGGCAGCACGGGTGGCGGCTGGCTGGTGCCGTTCTCTTCGGCATCCACAAGGCTAATGAGCGGCGACTCGGACTTTTCATCTATGTCCGAGTGTGCGACACTTGCCGACCTCGACTGGGCAGCCTTTTCGGCATCGCGCAGCTCATTATAGCTGTTCGAAGAGGACGAGATCTTGGCGTCGGCTGATGTTGTGTTTGCAGTATGAGCACTGCGCGTGCCCGGCGGCAGCAGGTAGTTGATAAAGGTCTGCCAGTCGTCGGCGTGGACATCACGCTGGTAGAGGAGGTGTGCCGGGTAGGGCAAGTCGGTCGGCGATGTGGTGGGTGCTATATTAGCAGGCAGGTCATAGGCAAGGAGAGGTGCCTCTTCTGGCTCTCGAGGCTCATCGTCCTGTTGGGAGCCTGCGTGATCAATGGACAGGGTGGTCGGCGGCGCAGGGCGGGCGGCAAAGTAGGCGGCGGCCGAGGCAGCAGCCGAAGCGATCTCTGGGCCGAGACCGAGGGAATGTGATAGAGGGGCACTTGGAGGGTCGCTCGGAGTTTGGTTCTGTCTAGAGTGTGTATCTGGGAGGGGGGGAGACGGCGGGGGCGTAAAGACGATGATCATGTCCTCGTCTTCGAGGGTGGCCGAGGTGACGGGCGAGTCGGCATCGTGATTACGGCTGGTGTTGTCGCGATGGGAGTAGATGTCTGTCTCCGAGTACGGCGGCGGCGCCTCTGCAGGTGGAGAGCTCATTGTGAGGCGATAGAGATCGTTGTGATGATGGCGATGTTCAAGATGGACAATCAGATGAAGATGATCTAGATGTCATCAAGATGGACTCGGATAGTGACGATGATGGCAATGATGACGGACAGGATGTCTCAAGACACCTGTGCTTTACAGATATCAAAATGACCAAAATGTAAAATTAAATAGTTATCAACAAGGATACTAGATTGTAATACTAAAAAAGATATAATGCCGTGAGATATATTGTTGAGGGGTGATGCTGTCTATATACTGGTGAGCGAGTGACCTCATTGCGGATGTACCCCTGTACCTCGTACCTGTACATCTACACCAGCGAGCGACGCCCTACAGTCAGCCCGCGTACCCTGTACATCTACACCACCATCGGCGAGCTGCGCCCTACAGTGGACCAGCCGAAGCTTAATTCCAGCAGCTTATTCCCAACCGTCGGCTCAACTTCCGTCCTCGTCTGAATTCCGTATATTTAGTCTATACCCTTGTATTTAGCTACGACTATACTATACACACCGTCGTAGCTTCCCCTCACGCCATCGCCTACCTTTCCTCGCTGCCTGGCTCAACGTGACGCGGCCCGCTCTCATATTGTAGGCGTTCATCCGTTCTTGTCTCTCATATTGGTTGCTAAGTCACTGCCTGTTGTTCTTATTCTAGGCGCCCATATGTTCTTTGGGTAATTGTTGCTGATGTATTTGCATCAGTCTGCCTCCCAATCTCCCTCCGGCGTCTCACTCTGTAGGCACCAGGATAACTCTGAACCATCTACATGCTACTGTCCACGATAAGGCTGCCGTTGGGTTGCATTGGGTGCACCTCTGTGCACTTCTATGCACCTCTATGCATCTCCAATCATCATGGCTACAATCATTGCCCCTAGGCTGTGTCCATCTCTAAGCCCTTCTCCATTGTGAGTCTAGCACGGATGATGCTGATCAGTTGTTCACAGTTGATTGCAGTGGTATTAACTTGATGTTGTTGATATGATCCTCTATCTGTCCCTTTTGTATCCCGCTATGTAAATCAAATATCCCCAGACAGCCTACAATCTATACAGATCCAGGTCGTCCGTCTTGTAGTGGTCCGCAATCACGCTCTCCAGGTAGTCCTTGCTGTGCGGGCCCAGGTTAGTGACGTAGACGTCAATCAGCTTGGCCGGCACGTACTCGGTCACGGCCGTCTCCACCTCAATCTCGTTGCCACCCGCCGCGTCCGTCACGAGGCTGCCGTCACTAAACAACGCCGGCGCCGGCTCGCCCCATTCCACAAACGCCTCCGGGTGGCTCGCAAACGCTGCCTCGGGCGACAGCCGGTAGACGCCGCCCAGCGCTAGCACCAGCGTGCCTGTCTGCTTGGCCGCGCGGGCCAGCCGCACTGCGCCGACGTTGGCGAGGATGCCGCCGTCGTTGGCGATCGCGCGCGCATCCAGCACGACACGGCTCACGCGCGACATGTAAGGCGCTGTCGCGCCGCCGCTGATCTGGATCACGGTGCACTTGGCCGCCGCCAGCTTCTTGAGCAGCGACGCGTACTTGTTGCCCGGGTTGGGTGCGCCGGCGGTCACGAGCAGAAGTGTGTACTTGCGCCGTGCCGCCTTGATCAAGAACTTTTCCACTGTGCGCGACGGCTCGTAGACCATCACATAGTCGCCCGGGCGCACCTGGGCCTCGGCGAAGCCGGCAATCTGGTCGTCGGCCTGGCCAATTTCGTCCTTGATCTCTTCGATGCCGTCCAAAATCTCGTCACGCAGAGACGATGTCGCCGCAGACGAAGGCACGTTGAGCAACGCAAAGGTTGGGTGGCTCGCCTGGACGGGCGTCGATGCGCCCGACACGGAGCCGGCCGACGACACGTCGTTGCTGCTGGCACTGACACTGACGGGCTCGGCGGCCGATAGCAAGCTGAACATGGACTGGTACGGGCCGCTGGCCATGGCCGATGCCTGGCGCACAGGCCGGCCGGGTGTGCTTGTTGTGGATGATGTCGTAAACGAAGACGTGAACGAGGTTGTTGGGGTCGTGACGGACGGTGTCTGGCGCAGGTCCGGCACGCTGCCGGCCATGCTCTCGAGCCCCTCACGGTCCTCCTCGGCCTCGTCGCGGATCAGGCCGAGCACGCGCCGCACAATGTTGCCAATCACCAGTTCCTGCGGCTGTGCATCAACGAGCTTGCGGCCGGTTTGGTAGACACGGTCTAGCAGCTGGTCGACGTCGGCCCATTTTGATTTTGTGGCAACAACCTGTGCGAGTACGTGTGCTGTTGCAAGTGCGCAGGGTTCGGCGCCGCGGATCTGGCGCCGCTTCAGCAGACTGACGGCCGACTCGATGGTGGCGTCGAGGTGCTGCTTTGATGGGGGGTGGACGAGGGAGTCCAGCGACGGCGCATATGTCTGGGCCGGCATGTTGGCGGCAGTTGTGTATGATGTTGGATTGTAGGGCAATATCGAACTGTTGCTATTGTCTGCTGTCGTCGCTCACGGTTGACTCAACTTTCATCGGCGGGGCTAACAGTTTTCGAGCGAGAGCATATTACTCAAAGCGGTGATGAGTCATCGCGCTGCACGTAACAAAGTCTTATCGCGCTATCGATAAAATAAAAATGACGGTAGCGATAAGCCCCTCACTTGCATCGATCAGGGTCTCGCCAGCTCCGGCCACATGCAGTTCACCGACATTGCTTGTCTTTGATTAGATTTCTTTCGCTAGTAGATGTGTTTTGTTTCTAGCTGTATTTCTCGTTTCTAGCAATCCCAATTTCATGTCTCTACACCCTATATCTTCTCTGTAGGGCTTCCCATACGATACTCTACCTTCTCCGCTGGGCGACGAGCATAAACACATCTTGCTTCTGCTTTGCCTGCTTCTGCTGTCTGCTTCGTTTTCTGATCTTGATGCTCCTATTTCTTCGGCAATTGTAGATCTACAAGAAAATACGGCGGCCGTGAGAATCAATCGTGTCTTCACGATAAACAGACGCGAGCGCGTAGAGTGGCCGCAGTAGCGGGGTGTCAGAGGCAAGCGGAAAGGAAAGGAACAGCGCTGTATGACATACAAGTGCCAGGGTCAGAAGGGACTATTCTAGACCGTAGACTACGACTATGAAACTATAAACGCCCCTCCTAGCTGCCGGTCATAATTTATCCGCCTTATCTTGTCTCTCTCTGTATTACCTGTCTCTCTCCTTCTTTCTTTCCTTCTTCCGCTTTCCTTTCTTCTTTTGATTATCTCTTTCCTCTCCCTCTCGTCTCCAATCGCCACCTTGTCGTCCTCCTCTTCGACCTCTTCGACCTCTTCGGCCTCCTCCTCGACCTCGATCTCAACCTCGATCTCAACCTCCTCCTGCTCCCGGACGCAAGTCCACTCGCCCTCACCATGGTCGCCTTCCTCGAGCCCATCGAGTACCTGCTCACGCCCTGGCTCATGCTCGCCAGCTCCTCCTACTACATACCCGTTACCATCCGCCAGCTCATCCGCAAGCGCGAGTGGTCCTCGCTCGTCCGCTGGAGCCGCTTCCAGCCCGCCTGGTTCGCCAACTTCTGGGGCTGGGCCGGTGCACGCATCCGCGAGAATGTCGGCAAGAACGTGCTGATCCCCCTGCTGCAGGGCCGCATCCGCCACGGCAAGCTGCTCGACGAAGACAAGGAGCGCAAGCGGCTGCCCGCCGTGAGCGGTGTTGTCGTCGAGGTGGGCCCGGGCAACGGCATGTGGGTGCAGGCTCTGTCCGAGTTCGTGCGCAAGTCCAGCAAGTCGTCGCGGTCATCGTCGTCGTCGTCGTCCAAAAAAGTCAGCAAGATCTACGGCGTGGAGCCCAACGTGTCGGCGCACGTGGCACTGCGGCGCACCATCTACGAGGCGGGTCTGGACGGCATCTACGAGATTGTGCCGACGGGCGTCGAGGACCTGGCACAGAGCGGCGTGCCCAAGGGCAGCGTGGACTGCATTGTCAGTGTGCTGTGCCTCTGCGGCATCCCCGACCCCGCGTTCAACATCAAGGAGCTCTACTCGTACCTCAAGCCCGGCGGTCGCATGTACGTCTACGAGCACGTCGTCGTGTCGCGGCACTGGTCCATCAAGCTGTACCAGGCGTTTGTCAACCTGTTCTGGCCCACCTTCTTGAACGGCTGCAACCTGCAGCGCGACACTCTGCGGTACCTGCGCGAGGCGGGCCCGTGGACCAACATTGACGTCGTGCAGCCTGTCACCGAGCCGTGGTATCAGGTAATCCCGCACGTCGTCGGTGTCCTCACCAAGTAGGGAACGCAGGCGATGTTGGTGTTGGTGGTGTCAATAATGTCAATGACGTCAATGCGGTTATGACGATGATGATGATGACGGTGCTGTATGATGTTACGTGGTTTTTGTTTGGTTTTCTCCCTGGTCTGCTGCTTGGTTTGCTTCTTGCTTCTTGCTTCTCGCCTCCTGCTCGACATGTTGGATACGGCTAGTCCTCTCTTTGCTTTCTTATATACCACTCAATTTAATAATGTCATGATTCCTGTCATTTCTCAAGGCAATAACGCCGCCTATGCTGTGCTATTAATAAAGGGTACCAATGCTTGTACTTCTCGACCTCGGCCGTGACAACTACGACTCATCCATCTCGTCCGGTACATAGCGGCCTTCGGGATTGTCCCAGTCTGCCAGCAGCTGCACGCCCGTCGAGAACTGCCGCTCCGTCTCCCCGGCCTGTCGCTTGTCTTTTTCCTTGGGGTACTGCATCTCCTTAGGAATTCTAACCTGTTCCTGCATCACCGGGTCGGAGGGATTGGCTGGCGTTTTTTCCTGAGCTGGCTGGCCGGCATCTGCCTCGGGGCCGATCACGAGGTCCACCATGCTCTTGCCGAGCGGGCTGCTTCGAGTATTCACCAGCTCCTTTTCGTTTTCTTCTTCTTTCCCTTTGCCTTTTTCTTTTTCTGCCGGGTGTTGATTTGCTTCCTCTTCTGTCTGCCGCTGCCTCCTCGCCTCCTCGGCCTTCGACTCTGCAATGCTTTGCAAAACGGCTTCCTGCATCATGGCATCCTTATAGGCCCCGCCGTCGTCGAATCCGTCGCCCTCGCTGCTTGCCTCGCTATTAAAATCATCAAGCTCGGCCTTATTGATGGCCTGCTGCAGACTGAGGTTGCTAGCCACGGGCATGTTCGCATTCGCCTTTGCAGCCGCCGACTCTTGCCGGCTCAACAGCGGCATATCCTCCATCTCGTACTCTTTCAAGCTCACACCGCCGCCTGGAGATGCATTGCCGCTGGCAACGCTCAACACCCGCGACCCAACTGACCGTACTGATGCATTGGACGCCATCGAGTCAGCACTCGACGACCGCTGGTGCCGTCTCTTGATCGGCGACAGCAGCGAGCTGTAGTCGTCCACGGGTGTCCCCTGCTGCCGCTTCTTGTTCTCGACAAATGACATGTTCTGTGCCACCGCTGCCAGTTCCAGGGCTTGCTTGCGCTCTGTCTCGCGCTCTGTCTTGAAGTGCCGGTTGTCGTGCTTAACAAACGTCTTGAGGGCGTCCGATAGCGGTTCTGGCTCCGTCGTCCATGCCTCGTCGGTGCAGTACGTGAGGACCACCTGAACGCCCGCTGTCTGTGCATCCGATAGAACAACTTCAAGTGAAGCCTTTTGCACAAAGGTGGACTCTTCGCGGTGCATCACCAGCCACCACTGCTCGCGGTAAGCAGGTGGCGTCTTCTCCTCGTTCGCATTGGCGTTCGCCTCCTTGGCTTCTTCCGTGTTATCCTTGGACTCGTCGAGGTTGATAAGATCTTCGTTCTTCTGCACCTTGTCCTCCAGGTTGATAACCTCGTCCTCCGGTACTTGTTCGCGCCGGCAAATGTAGAAACGCTTGGAACTGATCACGACGCCTCGCAGCTTGTACTTGTACTTGAGCGGCTCCTCTTTTGTTGGCACAGTCCGCTTGCTCCGTAGCCGTGTGAGCAGCTTCCATATGGCCTCACGCTCGGCCTGCAGCTGGCCCACGCGCTTGTGGTATTCTTTCATTTGCTTCTGCGCAACGGCAAGCTCGGCCCGCAGCAGACCAAACACGCGCTGCTCTTCTGGTGTTTCCGGCTCCACGGCATCGACATCCGCCGAGTTAAAGTCGGTATGACGTTCATTGGAACGCTGCCACAGAATCTTAGCCTTGCAGTTCCACAGCTTGATCATGGCCACCGCAGACAGCTTTTTACACAGCGACATCTTGTCTGTGACTGCACCTCGCGCCAAGGCTTTAGTTTCGGCGGCCGTCAAAGGACCGGTGAACTGGCTGGGCAAGTTGCTGGGCAAGTTGCTGGGTGCCGCACTGCCGCTCGACTGGGAAATTTCACAGGTAATGGCATGAATCCTTCGCAGCGCCAGCATGGCCATCCGCATCTTGTCCTGCTGCTCGAGTGCCCAGCCCTGGTTCTCTTCTGCATACCGGTCCATGTACAGCGTCTCGGGGATCTCAATACGATGTGAGCGTGCGTATGTGCCCGTCTTGAGGGGTTCCTTGAGGCCTGACGCTTCGAGTGACACGCCCTGCAGACTGTAGGGGTAGTTTCGGTAGTTAGGCGCCACCATTGTGTCGCTCGTGTTCACCCGGAACGTCTGCACTGGTGCCAATCGTGACACGGTGGCTGTCTTGTAGTCCTCGATTTCCCACACACGCTGCGGCCCAAGATCGGCGCACATGTACGTCCAAAACGCCTGGTCCAGCATATGGTAGATCGAAGTCAACGGCAGACTCTCGTCGGGCGCGGCCCCGACCCCGTTGCAGTTGAGGTCAAGCAGCATGTAGCAGTCTGTGAGAGTTTCTTGGAGATCGCGGGTCTGACGCAGCATCTTCACCTCGGTAAACAAGGCGTCGTTGAAGTCGGCCAGTCTAAAGTATGCGAGCGTGCTGCAGAAACGGCGCGTCGTGTCCTCGCCCTCTGCCATCGTCGACACATGCGCGGTCTCGAGAGTTTCCGTGTATGCGTACGATCGATCTGTGCCATCCAAAAAGGCCATTAGGCGCTGGACCTCTTCGATGAACTGACGGGCCACATTTGTGCCCAGAGGAAGAGTTGCCACAGGTGTCTTGTCGTTGGGGTCGCGGTCTACACTCGGTGGTGGGTAAAAGACTTCCTCGTCACTATCGTTCATCCACGTCTCGCCAGCGTCGATGGGGCCACGCTTCAGGTCTCCGACGGGATCGATGGCCGTGCTCTTCCACCAACCCGGGTTATTGCCATACGTGTGTGCCTCAACACCGCCAAATCTGAGCAGAGCATTGCGCGCAGCTGGAATTGAGTGCAGAACAGTGAGCAGGGCATTCAGGTAGTTATGGTCGATGCTGCCCAAGAAGGCGGGCGAGTTGGGTGACCGTATGCGGGCCGACGGTTTGGCATCCTTGGAACTTGGCTCGATTCTAGTCATGGCCCAGTCCTCGGTGTTGTAAGTCGCCCGGTTCGCCGGTCCAAAGTGCGGCTTAGCAGAGTCCTGCTCTACTGATTTGTTGGCGGCGTCGGGGCGCTGGGGCCCTATTGCCGGATAGGCCGCAGCAGCAGCAGCTCCGTCGGACGTGCTAGCCGCAGACGGTCCTATCACCGCCGCGGTTCCTGTGACGCCCGTCTCTTGTGGTGTATGGATGCCGGACATGGCAGCCGACTCAGCGAGGGCGCGCTCGAGGTCTTCGTCTTCCTGGGCCAGAGTTGATGGTGCGCCGAAGTTGAGATGGTTTGTCTCGTTAATCCAGCCACTGATATTGCGAGGACCAGGTGATGTCGCACGGGATGGCGGGTGTGACGGTGATGCCGACTCGAGGTAGGGAAAGTCGCCATCGTAGGACGAGTTCTTCAAGTGGCTGGGGTTGACGCCCTGGATGATGTTGGGCTCGTCGGTGGCGTTGATGGTAAAGGAAGGAACATCGGGGTTATCATTGGTGTTTTCGCGGTCGCCGGTAAAGGAAGACTCGGTCCAAGCATAGGTCTGGCGAAACTAGAGTATGTTAGCAGCGTCCTTTGCTAGTCGCCGAGAGGCAGAGAGGCAGACATGCCTTGCTTTCGCCATCGTAGTATGCAACAAGAACAGCCTCGACGTTGCCGCTGTTGGCCTTGAGGGCCGATATCACGAGCTGGCGGTCTGCGAACGGGTCGAGGCCGGCAAACTCGCACACCTGTCGGATGGCATCATCTGATGGGTCGGCCATGGCGGCGGGGTAGATGAGGAATGCGGGCGGAGGGTGGTGGTGGGATAGGGAAAAGGGGAAAAGCAAGCAGCCAAGCTGCTGCTAGGTCGTTTGATAGTTGGACCAAGGTCTATATTGTATCTATGCCGTGGATCCTGTATGTGGTGTTGATATGGCTGTTCGTGGAGGATCGTGGGAGAGGAGCTGGTCGAAGCTGTCAGGTCAGCGATGCTCGCAGCAATGAAAGACAAGGCACAAAAATGAGCAGACGTCAGACAGATGTCATCCAGGACTAAGACAGAGTCTGCGTTGGACGCTGCGGCACGGAGGCGAGCTGACCTTGCTGGCGTCGGCTGCGTTTCCAGGCAGCTATATTAAGCTTCCAATGACAGCTCGGGGTGGATTGCGTGGGGGCGAATGCGGAATAATACTGTGCGACAACGCGGCTAAGACCGAATAATGGTGTGTATAGATGCACGGGTCGCTGGAGAAGCCGTTGAGACGTTGCTGTTGTCGCGGTGTTTCCAGGGCAGACATCAGCGAGCGTCAACAAACGTCGATGCTGGGCGAGAGACCAGGAAGGTGGTGACGTTTCTGGGAGGGAAGGAGCAGCAGTTATGTAATCATCGAATCAGGCGCCTGCGCGTGCACCAAGGTGGGTCCACCAAAGTGGCATCAGGAAAGAGGGGAGACAGTATAGTCATACAGTGTATTTAGATATTTACCATTTGTATTGACTATCTGTACTACGGAGCATCGTGCTGCTCGTGTAAGTGTTAGGCGATTATGTAATCTCACGACGACTGGCAAGAAAAGAAACACGAAAGTTACAAAACTGTATACGAAAATGATATGCAAGAGTAGATCAGGTGTATAGATAGATGAGGAGTATTTTGATGAGAAAGAGAGTATTTTGAAGAAGTCAAATGAATAATGATTAATTTGTTTCAGAACAAGAAAGAAACAGGAAATGCGAGAAACGAAAACAAAAACATAAAAAGTAAATTATATTATAGAATATGAAATAAAACACAAACTTAAATGCGAAGAAAACAAAGCCACACTCCGTCTAAGAAATAGCCCATTCCTGGTATATAAATGCCATTACAAAAGCAAACAACAACATGACTAGATCTCGCCCGCCTCGATCATGCGTGTGAACCGGCACACGCTTGCATCCGGCTCCTTAAACGCATAGTCCTCGCCCCGCACAACGCGGTCAATTTCGGCCCGCAGCACGGGGTACACATCGCGCCATGCATTTCGGCCCATCCAGCAGTCGAGGTGGCCGTACCCGGGAATCACGCGCCGGCCATACTGCACGCCATGCGGGTGGTCTGCCGTCGGCGCCGCCAGAGGCCCGCCAAAGGTATCACACAGGATCTCGTACGTCTTTTCGGTAGCGCGCGTCGACAGCACGGCGTTGTCGCCGCCGACAAACTGGAAGATCGGCAGGCCCTGCAGGCGCTGGACATTCTCGGGCGTCACGAGCACCTCGAACAGCGGCGCATTGGCCATGGCGTGGCCCTGGCTGCCCTGCAGCATGAGCAGATGGAGCATGGTCATGTTGACGCCGCCAAAGAAGCGGTCGATCTGGCGGTGCGTGGCCTCGTTGAGGTTCGCGTGGTTCCAGCAGCGGCCGAACACGAGCGACGTGCGGTGGCACGCGGCGTTGCTGCACAGCTCGTGGCGCGCATCGGGCAGCAGCCGTAGGGCCTGATTGAGCGCGCGCTGCAGCAGGGTGTCGTCGGGGCTCGTGCTGCAGCTCATCCACGAGCCGCACAGCCACTTGTAGACGCGGTCCGCCGTGATGGGCCCAATGCCGGACGTCGCCTTGATCATGTTCATCGTGTTCCAGATAGGGTTCATAAACACTTGCGAGCAGCCGAGGCCGAGCAGCCAGTCGACGGGAATGGTGCCGTCCAGCATGCCCGTCGACAGCGCCACGGACCCCATGCAGTGGGCCACGGTGTAGATCTTCTTGGGCTCGGTGCCGGGCGGAGCGGGGCCGTTGCCACCGCCATAGAGCGCGCGGATGCGCTCGAGGGCCGCGCGTAGGTCCAGCCGCGCATCAAACGTCGTCCAGTTGTTCTCGCACGCCATGACCTGGCCGATGCGGTGCACTGCCACGAACACGCGGTAGCCGGCACGCGTAAAGTAGTTGACGGCGTTGAATGGGATGGTGGGCAGCGCAAAGATCTGGTGGTCGACCGAGGCGCCGGGCACAAAGAAGATGTTGGGGATGTCGTCCAGGCCATTTTTCTGGACGACATACTGCGGCTCGGGCTCCCACATGTGCAGCCGCGAATAGATGCCGTCGCGCGCGCGCACGTCTGTCCACACCTTGGTCGGCATTGTGCTGTTGATGTAGCCCGTCGTCGTCGCCGCTGGGTATTGCAGCGGTGCGAGCGGTGCGAGGAAGAGGCCGAGCGACTTGCGCGTAAAGTATGTCATGAAGCTCGCAGCACTCACGACCTTTCTGAGCAGCGAGCTGCCCGTGGGTGCCATGGTCATGATCTGGGACACAAAGTCGCTGGCGCGGATCTGCATGATGCCCTTTGCCACAAGCCGCTTTGCGCTATCTCGCTGTCGCCCCGACGTTATGCTGACGTAGAGCGTGCTCGTTGCCTTCCAGAGCTGCAGTGGCGCGAGCGCGACCGACGAGTCGACCACCTTGCGGCCGTGGAAGTGCAGCGTCTGGCCGTCGGTGCCGCGCATATCAAAGTCGTACGTCAGATTGCGTGTGCCGGGCGCCTGGTGGTCCATGACGAATAGGCCGAATGCGCCGCGCTGCACCATGAACGGCGACCCAGGCAGTGTCGGGCACACAAACGTGCCGGTGAGCATGCCGCGGTGTCCGGGGTCGTTGACGAGGTCTGATGTATCGAACGCCTGTGCACTCAAAAAGAAGCGCGCGCTCTCAGACAGGCCCTCGGCTCGGCGATACGCCTGCTCGAACGCAGCACGCGCATGGCAGTCGTCACGCTGAAGAGCCGCATAGGACGTGCCGTCAGCATCGTCTTCGTAGTGGAGGAAGCCCGACATGACCTCTGTGAACCCGAAGCCTGCCGACCTCTGGTGAGCAGCGAGGTCGATCAGGTGCGATGCTTGACTGATGCTTTCGGTGTCGTCTTTTTCTTCCTCAGATGTCTCGACAAACGGATGGGCAGGCTTGCCAAAGAGGTTGAGGATGCCGTTGCTGTCGGTTCGTATAACAAGACCCCGCGACTGGATGTACTTGTCGACAGACCGCTCGGCGAGGGCCGCAATCGTCGCGAGCGGGTTGACGCCGAGCGACGTCGGGATTGCAGAGGCGTCCATGACGACGAGGCCGGCGTAGACGTCGCTGCCGTTGCCAGTAAACAAGCGGCCGGCGTGGTCGGACGCGCCCGTTTTGCCCGTGTTGTCACGCGCCATGGCGGCACCGCCGATCGGGTGGACCGTCACCTGCTGCTCCATGAGGGCAAAGAAGGGGTTGCCGACGAGCGTGCCGCCGACAGCCTCTGTGGCCTTGGCTAACAGTGAGTTGATATGCTTCGCATGGCCGCTGCGCGCGACGCCGAGGAACTCGAGCACGGGCTTGTCGTCGTTGAGCGACAGCACGGCCTGGCTACTGTCGTGCGACATCACAAGGTAGATCTGTGTCTTTTCGACGGAGCCCTGCCGGAAGTAGGGCCCGAGCAGGTGGCTGCCCATGGACGACAGCATGGCCTTGGACTTTTGAAAGATGCTGTCGTTCTGAGACGACGAGAACGACCCGGGCATGAGCTCGAGCATGGTCTGCAGGAAGCCGGCCAGGGCTTGCGGAATGGCGCCCTCTTCAATGACAAAGCCATCCTGGGGGTTCGCGTGGCCGCTGCGGTTGTCGATGATGCCGGTAATGGTAGGCCCGACAGGGTGGTAGGGCGACGGGTGCGGATTGCCGACGGCGTTGGTCTGGTTCTGCGTGTTGTAGCCAAATGCAAGGATGTCGCCATTGCCGCTCATATTCTGACCGACACAGCTGCTGAGAGGCAGGCCGGACTGCTTGCTGCGGAGGAGAATTTCCGTGGTGCCAATGGCGCCGGCGCCGAGGAAGACGGCATCCTTGGCGTGCACCCACATGAGGTTCTCGTGCTCGCTGCCAAAGCGCTGCCGGCCGCGGCCGTGCCAGGAAAAGTAGATGCGGTAGCCGGCCTTTGCCTTCTCAATATAGCGGACTTCGCACTCGCAGAACAGCTCGGCGCCCCAGTTCCAGGCGTCAGCGAGGTAGGTCACGAGAGTCGTGGTCTTGGAGCCGTCGTTGACGCCCGTTGTGTCCTGGCCGGTGAGCGTCGACGGCTGCATCTCGACACCGCAGGCATTGGGGCCGTTGCGGAAGCGTGTCGTCTGCGGTGGACGGTAGAACTTATGCCCAAGGTTAATGTACTCGGCCTGCGTCTTGAGGAGGTCAAGCTTCGGTAGCGCGGGCCAGTCTTCAGGGTATGCTTCGGGCTCGAGCACGGACTCAACCTTGGCATAGTCTGTTGGTCAGCAGAGAACATAAATAGAGACCGAAGAGTGATGGAACAGCAAAAAAAAACAGAGACAAAACAGAGACAGAGAAGAACTTACACTCGTCGAGAGCGCCTTTCTTACGTAGCTGTGGCGGCCACGCACCGCTTGCGAGAGTGTCGTTGTCTGCGCGCAAGAAGACATTGGCATTCACGAGACTAGTGCCACCGAGTCCGTTGCAGACAAAGGCGTTCTGGCCCTTGCCAAATATCAAGTGGTACATGCCTGTCTTCTTGCCCGTGTTGATGTCGACGCCGTGCTGGGCCCACTCGGGCGTTACCTGGCCGGTGCAGTGTAGCTCTTCAAAGGCGTCGCTGGCCGTCTCAGGGTATTCGCCGGGCCAGCGCTCGGTGCCGAGCTCCAGGAGACAAACGTTTTGGCCGGCACGTGCGAGGCGGGACGCAGCAACGGCACCGCCATAGCCCGAGCCGATAACAACGCAGTCATAGCTAGGGCGCAGGAGCTCGACGGGACGGCTGATTCTGGGAAATTGTTGGGGGGCTGTTTCAAAGGAGGAACGTCTGGGGATATGTGGGCTGGGCGGGAGCGTCTCTGGGCTGTGTGGGGGGTGGTTGGCAGACGACGAAGGGGATGACGGTTGCTTCGATGCAGCCTTTCGTCTCCTTGCTGTAGGGTTGGGCGAGGCAGACGAGGCAGACGAGGCAGACGAGGCAGACGAAAAAGAAGTCTTGTCATAGTCAACGATGACTGACGGCACCAGAGTGTCTTGTGTAGTCTCCAGACTGTCGTCGGGACTGCAGCAGGTCTGGCTACTGGTTGTGCTGGATCTGGTTCTCAGTGTGTCTTGCTGGTGTTGGTGTTGCTGTTGGTGGGATGGGGGCTGGCCGTCCAGCGGCTTGTCTGTTGGCCATTGCAGGCCAGGGAAGAGGTGTTGGCCGGGTGTGGCGTCCACGGTTGCGTGGGGAGGCATGGTACAAGAGACGGATTGGTTATATATATAATATAGTACAGTAATAGAGTATAATAGAGTATGATAGAGTGTGGAAGACAAAACAAGAGATATGATATTGAATATATGTTACAAAAGCAAAGAATGAAAAAGAAAGACAAAACCAAACAAAAGAAAACACATCAACGGGAATGTAGTCTAATATACACGATACCCGTCCGCCATCCCTTGCCGAGACGATAACAGCCCTGAGGATGCCTCGGAAGAGAAGAGAAGAGAACAGGCGGAGTGGGTGTAGCGGAAAGGGGGTGTAAGCCCGAGGCTGAGGCAGAAATGTAGAAGGTGAAGATGGAAGATGAGCTACTGTGTGTAGACGTGTGGATTAACCAAGTAGGCGAGTGCGAGGAGTGGTCTCTGTGTCTGTTTAGTCTCTTGGACGTATTCGGTTTTCTTTTTTTCTTTTTTTTCCTGATTTTCTGATTTATTCTTCTTCTTTCTGATTTCCTTTTGATTATTTATTACCTCATCCTCGATCTTCCAGGTGGTACACAAGCCGAGTTGTGGTCAGGGGATTGTTGACGCCACGGTTTTGAATATGATCTGATTTGGGTTTCTTTGTTTTGTTCTTGGTTATTTGGCTTACTTTTGTTTAATTTACTTATGCTTGATTTACCTTTATTCGATTTTCGTTGTGCTGCATCGTGAGCCCTGAATATGGATATGTTGAATATGCATCGAATCCATATGACTGAACACGATCAGAATCATTCCCGTCAGAGTGTGCCTTGCAGTGGTGAGACAAAGCTATTCTGCTCTTACGTCCATCTTATTCCTCAAAGGGAGGATATTGAGCGACGAATAGCGTGCCAGGCTTTGGTCTGCACTATTTCCAAAGGGTGCAGAGGTAGTTTAGAAGAGAAGTGAGATATCGAAAAAGTCGGGATGGCTTGCAGATGGCCGTCTTATTGGTTACATTCCGAGGTCTGGGGCTGAAAGTTGGGGGCTAGGGTCGGTTTGTTCTTTTATTCTATCCTTCTTTTGTCTCTGCCCTATTTTGTTTCTGCCTGTTTTGTTTCTGCCCTATTTTGTTACTGATTTGTTTTCTTTTCCTCTTCTTTCTTTCTTTCTTTTTCTTTCTTTTTCTTGTCTTCTTTGTCGTCGTATCCTATCACAAGATAGTGCATGTCTCTCGTCCGAACATGATCGGGCTGTACTCATGCCGTTCACAAGGACCAAGAAACAAAGGACTCGACCAGAATGATCGACATAGTCTAAAGTCTAGAGGAGGCACTGCTCATCCTGCATGAGTAGCCCTGCTAATCAACAGCACAGCCGTCGAGCAGTCAGATGTCATCCCAAGTCTCAGGTCTCGTCTCAAAAGACATCTTGACCATCGAGAGCAGTCTAACTAAGAATATGATAGCGGGAGTCAGCATCGACGAATGCAACGTAGGGATTTCCGTTGTGGAAAGGCTGAGTTTCGCTTGCTTGTCTGGTTGTGCGTTTTGGTTTGATCATGTCTGTTCAGTTGCATTGTAGGACAGTAATCTATTCAGCTGGTCGCCCCATGTATTGTGATTTGTGAGTTGTTCTATTGTGACAGACGGTTGTGTTAGCTATCCTCGTTTTTATTCCCCGTTTTTATTCCTCGTTTTGTTTTATTCCTCGTTTTGTTTTATTCCTCGTTTTTATTCCTCGTTTTTGTTCCGCTCAAGGCTGTCAACGTCAGTGAGCCATGGCTGCAGCCCGAATACGCTCAGCCGCTGCTCTCTCTCTCCTTCTCTGACTTCACTCTTACTCCCTCTCCTTCTCACCCTCCCTTACTTACCCCCTCTCCGTCTCTCCCTCTCCCCCTCCCCCCCTCTCTTTCTCCGGCTCTCCGTCTCTCTCACTCCCCTTCCCTCTAGTCATCATCAGCCACAGTTCCCGTGTAGCCATCCCTTCCCTACTACGTATATCGTCTTTCTATTTTTACAATCACAACTACTTTCGTCTACCGAGTCATTGCATTCGTGGATAGGATTCTGCAGTTTGTTCTCGACTGCATCTGTAGTCGTAAGATTGCAGCACCGATCCCCTACTCTACTCTTGTCCGTTGGTCTCGGACGAAAAGGCTGGGTGCAAGGTAAGATGATAAGCTGTTCAAAGCATGTGAAGCATGCTGCTGTCATCATGTATTGTCCTGTCGTTATCATGGCATTGGCTGAGCTCACTCGCTCTCACTCTCTCGCTCTCTTACTCTTACCAGAACTAGTCGTCGCTCATCATTCGTTCCCTCGCCAATCAACGCGCAGCACATCCCTCATCACATCACATATCACATCCCTCACATCGCTTCGAATCACATCACATCGCTCATCGGCGCCCTCTATGATTTCATAATCGATTATTATTAAACAAAACGCTAAACTAGATCCAAAACAAAAGGTATATACTCGTAAATGGTCTACTTTTCTTGTTGTAGCCATGTTGGTCAGAACACAAGTCAGTGGCGGAGCTTTGTAGCTCGTAGCTGTCGTAGCTGTCGTAGCTCACGCGCTGCCGTCACTGCACTCGCTGCTTTGTAGCCCTTGCAGCCCTCGCATTTACTGCTTGGTCCACCAGTCGCCCTGGTCGTGCATGGCACGCGCAACCTTGACGAAACCGGCAATGTTGCTGCCAGCGACCAGCGACGGCAGCTCGCCCTCGGCCGTCTCGACGTACTCCTTGGCCGTGTTCAGGCCGTTCTCGAACGCGTTCTTCATAATGTCCTTGAGCTTGTTGTCAACCTCCTCCGAGGTCCAGCTCAGGCGCTGGCTGTTCTGCGCCATCTCAAGGCCAGACACGGCAACACCACCGGCGTTGGACGCCTTGCCGGGTGCGTACCACACAGCCGCGGCCTTCTTGTCCTTGCGGTCGGCCTCGAACACGTCGATGGCCTCCTGTGTGCAGCCCATGTTGGAGCCCTCGGCAACAAACTTGGCACCGGCAGCCAGCAGCGCCTTTGCCTCGTCGCCGCTAACCTCGTTCTGGGTCGCGCAAGGCAGCGCAATGTCGACCTTGCCGACGTGCACCCAGGGGCGCGCACCCTCGATGTAGGTGAAGCGGTCCGATGCGGAGAACTCGGTCAGGGCCTTGCGGTCGACCTTGAGCGCCGCGATGGTGGCAATGTCGTCGGGGGTCACGTAGCCGCCCTCCTTGGCGACGATAGCGCCCTTGGAGTCGGACAGCGACACGACGGTGGCGCCGAGCTCAATCAGCTTCAGCGCAGCGTACTGGGCAACGTTGCCGGAGCCCGAGAGGGCAACGCGCTTGCCCTCGAACGAGCCGGCACCGGCGTACTCGAGCATGTGGCCGACGTAGTAGACCAGGCCGTAGCCGGTGGCCTCGGGGCGGATCAGCGAGCCACCCCACGCGAGGCCCTTGCCAGTCAGCACACCCTCAAACTTGTTGCGGGCGGCGCGGTAGGCACCGAACATCCAGCCGATCTCGCGGCCGGAGACACCAATGTCGCCAGCAGGGACGTCGGTGTCGGCGCCGATGTGGCGCGACAGCTCGCCCATGAACTTGACGCAGAAGCGGCGGATCTCGCCGTCAGACTTGCCCTTGGGGTCGAAGTCGGCACCGCCCTTGCCACCGCCCATCATGAGGCCGGTCAAGGCATTCTTGAAGATCTGCTCAAAGCCGAGGAACTTGAGGATGGACAGGTTGACGGTGGGGTGGAAGCGCAGGCCGCCCTTGTAGGGGCCGAGGGCGGAGTTGAACTGGACACGGAAACCGCGGTTGACCTGCAGCTCGCCCTTGTCGTCCTCCCAGACAACGCGGAACTGGACAATGCGCTCGGGGATAGACACGACCTTGAGGGCGGTGCGGTACTCAGGGTTCTTCTGGAACAGGGTCGAGTTCTCGAGCGTGCTGACAAGCTCTGGTGGGCGTTAGTATATGACGCAGATGTGCATGGTGTATGGTGTGCAGTGCATAGTGCGGGGTGTCTAGTGTCACGGCCATCTCGAGACTCTTATCGCATGACGTAGCGAGCGTCATTGGTCGATGCGATGTGATGTGTTGATGTTATCTGATAACACGGCACGAATAAAAAATAAAAGCACATTGATGTAGCTCTTATCGACCCCTCTTCCACATATCCCTCGTTCGTTGGAGACAGTCGGATACTGCGTATCCTCTTCTACTCGACTCATGATTGCTACATACCGTTGTAGGCCTGCTGGAACTCAGGCTCGGCGGGAAGGTTGGACATCTTGACGGTGGTTGAGGGGAAGTAGTTATGTATAGTCGGGTTGGATTGTTCTGGGTTTCGAGAGAGTGAAGATGAGAAGATGAAGAATAGCAAAGAGAGGAGAGAGGGAAGAGAGGGAGAAGAGGGACAAGAGGGACAAGAGGGAAACGGGAGATGGGCTACATCTTATACTTGAGTCAGGATGCAATCGAGAGAGACACTAATGGATATTAAATCTTAATGAATAATTAAATGCTAAAATACAGCCAGAAAAGACCGCAAAGTTGGAACTAGAGAACGAACACCGCGATGGAGATGGGAGACTGGAGAAGTAGGAGCCAACCAGGTGGCAGGTCGTAGTTTCCTAGTCGGGCAACACCCTCATTGTAAGACTGCTGCGTCCACCTGCGCGACACATCTGCGGCCGGCGACTTACACGACGAAAAGAGTAACAGAAAGTATAATTACGGCAAGTAGAAATAGTAGGCAATGCTCGTACAGAGCGCAGTGCAGGGCACAGAGATGAAGCGAATAAAAAGTGAAAATAGCTCGGCTGAGCTCCTGCTTCGGCGCCTTGCGAGTTCCGGGCGAGACACGTGAGTGGGGGCGACTTTGGGAAGGAGCGACGGGCAAAAAGGGTGGGGTGTTACCGGAATCGCAGATGGATGTGTTCAACTAGTGTAGTGTGTACTAGCACTATAGTGAGGGGGAAACAGTGTAGTGGGATGCACTCGTAGTTAAGACGCAGTCAGTTAGGATGGTTCAATGAGATATGATGATATGATGATACGGTAATAGGATGGGATGGTAATAGGATGAGATGGTAATAGGACGATATCAAAGCACACGAAGTTGATATTAAACACTGATGATAATATAGATAGTAGAGAGACGAGGAATGGCCCACGCGGGATGCTCTGTTACCTGAGGACAGGCAGCGCAAAGCAAAGAAGCATTGCACGAGTCATAGAATAAACAAGTACGTGTAATAGCATCGGGGTGACATTAAGCAGGGACAGCGAATCATACGCAACAGCAACCAATAGGCACAACTGCCAAAGGTCCTGCGTCGGAGGACACGGGGAGGCAGACAGACAAAGCACGACACAGGACAAAGGCCAATAGACACAGGACAACGACACGCTATTGGTAGGATAAGAGGGAGCAGCAGGCTGGATAAGACAAGGTTGCGAAGACGGCTGCCCGATTGGCGCGCTGGTTGCTCTTACAGCCTCGAATGTGCTAACATTTGCAACCCAAGTGGAAGAAGGGATTGCAGTACGTAAATGAAAGGTCCGTTTTCGTGTTGTCGGGGAGAACAAGGCGCGTGCTGGAGGCGAATAAAACAGCTCATAAAGACTGCCAAGCCGTCTTTTGTTGGCTCGAGGAATCAACGACAAGACGGCAATGAATAAAGCAGATGTTGTGCTTATGTAATCAGTACTCGTCAGTCTCGTCGACATCGATCACAATATCAGAATATCAGCAATAACAGCAATATCTACAATATCAATTCATAAGATGAAGAATCGAAGTCAGACTATAGTCAACAAGTCTAAAATAAAACAAAAATAAGAATACAAGACAGCCAAGCTCCTGAAAATTCCGCGCCGGGATCGCTGACTCGAGCCGGCCACGGCAAACCCAGCAGCAGTCGCTTTACGCAGTACTGTGTTTCAAACGGCGGGGGAATTATAAATGCACTACTCCGAATTCGCTGCGCTGGTTAGCAGCCTCTCTCCACGCTAGCAGGGTAGCAGTCGTGCAGAACGGGGACCCCGCGGTTTATTGTTTCTTTTTTTTTTTTTCCTTTTTCTTTCTTCTTCTTCTGCTCAGCCATATCTCAATTCTACCAGCTTGGGCTTCATACTCCGGCATGCAATTTTGTTCTTTTTTTTCTCCTGATTATTGTCATATTATCCATGCGTCTTTTTAGTCGTTTGTCATTTTGTCATTTTGTCATTCTGGATTTTCTCTTTTCTTTTCCTTTTTCTCTTTCTTTTCTTTTGATTCTTCGCTTTCTTCTTTTCGTAAGATACATCACTGCAACCTCTACTACCGCGCTTCCTATTTCGGCATCCCACTCACATGCCATCTCACGTCTTGCACCCACGCATCCATATTCCATATCCCTCATCTCCATCCCCAGATCACTCCATCTGTCTGTATCGCCATGCGCGAATTCTTAGGCCTTATAATCCAATAATCAGATGACGTCTTGTGTAGAGTCTGAAAAGTGATAAACATGATGCTCAGATCCTGCATGGTCATGCCGCATGCCGCCTCATCGCTCTGCCCGAAAACATCTGACATCAAGTCTAAGAAGTAAGAGGCTGGCAGCGTCAACTATGCAGTGATGCTACAAATAAAAGGCACAATACACAAAAGACCACCGATCGTGCAATCTGGCTTCTCTGTGTCCCGTTTCTCTATTTCCCCTCGTTCGTCCCCCCATCCCTCATCCCTCCTCGTCCCTCTACCCTCAACCTCACCCTCTACCCTATCTTGCCAATGCTCCCTCTCTTACAGGTCTATGAATACAATTGTAATCAAATCGTTTCTCTCGTGAATTCCATTGCATCCGTCGTGGAACAGGGACTGTAACCGAACTGCGCCGTCACTCGTAACCGCTGCTTGACTATTCGTTCTCCGGTACGATCCATCGCGACTTTTTACAGTCTCGCCAGATTCTTACGTACAATATCAACTTTGTCCTGAAACGGGTGTAAACTCAGTCGAGCTGCGTCGAGGTGAGCTCGTATGTACGCGCAGTGGGGATAGTAAGCCCGGATCCGACACGGAGACTAGTTTAGGTTCAGATGGCTAGTCTTGGTGGTAGTATGTAGTCAGTAGATATAATACAGGTGGACCTGAGTTTATATGACGAAACGCATCGAGTAACACAACCGCCAAGAGATAAGATGCCGGCAAACAGAAAGGCAATGCACGTAGATTCAAGCAGCCTGAACATTCACAATACTGATGATACTGGAGACAACACTGAGACTAGGCAAGACGACGGACAAGACTGGAGAGACCACGTCGTATGCCAACAGCTCTTGTGCTGCTTCCGACAACGCTTGATCTGATAACCGTACAGGCGGGGCTGGAAATGGATATATAAAAATAAAACTAAGTGTTCGCGACGAGCTCTTTGCCAGAGGGGGGCGCACAGAGTTTTATGATACGGTCGTGGGTTGAATTCCGGAGACTGGCGGGCTGCGGCGGCTAGGCGGGCACCAGGGGAGGGCAGGGTGACGGACATCCAACACCGAAGGGTCATCGTAGAGTAGAAGGAAGAGAGGCAGAGGAGCCAAGGACACGAGAAGCTGCGACGACAAAGGTAACCTCTTTGGGTAAGAAGAGGAGAGGAGCTCTGTATCAGATCGTTCAAATCGGGGGGGAGGGAAGCGAGTAATGCACCGAAGTCGGTCGACACGTTGTCATCAAGGTGGAAGCTATCTGGGTTGGGGAGAAGCTCCGAGGTAGTTGATGAAGCTAGCAGCTGAGCTGGAGCTGGCTTGTAGTTTGGTGGCTTGGTAATTTGATATAGTTGTAGCACATGGGAGGCTCCTCGAACTGGTTAGATATGCTTCATTTTTGATATGCTGTTTACCAAGGCGGCTACTCTATACTATACCGACCAAGAGAAGATGGAATAGAAAAGATCAGAAGACAAAAGACAGAAGACCCAGAAAGAAAACACATACACGTCATGCTGGACATCATAAACAGGAATATACAAAGGAAGAAGAGAAAATAAGGAAAACAAAAAGAAAGAAAAATAAAGCACAATAAAAGCCGCTCCAGCCAGCTCTACCACATCGCCGCCGGGTCATGGTCGAACCGCTGCAGGTCCTTGTTCGCATCCTCCAGATCCTTCTTCGCCTTCATCCGCATATAGAAGATCGGACAGTCCTTGCTGCTGCAAATCACCTCGCAGTGCATGCTGCCCTGGCACCGCTGGCACTGCGTCCAGAGCCGGCTGAACCGCACCTCGAGGTCCGACACCTTGTCCAGGCTCTTGATGTAGAACTCGCCCGCGCGGTGCCCGTCGTCCGAGCACACCGCCCCCGAGCTCTCCGCCTTGCCCACGAGCGGCTTCTTGCACGCCATGCACGTCTGCGTCTTCTTAGCAAACTTCATCAAGCCGCCCACCGACGGCGCCGCCACCGAGATCGACCGCGTGTGGTCGCCCGTGAGCAGCGACCGCGCCTTGGCCTCGCCCATGATCGGCTCGAAGATGCGGCCCAGCGGCTTCGCCAGCTGATTGTCGAGGTAGTAGCGCGTGTCGATCGGCACATTGTTCTCGAGCACAAAGATCGGGTCTTCCGACCGCTGGTAGTTCTTGCTGCCCGTCGAGCCCTTGACCATGACGTACGCGACACGGTCGCCGAGCCCAGGCGCCGAGCCAGGGTCGCGCTTGCGCATGCGCTCGGCCAGCTCAACATGCGCCTGCTTCGCCGAGTATTCCTCCTTCGTCAGCGCCTTGGTGATCACGAGCTTCGACATGTCGATCTTGTTCTGTAGAAGCTCCGAGATCACGTCCTTGACGTACTTTTGCGCGCCCACCTCGTCCTGGTCAATCAGAATCATCCGCAGCACCTTGTCGATCACCGTCTGCACCAGCAGGCAGTTGTCGCGCCGCACCGTCTCGATACCCTTTGTGTCCATCTTGTCGTACTTGTCCGGCTTCGTCCAGTAGAGGCCCGCGTACCGCTTCTTGTTGATCAGCAGGTACGGGTAGTACACCTTTTCGAACTCGAGCTTGATCGGCTTCGCAAACTTGGATGACACAAACTGAGCCGCGTCCTCGCCCAGCTTCATCGCCTCCGACAGGTCCTTAGTGCCGAACTTGACCATGACCGAATCTGTGTCGCCGTACACCACCTGCGCGTCGTGCGAGTAGCCGTTGGCAATGTTGTACCGCGCCTCCACCTCGTTCTTCGTCTTCTCAATCATCTGCCGGCCGAAACTCGTCGTGCTGCGCGCAATCTCAAGACAAGGCAGTTTGCCAGTCGTCGCGCCCGTCAGACCGTACACCGAGTTGGCACTGATCTTCAGCGCCAGCTGCCGACCGTTGAGCACTGCCTTCTTGAACGGGTCCGTCTCCTTGGCGAGCTCGCGCTTCGCCTGCTTACGCGCTGCCAACAGCTCCTCCAGAATCTGCGCCAGCAGTCCCTTGCGCCGCGCCACCGTCACGAACTTGTCGTTGTTGGGCGTCACAATGTAGTCGACGTCCTTGACCAGCCCGTACGCTTGGATCGATGTGTTGTTGACGAGCGTTGTGTAGCAGAGATTGTGCGCCTGCATGATACTCGGGTATAGCGACGCAAAATCCAGTGTCGCTACTGGCTCCTTGTAAAAGTCGCGCACAGGCTCGATGACCGTCGCGCCCTCGTACTGCTCGTCTGTGCCCTTGACCTGCAGGTTCGGCACCACCAGCTTCTGCTCCATCGCCTTGCGGAACAGCTGGCTGATAAACTTGACCTGCTGGCCACGCGACAGCAGATAGTTGAATGGCACACCTGTGACACGCGCCATTTCTGTGTAGTTTTCAAGGCACGACAGCTTGTCCATCAGCCGCTGCGGCAGGTACGCGTCCTTGAGACAGTAGAGCGCCAAACGTCGCCGGTTCTCGGGTGTGCCGTTGAACAGCTCTGTAATCATGGTATAGTGCACGTCCTCCTTCTGCTCGCCCAGGAAATGCGAGCATACCGAGTTGAGCGTGTAGCTGCGCAGCTGGTGATCGCGCTGGATCAGCTGCAGCAGATCCAGCTGCAGGCGACCGTTGATGGTGGTCGTCTTCGTGTCGCGGTTGCCCATTTGCTTGCTCGAGAGGTTCGACTTCTTGGCAAAACAGTGCGTGTTCGGTATGCGTGTCCACTGGTCGAAGCCCTTGACCTTGAGGTGCGCTCCGCGGTCCAGCAGGTAGGGGAAATCAAAGTTGGCAATGTTGTAGCCCGTGATAATGTCGGGATCCGCGCGCAGCAGAAAGTCGCGCCAGTCTATCAGCATCTTCTCCTCCTTCTCGTATGCCAAAATCTCGGTCGCAACGATCGGGCTCGTCGTGTTGAGACAGAACACGTTGCGCACAAACGGCTTCTTCTCTCCGTACCGCGTCACGACGTTGGCAATCTGGATGACTGGGTCCACGTTGGCCTCGGGGAACACGCCCTTGCGACCAGCACACTCGATATCAAACGACAAAATGCGCAGCGGTGCCATCTTGGACCACTCGTCGACGGGCTTGTGCGCCACGAGGTCCGCGCAGCTGATCTCGGCCTCGATCTGGCAGTTGGACTGCCTGCTGCTCGGCGGCACCATCTTGAACTTGCTTGCAGGTGCCGTAACCCATGACATGCCAAAGATGTCGAGGTCGACCATGAAGCGCATCACGTACTGCAGGTTGTCGTACGTCATGATCTCGTTCATGCTACGGCCCCACATGTTCATCCAGTTGGCGTTGCGGCCCTCAATGAGGCCACGCACACTGCTGATGTATTTGGGGTCCGTGACCGTGATCTTGATAAAGGGCGTCTGTGTGTTGTTTTGGAAGCCGTAGATGCTCTCGCGCATGGTGAGTTGCACTGAGTAGATAACGGGTTGCAACGACGCCATCTGAGTCTCAAGGTATGCACGGAACGACTGGCAGTCGTTAGGGGCAAACGACGACGGCGCCGCAACGTAGAGGTAGTGGCGGAAGTCAGTAACGTGCAGCAGCACCGAGTTGCCGTCCATGGTGACACCAAAGAGCTTCACGGCAGGCCGGCCGCCGTGGATGGTGCCCTCTTCGGCCTCGATCTGCTGGAAGGACAGGTCGGACGTGGCCGGGTCGAAGGACTCTGGCACAGGCGGGCGGTCCCACTTCTGGTCTTTCTCGGTGTTGTTCTGCTTCAGTTCGTTCATGTCCTGGGACAGCTTCTCAAGGATTTCAGACTCGAAGACGCTTTTCTGGGGTTGTGATTGTTGAGACCCGCGAGGACCGAACCGGCCGGGTGTGTTGGAGAGTTGGGATGAGGGCAGCAGCCGCGAGGCGGCCGGGCTGGATGAGGGGATGGCATCGAGGCGGCGCTTCTTGGAAGATGTTGACGGTGAGAGGGCAATGTTACGGCGGGCATTGGAAGCCTCGCCAAACACCCGCTTCTGCGGGAGCACTGCCGAAGGCATGATGAGGGGGGGAGCGAAGCAAGGTTAGTAGCGAAGTAGCGGATTAGAGTAGTAGAAGGTAGAGGGAATAGAGGTAGAGGAGAAGAGGAGAAGAGAAGTTGTAATGTGTCGTTGTGTCAGTGTCGAAATGTAGTGATGTCTCCCGAAGTGATCTCCCGAGATGATGCGTGATGTCTTCGGATGTGAAGAAACAGAGACAGGCAAGAATGGGTATAATGGGAGAAAGATGTAGATGAGATCAATAAAGAACAGAAGAGAGCAGGGAGCAGATTGCAGAGAGGCAGAGTAGAAGAACATGGGACGACAGTGAGAAGGCACGCTCGTTGCTGGCGAAAGACCCAAGGGCGTGCCTGCAGGGTTAAAATCAATTAAACGGGGCCAACGCGCTCGGAGCGTGACGTGACGGCGTTTTTGCTGCAGCAGGAGACTGGCTGCTCTTTAAGTCGTGTTTGGGTCCACTTTGTCGTGATGGTCACCTGATTTGGCGTCCGCGGGGTACTTATGTAAGCTGTGTGGCCGTTGCTGCTGTATATTAGTCGTAGAGCTGCTGAACGGCTGAACTAGCTAGCACTTAGAGACACAAAGTAAACAATCACGGCTTCATCGCAACTTGGCAGTGAACAGCTCTACATATTTTGGTTTTTTTGGATACGAGCGAGCCTCTTTTTGAAAGTAAAGTCTTTCGTAAAGTCTTTCGTCTGGACTCTTCACCGATTCTTTTACTAGCCTTTCATCCGATCTCAAATGGCCGACCGCCAGCTTTTCAACACCCGTCATGCGGCGGCATCCCGTGTCGGACTCGGTCCCGGCGCCGGTGCAGGCACCTTTGCTAGGACACGGGCGCCCAACAACGCTACCACCAATACTGCTACACATGCTACTGCTGCGCCTACAGCAGCGACGACTGCATCTGCGGCAGCCGGAGCGCCTCCAGGAAACGTGCGCCGGAACTTGTTCCAGTCGCAGCTGCGGCGTCCAGACGACGACCGGCGGGCATTGGAAAGAAAAGAGCGTGAGCGTGAGCGCATGGAGCGGCTCGAAAGGGAACGCGAGCGCGAGCGCGAGAAGGAGCTGGAGGAACTGGAGAGCGGGCCCGCGGAGATCATTGTGCGCGACTGCAACGGCGACATTGTTTTGATGGACCCGCCGTCGCCGTCGGCCGACGAGCTGAACGAGATGATGGCGGCGGCACCGCTGGATGCGCGGCAAGAGAGCGAGCGTGAGCGGCAGCGGCTGGCCGACACGATCAAGTACCACCAACAGCGCACCAATATTCCGGGGCAGCCTGAAGAGCTGTTGGAAGCACTACGCGCGAGCCTGCGGGCCAAGGTGGCGGCGCTGTCCGAGGACAACTGGATGTACGAGCCGGAAGACCTGCCACGCGTGGAGTAGCGTCTGCATTGTCAGGAGTTGGAACTATTCGCTTTTACTATGCTCTATGATGTGGCTGCCATTGCTATCATAACATCGCTACAGCCGGTGCGTGTCCAACATGTACTACATGTACCTTCCAACATGCATAGCATTGACAAGATGCACCACACTCCTCCTAGCACTACACCACCCTAATCCAGTCCCTCGGCGACGGGCGCCTCGATCCGCCCTGCTCCCCGGTTGTTGGAGCTGCCGCCACCGCCGCCTCCGCCGCCGCCTGCACCACCAAACAGACTTCCCATCATGTCAAACAACGGGTTGCTCTGCCGCGGCCGCTGGATGTTAAAGTACATTTCAGCAATTGTCTCGATGGCGTCGTTCCACGGCGCCTCGGCCGTCTCGTCGCGCAAGTTGGCAGCGTACTTGGTAGTGAGCTGGCGGAACATGTCGGGGCTGCCGCGCTGGACGGCCAGCAGCAGCAGGCCCAAGAAGTTGAGAAGCGGCAGGCTGGGAAAGACGCGCGCATCGGCGCTCACGCTGCTGACGTTTTGTGCGGTGAGGTTGGGGTTCTGGGCCACCAGCAGGTCGGTAAAGGTGCGGTAGCTCTGGTTGGCGGCGCGGACGTTGGCGACGAGCAGAAACGGGAGCACGGCGCGGCCGGCATAGAGCCCGGCGGTGTGGGGGTCGTCTTGGGTGTACCAAGTGTACTCCATGCGCGCGAGGACGTCGGCAGAGTCCTTGGTGCCCGTGAGGAGGTGGCGCTCGGCGTCGTAGGGGTCGTGTTCCTGGGCGTAGAGGGAGCCGACGACGTGGTGCAGCTCGGGGTCGCCGGCCGGGAATTCACCAAACTTGGCGGACCACCTAGATAGCATAGTTAGTGTCTATACAAATACACCGACTGTTTGCAAAACAACGCACGCGATGGCTTCGGTTATGTATTTCTTGCGGGTGGGTTCGTCAGCGGCAAAGAGACGCAGCAGCGTGAGGACGCGGCCGCGCGCGGTGGGCTCGGGCTTGAGCTCGGCCTGCTTGTAGACGTCTATCAAGAAGACGGCGAGATCGCCGCCAGAGCCGCCCTGGCCGGCCTTGAGCAGGGCCTGGGCCACATTATAGAGGATGTCGATGGCGGCGGGCCAGTTGGCGGCCTTGATGTGGCGCGCGGCGACGACGCGGGTCTGCTGCTGGGCTTCGTAGTACTGGCCCTCGGCAATGCGCTTTTGCATGCGCGCAATGATCTTCTCAATCTTGTCGTTGGGCGCCATGGTGGTGGTGTCGGTGGTCGTTTGTTCAGGTGGTGCTCAGCGCAGCCTGCTCGACTACTGGCTTGACGTCAAATCCTAGCTCTGGAGCCCCTCACTGGCTGGTGTGCTAGTGTGCCCCACCAGAGCATTTAAGGCATCTTACCTCGCCATCTTCCATCACTAAGTGTATCCACTGAGTATGATCTAGCAACTTTGGTGTAGCGGTAACATCTACGCTTCCCATGCGTAGGCTCCGGGTTCGACTCCCGGAAGTTGCAGTTGCTTTTTTGCCTTTTTGCTATTTGCTTCAGCCGTTGTCAGCTATTTTTATGACGAGACGTTGCGTCTGTTTGTTTTCTATCTGTTTCTTTTTGTTAGCATCATAATACAGCTACTCATTCTCTCTTTTCCTATCCGTGTCAACTATCTACACTTATTTGCGATTTGATGTCATCCGCAGAATTCCTTTGTTTATTTAACCCTATATTGTATTCATATCAACTCATATCAATGCAACGTCTCTCTCTTCGACGGGCATTCGTTGGTTTTGCAAGGTAGTAATAAACTGTTTCTTCGTCATAGCTAGCTATTATCCCGTAGTAAATCGGTTGTTGTCTTTCTGTTTCTTGTTCTTGGTTATATTTGTGTTTTTGTTTTACTTACTTGTTCTGGTTTCTTTTCCTCTATTTTATTAAATTTCTCTTTATTTCTTTGCTCTGATCTACTCAGCTGCTCATATGAACAAGATGTCTTTTATATATATAAGTAAAAGCAAGTTAACCTACATTCTCATAATGACATCGGAATCGTATCTTATCAGCTTGTTTGTTTCTCTCTTCATTTGTTTTCCTTTCCCTCATTCCTTTGCCATATATTTTCCCTTTTCTCTTTGATCTCTCTTCTTCCTCTTTGATATCTTTTCTCTCTCTCTCTCTCTCTCTCTGCTTCTTCTCTTCTCTTCCCTCGTATCCTATGTTTCATTCGTTTCAAGGACTAACCCTCTCGGGATCATGTAAACAAATTCTTCTATTTTTACCCCTATGTCTTACAGGGGCCACCTGTCCTCGTTGCTCCTATCCCCTTTGCCCACTTACGTACAGCTGTCCACACAATCGGCACTATGCCCTCCTGGGCTCACCCCTCTCCCAGCACTACCTAGCAAACCTCACTACTCCATAGCACTACCAGCTACGACGGAAACTAATACAAGCACTATTAAGAAACACGACACTACTGGCACTATGGCCCGACCCTCTCCAGGGATAAAGATCCGACACTGGAGCCCTGAGACACTAAGCGCTGAGACACTGAGACAGTGGCCTTGTTGCAGATGCGTCCTTGCTAGCACTGGACAACGCTGGAGGCGAAGGAGGCCCGAGAGGTGAATGGCCGAGATGGCGTACTCAGCAGACGAATCGAGACTAATCTGCTTGGCTGGTAGCACACAGTGTGTATAAAAGTGGACCATCCAACTAGCTGAGCTAATCTGGTCTGTTGCGTCTGTTTGTGTTGTGTTGTGTGTTGTGTGGAGCTCTAATGTGCTGAGTCATGATTTCTCGAGCTCCTGTCATACGTAGTACTCCGAAAGAGGCGTAATGCATGCGCTCCGTCGTCTGCCATCCGATCGCCGAAAACCGCAAACAACCGCTCATCACATCCCATACCAGCACTCTCTTTAACCATCCCGACTTCAGCCTCATGCCCTCTTGATCCTGGAGCATGGCGTCCAACGAGGATCCCTTCCTCCAAGTCCAGCAGTATGTGCCGTTGTTCCTTTTGATGTGAGATACATCTACGATACTAACCGCTAGGGATGTGCTGTCACAACTAGCATCGACGCGGCCGTTGTTCGAGTCGTACCTGCGCATCCGGTCTCTCGCCAAGCCCTCGTCCGCCACCCCGTCGCCCGAACTTGCGGCTGCGCGCACCGACCTCGAGTCTGCCCTCGAATCGCTCGCGGAAGACCTCGCGGACCTCGTCGAGTCGGTGCGCGCCGTCCAGCACAACCCACAGCAGTATGGCCTTAGCGTCGCCGAGGTCCAGCGGAGGCAGAGGGTCGTGCAGGAGGCCGGCGACGAGGTGGGCAAGATGCGGCGCGAACTTAAGAATGCGGCACTGGGTACCCCGGGCACGCCGGGCTTGCCAGACCCGAACTCGTTTGCGATCGACGGCGACAACGACAACGACGACAACTACGAGCAATTTGAGCGCGAGCAGCAGCTGCAGATGATGCACGACCAGGAGGAGCATCTCGAGGGCGTGTTCCAGACAGTGGGCAACCTGCGGCAGCAGGCCAACGACATGGGCCGCGAGCTGGAGGAGCAGCGCGAGATGCTCGAGGTCGCCGACGACCTCGCCGACCGCGTGGACAGCCGGCTCAAGGTTGGCATGCACAAGCTCAACACGATCATCCGGCGCAACGAAGACCGCTGGAGCGGCTGCTGCATAGGCGTCTTGATCATGGTGCTGATCATCCTGCTGGTGCTGCTGCTGATTCTGTAGGCTGCAGGCGCTGCGAGCGCTGTAGGCGTTTCTTTCTTTTTTCTTTTTTTCTCCTGACCCATACTGGTCTTCTTTGTGTACATATTCTGGGTTGGCTGGTGTTTGGCGTTTTCGAGGTACTTGCCGTTGAGTCATTATATACTTTTCTTTTGTCTACTTGGTCAGCCGTACTTTCAATGATGTTGGCTGTCTTTCATCTGCTTGTGCATCGAGATTCAATTCATGGTCTTTGTGATAGTGACTTTGATTGACCTGGCGCGATGGCCTTGGTGACATGTGAAACTACATAAATCCGATGACACGCTGACTTCTGACTTCTGACTGCGGATTGCTGATAATTGATGGCAGAAGAGCCTGACCAATGTTTATTCCTGATAAGTGCCTGATACAAGAATGAAATCTCTTCAGACGAAGAATGAAAGCCTGATGAACAAACGATGACTATGGACAATCCAGATGAAAAGACTAAGAAGAGACAAGATAAATCAAAATAAAGAACGCCTGTAATGCTGGGGAGACATCGCTCCGTGTCGCCATGCCGAGTCTATCCCTGCCAGCTCTGGCTACATCTGCTCCAGATCAAGGCCTGTCCGCACATTGATCGTCTTGGCCAGTACCTTGAGCGTCTCGCTGGCTGCCGTCGACTTGGGGATCCGCGACGGGTAGTCCACCAGTGCACACCGCAGCGCCGCAATGCCTGCGTTGCCGTAAAAGCCCAGGAACTTGGTCTCGTTGTCGGCAATCATCGCCTTGAGCACATAGCACTGCGTCTCCGACATTTCCGCGGCCGGCGTGTTCACGATCTGTGCCAGAGCCGTCCAGTACACCGTTGGCGGCCACGGCGTCGTGCGCTTGACACGGGAGAAGTCGCGCAGCGTGATGGCTGCAAAGCCCGCGCCCAGGCCCGTCATACGGTCAATGTGGTATTGCTCGGCAATCCATCGCCCGTCCTCCTTGCGCCAGCCCACCTGCGCGCGTCCGCGCTCCATGCGGTCGTTGCCGCGGAAGCCAAACAGCACCGGGCACACGACGCGGTACTTGGCGACGAGCATGTCGATCATCGTCTGGCCGCGCCACAGAAACTGCGCCTCCGAGTACACCTTGACCACCACCTGGCCAATGTACTCGGCCGTGCGCGGGTCGGCACCCGACTCGTTGATAAACTGCGAGATGGCCGCCTTGGCAAAGATGTTGAGCAGGTACAGGTACAGCGACGGCAGCAGGCCTTCGTTGTGCTGACAGCCCTCGACAGCCTGCGTGCGTGGCTCGAGCACAAACTGGTTGGGGTCAATGGGCTCGCTCGGCACCTCGTTGTTGAGGCCCGCCTGCAGCGTTGCGGCAATGCGCGCGACAGGGACCTTGTTCTCCTTGAGACCGCCGCTTGTGAGCTGGCCAAACGACTTGCGAATGTCGCGCCGCATGTCGCCCATGCGCGCCTTGAGAGCCGGATTCTGTTTTGACTGCAGAGCCATGAAATTGCGCAGCTCCTTGAGCTTCTTGTGGATCTCAATGTGGCGATCGGGCTTGGGCGGCTGTGCAGGTGCTGGCGTGGGTGTTGCTGCAGAGGCGGCAGCTGAAGCTGGTGTGGGGACCTTTACTGCCGGCGCAGGGGTAGATGCAGGTGCAGGTGTCGATGTAGCTGTGGGTGCGAGCTTCGCAAACGGTGATGCTGCCGGTTGTGATGCTGCTGGTTGTGAAGGCGTGCCAAAGGGGTTTGCCCCGAAAGGGTTTGCGCCATTGGTTGGCTTTGAAACAGCTGTAGAAGCCGCCGGCTGTGGTGTTGTAGAAGGGGCTGCTGGCTTTGGTGCTTCTTGTTTCGGTGTTGGTGCTGGTGCCGGTGCTGGTACTGGTGCCGGTGCTGGCGGCGGCGGTTGCACTACCGGCTTTGGTATGGGCTTCGCCTTTTGAGCGGCGAGGCGTGCTTCATCTTCGAGCTGCCGGATCTTGGCCTGGCGCTCGGCCTCGATGCGCTTTGCCTCTTCAGCCACGCGCTGCACGCGCCGCCGCTCCTGCTCTTCGATCTCGCGCTGGGCTTCAGCCAGCTCGTGCAGGCTCAGCGCGTGCAGGGCGCGCTGCAACACGATTTCATGCTCGCGCTGGGCCTCGGCATGTTTACGGCGCTGGGCTTCGGGCGAATTGCGTGCGTCGAGGAGGTAGTCGTCCACCGGCCGCAGAGGAGACGAGTTGGCCATGTGTAGATGGCGAGTTGAAGAGAGGTGGAGAGGAGGAGAGGAGGAGAGGAGGAGAAGAAAAGAACAAGAGAAGAAGAGAGAAGATATAAGAGAGGAAAGGAAGAGAAAGGTAAATATGCAAAATCAGGCGTCGTGCATGCCGGTGTGGCTGCGTGTAGGAAGAGGTGACACGGGGTCGCGATGCACTGATGTCGCCGTCGTGAGCTGCGTCTGTATCCGTCGTCAGTCTCTATTAGTCTCGTCGCCAGTCTCGTCTCCAGTCTGCCGTTGCGTCCTGCTTCAATGTTTTTCGCGACGGCCGTTGGCTAGCGTGATTACGTAACATCGGTACATGGATTGAAACGGACTCGAGCCACTGCGGTACGAGTATCCGTGCGTGACGTGCAGCTTGGAGCTCCAGGCGCCAAAACCGGCTAGAGGGCCGTTGGGTGCTACGAGGGCCCCTAGCGGGAGGTGCCTGATGCTGTCCAAGACGCCTGAAGTATCCTGAAGTCGCCCGCCTGGCGTGGCAAAGCGCGGTCTTACTCATGCGCTAGCTGTTAGTGGGCTTCAGCAGCGCCCCCGTTACTCATACACCGACTATTTGCACTGCAACATCAAACACGCCTTTTCTGGCGAGAGCCCACTAAACCACACAGTGCGCACACAGTTTGCCGCCGTGGAGGGGGTCCTTGCACAGATAAAAGCGGGGCGCGACTAGACTCGTTGCCCCAGCTCTCGCCGACAGGTATTTACACACACAGCAGGTGCGACCCACGACTATCACCACACCTTCCCGCTCTCCTCTCTCCTCCTCTCTCCTGTCCTTTCCACCGCTTCCATCTTCTCTTTCGCTTTCTCGCTTTTCGTTTTTCGATCTCTTCTTCTCTTCTTCTCTCTTTCTCGCAATCACATACAAATCACCATCTCTCGCTCCCGTCTCTCCTTTACATTCTCCTTCTTCCCCTCCTTTCTGCCTCTTTCTGCCTCTTCTCCTCTGCTCCCACCCATCGTTACCTGCGGCCCTCGTCGCTATTCCACTCCCTGACTGCTCTTTTGCTCTTTTGGACCTCGTTTTGCTTAAACCGCTTCTGCCGTCTGTCCCTCCGGCGGCCGTCGTCCTGTCACTCTCTTCTCTTCCAGGAGATACTCTTCTGTCTTCTGGCAAGACCGTTAGTTATCCGTGGTAGTAAGTCTTGCATCGTCCATCACCATCCCACCCCCTCATCTGGCGTCTGGCATCTGGCATCCGGCATCAGGCATCTCGATCTCTGATCTCTCGATCTCTGCATCTTTCATCCCGAGATTGCTTCGTCACCGGCTGCTAGCTAGTCGACCAGCTTGCCAGCTGTTCCATTTGCTTGCCGTCCTGTCAGCTTCGACCGCCTGCCACCTGTCATCCGCACCGCTGCAACATCCTTCTCCATCTCCATTTCGTTTCGTTTTAAGCTTCATCAGCTCTGCTAACACTGTTGCTCCAGCCTGTCGTCTGTCATCGCTCATCAGTATCCTTAGCGGACATTGTCGCCATCACACAACGCATAGTTACCACTGATTACCACTATCATACCCTCTTTCCAACACCATCCATTCCCATTACATACCCCTGAACTACACGATCGATTGCATCTACTCGAGCTGCCGTCCGATCTTGATCCCGGTTCACCAACTATCATCATCTATACCCCATCTCTCCTGTTGCACACGCCCGCAGCTATGGAGCAGAACAACCAAAACAATAACAACAACCGGAACAACCGGTCCGGCGGCAACGTCCCCGGTGGTGTTGTCGGCCCTACCGGTCGTCGCCTCCATGTTGCCCACAGACGCAGCCCCTCGGAGCTCACGCCGCTGGTCTCGGTGCTGAGTCAGGCAGGCAATGGTACGTTATCTCTCACCCTTGATCTGTATAGATATTTCTTTCTATGTATAATTTTCATCTCATGCAATCACGCCACTCTGATCTAATACAATCGCATTACTGTCTCTTTCTATGTACCTCTTTCATTTTACATAATCCGCTAACAACCTAGGCCAAGTGCAGGGCCTCGACCCCAACATCATCCAGCAGCAGATTGATCTCCTGAGCCAGCAGAACACTCACCTATTTAACACAATGGGCAGTTTCTCAACAGGCCCCCAGATGGCTGGAATGACTAGCACTGCCTTCCAGTTCCCTGCCGCTCAGTACGGTGCTCAAAACCCCCTCATGCAGATCCCTGGCCAGCAGCTGCAGCAACAACAGCAACAACAGCAGCACCAGGGAGGCCACGCACACCGCCGCAACCAGTCAGCTATGCCCAACATGATCCCTGGCCCTCCTCCTGCTCCCTCCTCTGGTGCTTCCGGCTCCACCTTTGGCAACTTTGACGGCAACGGTGGCCAGGTCGGCCAGCCCCACCAGGGTCACCAGGGTGCTTCTCGCGGACGTGGTGGTGGTGCTGCCGGAGGCGGCCACCACCGCCGCCATTCTCTCGCACTTACCGACGCGAAGAAGGCGGCTGAGATTGCCCAGCAGAAACGTACGACGTCGAGCTTCCAGTTCCCTGGCCCCGGCGCTGCATCTGAGTCTGCTGGTGGTGAATCCCCTGCCGTTGTGTCGGGCACCCCCGTTAGCGGTGATGAGAGCTCCAGCGGCACCCCTAGTCAGGGAGGCCTTGCCCCTCTTCCTACTATGCCTTCCCGTGGCCGCGGTGCCCATGGCCGCAGCCAGAGCATGGCTGTTGGTCGTGGCGGCGGCAGTATCGGCCGTGGTGGTATGGGCAACTTCCAGTCCGACTCCATTGGCGGCTCTCACGAGTTCCAGCAGCAGCGCCGTGGCGGCGGCAGCCATGCACGCACATCTTCTAGGAACTTTGACGGCAACTGGCGCCAGAACCCTGGTGGTGGCCAGGAAGGCATTCCGGGTCAGCAGCAGCAGCAGCAGCAGCAGCAACAGCAGCCCCAGCAGCCCCCGCAGCTCGCCCAGCAGTCCCAGCAAGGCTTCCAGCCTGGCCACCGTACTCGTGCTTCCGTTAGCGGCCAGTCCATGGGCTCTATTGGTGCCTTCCAGTACCCTGGCCAGCCGCAGATGGTCCTGCCCGGTCAGATTCCTGGCCAGATCCCTGGCCAGCTCCCCGGCCAGATCTTCCCCGGCATCTTCCCGAACCAGCAGATGGGCCAGATCAACCCTCTTGCTCTAAACCAACTGCAGGCTCTCCAGGCCGCCCAGCTCACCAACTACAACAACCAGCTGGCTGGTCTCAGCAACAAGATGCAGGTGCCCCAGGGCCACCAGCAGAACCAGCAACAGGGACAAGGTGGTGGTCAGAGCGGCCGCAAGTCGCTTTTCGCGCCTTACCTGCCCCAGGGCATGCTCCCTGAGCTGCTCGAGAAGGGCCGCGTTGTTTTCGGCACCCTCCGTGTGAACAAGAAGAACCGCAGCGACGCTTATGTCACCGTGCCCGACCATGTTCTCGACGCCGACATTTTCATTTGCGGTTCGAAGGATCGTAACCGTGCCCTCGAGGGCGACATTGTTGCCGTCGAGCTGCTGGACGTCGACGAGGTCTGGTCGCAGAAGCGTGAAAAAGAGGACAAGAAAAAGCGCAAGGATATTGTTTCTTCTGGCACTTCCAACGCTGGTGCCTCCAATGGCGGCGACGACAACAACAGTGCTGCGGAGGGTGGCCTGCGCCGTCGCGGCAGTCTGCGCCAGCGCCCCACGCAGAAGAAGAACGACGATGTCGAGGTCGAGGGCCAGAGCCTGCTGTTGATTGAGGAGGAGGAGATCAACGACGAGCAGAAGCCCTTGTTCGCTGGTCATGTTGTTGCTATCCACGAGCGTGCTAGTGGACAAACATTTTCCGGTACTTTGGGTCTTCTGCGCCCGAGCAGCCAGGCCACCAAGGACAAGCAGGATGCCGGCAGACCCAACAACGGAGGCCACCGCCACACCAACACCCGCAACAACAACCGCCACGAGGACGAGAAGCCCAAGATTGTGTGGTTCAAGCCTACTGACAAGCGTGTGCCCCTCATTGCGATTCCCACTGAGCAAGCGCCGCGCGGCTTTGTGGACAACCACCATGAGTATGCCGACCGCATATTTGTTGCCGGAATCAAGCGTTGGCCCATCACTTCCCTGCACCCCTTTGGCAACCTGCTCGAGCAGCTGGGCCCCATGGGCGACGACCGTGTCGAGACTGACGCGCTGCTGCGTGACAACAACTTCCCCTCGGAGACATTCCCCGATGCTGTGCTCAAGGCCGAGGCCGAGCTTGATTGGACCATTGAGAGTGAGGCCGAAGAGGCTCTCGCGGCTCGCCGCGACTTCCGTGAAAAGAAGACGTTCTCGTTCGACCTCAACGGCACTTCGGAGCTGGGCAACGCCGTGCACGTGCACCGGGATGATGCCAACCAGTGGATCGAGGTCGGTATCCACGTGCCTGACATCGCGCACTTTGTCAAGGAGGGATCGGTGATTGACCGCGAGGCCAAGAAGCGCGGTACTGCCGTGCACCTGCTAGACAGACACTGTGCTTTGCTGCCACCCAAGATTGCCAGCGACCTGTGCTCGCTGGTGCCTGGCAAGGACCGCCTGACAGTCAGCGTTGTGTTCAAGATCAACGTCAACAGCATGTCTGTCATTGAGGAGGAGACATATGTTGGCCGCGGTATTATCAAGAGCGGTGCCAAGATCACCATTGACGAGATCAATGATGCTCTGGATGAACCAACCGGCTTTAAGATGGAGGGCCTGGAAGCTGCTGACATTGCTGTCCTGGATGTCATTACGAACAAGCTGCGTGAGACCCGCCTCAATGTGACTGACGAGGCCGTGACACCTCTGCGGCTGCTGCACCAGCTGGAGGACGAGAACCTGCCTATCCAGCGGAACGTTTTTGAGTCCACGCCGGCTGTGGAGCTGGTCGAGGAGCTTGTGCACCAGGCGAATAGCCAAGTTGCGCAGATTCTGGCCAAGGGTCTCCCGTCGCACGCTGTGCTTCGCAGACAGTCAATGCCTAACCATCATCGCGCCGATAAGATTCGTGAGCGTCTTTTAGCGCTCGGCTTTGACATCGATTGCCGCAGCGGCGCTGGTCTGCAGAACAGCCTTTTCAAGATCCAGGACCCCGAGATCCGCAAGGGCATCGAGGCAATTATGATCAAGGCGATGAAGCATGCCAAGTACTTTGTGGCGGGCAAGCTGGACAACAACCTGTGGCAGCACTTTGGCCTGAACCTGTCGGTGTACACACACTTTGCGGCGCCGACGCGGCGGTACATTGACGTGCTGGTGCACCGGCAGTTGGAGCATGTGCTTGCCGGCACTGAGTACAACCCCGAGATTGAGGCGTTCAACACTTATATCGAGGGCTGCAACGCTAAGGTGGAGTCGGCACAGAACGCGCAGGAGCAGAGCGTGCACATTGATGCATGCCGGCGCATGGACAAGAAGCGGCAGGAGGCCAACGGCGACCTTGTGACGGAGGGCATTGTGCTCTGCGTGTACGAGTCGGCGTTTGATGTGCTGATCCCCGAGTGGGGTGTTGAAAAGCGTGTACACTGTGACCAGCTGCCTCTGAAGAAGGCCGAGTTCCGCAAGACGCCCGACCGCGTGCTGGAGCTGTACTGGGAGAAGGGTGTGCCTAGCTCGGCCTACGTGCCGGAGGATGAGCGGCCACGCGCGGCGGCTGCGTCGTCGATCCGGATCAACAATGCGGCAGCTGCGGAGGCTGCACGTCGCGAAGAGGCAGACCGCGAACGCAAGGAGCGCGAGGAGGCTGCTCGCAAGCAGATCGACACGGGCACGATATCGACGGACGATACCGCCGCACTGTTTGACGACGATGACGAAGATGAGGAGGACAACGCATCTGACATCACTGAGGCGATGGCTGGTGCGTCTCTGTCGGGACCTGCTGCACGCAGCGACTCGAGCAGCACACCATCGTGGCTGGAGGTCAGCAAGGACGGCAGCTCGGAGAGCGCGCGTGCCAATGCCGGCGACGCGGCAACACCGGCAGCATCGACCACACCTGATGTGCCCGAGTCGCGCCTGTCGGCTGAGAAGCAGCGGTACCTGAGCCTGCTGACTCTGCGCGAGGAGAACGGCGAGTACATCCAGGACGTGCGCGAGATGACCCGCGTGCCGATCATCCTTAAGACGGATCTCACCAAGAGCCCCCCGTAAGTTTTTTTCCCTTTTCTTTTGTTTTGATATGTTTTGGTTTATATTTGATACTAACAATACAGGTGCTTGACTGTTCGGTCGGTGAACCCGTATGCTCTGTAGACAGGGCATTGCTGTGAGAGGGTCTAGGCACTGCTGAGGATAGCCATGGATTTGGAGAGAAGAAAGAGGGAGACACTGATGTCTCCACGAAAACGGAGATTTGAGATTCGGGATTCCGACGACGGGCTGTTTGTGTTTTGTTTACTCGTTTATACTTTTGTTTATATCTTTTTGCCGTTTGCGATGCGTTGTTATTTGTTATCGTTTTCGTTCTGCTTGTGTCTTGTTGCTTGACTCTTGATTCTTGGACGTTTCTTGTTACTCGTTTGTTCACCTACACGCATTGGAACACGCATTGGATATTTTGTCTCGCGTTGCTACCAACTGCTTGTTGAACAGACATGCTGCCTTTATTCTACATAAACGACTGGGATACACGTTTGCTTATGTCTGGCTATGTCTGCATGCTCAAGCATTTGCCTGGGTCTCTTCGCTTATGTTTATAGTTTTGGATATTGTTATGATTATACTTTTGATTACATCCTTTGAATCTTACTCCCGCTTCCTGCCCTTCTTTCCACGGGTTGTTTACTGATCGCTCGGCTCTGTACCTCTGGCCAGCCTGCTGCTGTGCTGTGTGAAACCTTTGGTGCCTCTGGTCTCGGGAGTGAGGTTCTCTACTCATCTTGATGCAGCGAATGATCGCCCGGGAGGCAGTCGTCAGGCTCTAATGACTGGTGGACGGATGCCTTTCTTGTCTGTTGGTCGGCAGTTCGCAGTGAACAGCCGTTTCAACACGCCGCCGGACGGGAAGCATGGCTCTCCATCCCACCCCAGTCAGATAGTCTGGTAAGCAAAATCCCGGTACGCTGTTTGTTAAACAGAGGAGGGTCACAGTCACTACAAGACGGTACCGGCCTGCTCTCGAGCCGACAGTTTGAGTATGGCCCCGTGCATGAACTCTTGTGCTTGCACCCCCCCCCCCACATGCTGTACCTTGTATCAGAGTATTGCCAGCAGCAGTTGGTAGTCACAGCATTTAAAGTAGCTTGGCAGACGCCGTCCACCCCCCTGTCGTCGTACTCGTGTGCAGGCCCTGTCGGTGTTTGTCAGATAAGATATCCAATGCTGGGTTTGATCGCAAGGCGAACATGAGCTGAATACATGAAGTCATGAAGGCTGTCGACGTCGAGCAGGTGGGAATACGCCACCGAGCTGTTGTAACCAGCATTATATAGCTAGCACTTATAGCTAGCAACTGTAT
Organism: Ophiostoma perfectum; assembly: GCA_029298845.1. NCBI lineage: Eukaryota > Fungi > Ascomycota > Sordariomycetes > Ophiostomatales > Ophiostomataceae > Ophiostoma > Ophiostoma perfectum. The sequence goes on from JANSLV010000073.1 coordinate 81,058, forward strand.
ACAGCAGTTGTAAACAGCAGATGTAGATAGCAGTTGTAGATAGCATTCTATAGCCAGCAACTGTGACCGCAATTGTGGCCAGCAATCGAATATTCTGCTGACTCATTAGATCATAGACAGACTATATGCATTGATTATATAAGCTTTATCGGCATCTATATGTTCACATCAAAAGTGTAGACTAGAATCTACTTCATCTCTGTTATTGTTGGGCATCGCATCCAACACCTGCGCAGAAGACCAGCGGCAGATGGACTGGGCCACGTCTACAAACCCAGTCTCAAGATAAGCTTTTGACATGCAGCCTGTCACCGGATATGCATCACCCATGTGGTTAGCCTTGTCTGCCTTTCAAATAGTAAGATAGATATTCACTCTAAATATCTTACAAACGACTTACTCAGGGTCCTTCTTTTCTACCGAGCCTGTACTCTAGAAGAGCCGGCTGGTATGCTGCCGTCCGTTGAAACCGCGCTGAAACAGTGCCGAGTCGCAAGGTGCAGCCCAATCTCCCACGGCGCAGCGAGTTTAGTACGGAGTATGATGGGCAGCGTCTGGGCGTCCGAGCGTCCATTCATCCGTATTTCCAGGCCACAACTAGCTCACAGCGCAATAGCAGCGAACGCTGGAGCCGAAAGTGGGAGTAGGAGTAGGATATATTTCATCCCAAGGAAAAGGCAATAAATGGGCCGTGTTTCGTTTCCTCGAGCTCTGATTGGTCACTGTGACGTCAGTCACTTACACAATGGCCTCCTTTCTTTTGTCAAAAATACGGAGTCGATGCATCCTGAGGGCTCCGTATTACTAGGTAGTATCTTATCTTACTAGCTTTAACGTTGGAAGTATCTTATTTTCGGAGCTGGATTTAAGCTTATGGGAGACGAACTAGATGCATCGTCATTCTTTTTCTTTCTCTCCGTGTCTTCTTTTGTTATTCTTCTCCATTCTCTTTTCTTCTTTGATTATTCTTCAACTCATTCTCTGCTTTGTTCGCATTCAGTCTAACGTCCACCTAGAACAGTTCACTCCATGGCTACCACTGCTTATCCCATATTTTCAACACAATGCTCTTGGCATCCCTGACACCTTCGGCAACACCCTCTTCCAGCTGCAGCCCCTTGCCCCAGTCCCTCTTCCAGTAACCCTCTCCAGTCCCTCTCAGTAGTAATAATCCTGGTTGCCCTGGACTCACGTCTCCATCTAAAGAGGCTCCGGGGCGGTTGCACGATCATGGATCCTTGTAGAAAAAGTCTCCGTGTCCTCACACATACCGACCTACTCCGTCTTCCCTACAGCAGGCCTTCATCGCACGCCGTCAACAGTAGAGGCGGCTGCTACGGCCCTATTCCATGCTAAACTCAATACACTGGATACACTGGCCCGCCTTTTGTTTATCCATGTCGGTTTCCTCTCTGTTGCTCCGTACTCAGTACTCAGTAGCCCACCCTTCTGTCCCTCTTCCTCATATCCCCCCTCTGCCTCCTACTCCTCCTCCCTCACAACCCCCCCTGCCACCAAAGCCGCTCGCCGGATCGAGGCCGAGCCGTCCCAGGCACAGCAGACGCACATCTTACACAAGCCATCACATCATTACATACGGAGTAGCTTACTCTACTACATGCCCTTTTTCTACCCGCAGCGTACCAGCGAAGCCGTGCGGGCGACTGCATGCCTCACCATACTGCCCCTTCATCTCGTGTACCTCCCCCTCGAGCCCCTGCTGGGATGAGTCGCGTTGTTGCTTGTTCCGGTCTTGGCTTTTGTTTGAATTTTGTGTTCTGCACTCGAGCATGTCTGTACGTGCATGATGCCCTGGCCATGGCGATCGTAGTTCCGTGTTCCGTATTCCGTGCCCATCCGTCGTCTGTAATCTGTAATAGTGGGTAGTAGTCTGTAGTATGATCTGTACTCTGAACGGGAAGCGGGAAGCCCATATACTCCCCTTGTCCTTCGTTTCTTCTTCCTTATTTATCTTCTTTTCCTCTCTTCTTTTTCTTTTCCTCCTCTTCTTTCCTTCTCTATCATCCGCAGTCTCACGATAGTTTGGTCAATAGTCTTTCATTCTTTTCTTCTTTCTTCTCTTCTCTTCTACCCAAAGCACTGGTCTGCTTCCACGGGGATCATCGTCTGTCTCTCTCAATCCAATAATAACAACATCACGGCCTACTCACGATTCTTGCTATTCACGACAACGAAGCCACTCTTTTCCCCTTTTAATACATCTTTAATTCAGTACCCCGGAGGTCAACAGGCTGGTCTTGCTATCATATACAATAAAACGATAAATTCAACAACTCAAACACACAACACTCTCAAGCAGAATGCCTTCTTTCACCAAGACAGTCGCCGTCCTGGCCGGCCTTTTTGCCGCCGCTTCTGCAGCGCCCTCTTTCCCCAAGCTCACGCGCGGCCAGATGCGCTACTACGAGCACAGCAAACGCCAGAACGCTGCTGCTGCCGCCGCCGGTCTCGCTGATGTCGACATCCTGCAGTTGTATGTCTTCCTGCCCCAGTCTCCTCGATTCGCAATGAATGTAACTAACAAGCAAAACAGTGCCCTGACCCTCGAGTGGCTCGAGACCAGCTTCTACCAGCAGGGCTTCGCCAAGTTCCCCGCCTCCGATTTCACCGCCCTCGGCCTCAGCCAGCAGCAGGTCAACGATCTGCTCAGTGTCGGCGCCAGCGAGGCCACCCACGTCACGCTGCTCCAGAGCGCCATCGCCCAGGCCGGCGTCCAGCCCGTTCAGCCCTGCACCTACAACTTTGGCTTCACCGATGCCAAGGGCATGGTCGGTACCGCCGCCGTACTCGAAAACGTCGGCGTCTCGGCCTACCTCGGCGGCGCACCCCTGCTCTCGTCGACGTCGATCCTGAGCACTGCCGCGTCGATCCTGACCCAGGAGGCCCGCCACCAGACGTTTGTGCGCGTCGCCACCGCCGCCGCTGCAGCCCCCGGCGCCTTCGACACTGCACTGTCGCCCAAGCAGGTCTTCTCGCTCGCGGCGCCCTTTATCACGTCGTGCCCTGAGGGCTCCAACCTGATCCTCACGGCCTTCCCGACGCTCACCATGGCCGCGGGTGCCCAGGCCGTCGCCGCCATCGGCCAGACCATCAACGTCGAGTCGTCGGCCTCGGCCGGTGCCCAGTTCTGCGCCTTTACCAACGGCAACGTTGCTGGCGGCACTGCCTTTTCTGCCTTTACACCCGGCACCGGCTGTGTTATCCCGGGCCAGAACGAGCTGGCCGGCCTCGTCTATGTCAACCTCGTCTCACAGGCACCGCTGACCGGTGTGATCACCGACGACATCATCCTCGCCGGTCCCATGGTCATGCAGCTCGCGTAAGACAAGGCAACAGCCAGCAGCGCGTAACGGTCAACGGTCTGTGGACAGGAGTGGTAATCTAATTGGCTCGGTCTTCTCTTCTCTTCTCTCCTTCATTCTCTTATTCCAATATCCTTTTTCTACTCATATTTTGTCTTTTTCTTTTTTCTTCCTCTTTTCTTTCTCTCACTGGGACAATGGGTTTGGGTCAGTATACAAACACAATTCAATAACGTCTTGAGGAATCGGTCTCTGGTGTTTGCTCTTTTGTTCCGTGTTCTTGTGTTCTGGTGTTCTTCTGTACTCTTGTTAGTTTTATACTGCTCTGGGATCTGTTCACTTGCATTTTATTTTAAGTCTTTCGGCTTCACCTCTTCTTTATACCAATCAATAAAAATCAAAATCATAAAACACTCCGTCAACTTTGCCAATACTGTTCCATTGTCGTTGGTTATCGTGATTCGTAAATATGCCATGCCGTACTCCGTGCTCTTTTGCCCTTTTGTTCGTTTGCCCTTTTGCCCTGCAGCTATTCTCCCATCACTAGAACCGCCTAATGTCTGGTGCTCGGTATGCGTCGCGCCAACGCATAGAACTCTCGCGGTTCAGGCCTCTTTCTTCCTCGCGCGCCTCGGGCACCTGGCTTTCCTCCTGGCTGCCACCCCCACGCGTGCCGTCGGCGGATTGCCACAGACTTGGCCGACCCTAAGTGTTCAGTTGCTGTAGACTCCGCCGCGCCCTGCTCGCCTTGGCCACCCCCTCCTCGCCCTTCTTCACCAGGGCCTTGGCCTCTTCCACATCCACACCGTCCTGGCACAGCTCCTGCGCAAGCGCGACAGCCGTTGTGTACTCTTCGTTTTCTAGGGCTGCCCGTGCCAGCCATAGTCGTGCCTTGCTTGTGGCTGGCGTGACTCCTGTTCCTCCTCCACCTCCACCTCCGCCACCACCACCTGCTCTTCCTCCAGCTCCGTCACCGGCTCCCGTATTGTCCTCGTCGTCATCGTCATCTAATCCTCCCCCTGCCATGGACTCGCGGCGTACAGACTCACCAAAGTTGCCGTCCGACTCGCCTTCTTCTTGCGCCATGCATAGCTCCATATACGACTTGGCCTCGTCGTATTCTTGCAGCTGGTCGTACATGAGCGCAATCTGCAAAAGTACTTCCGGGTCCATATAGCCTGACTTTCCACCAGCACCGCCGCTGAAACTGCCCGACGACTCATAGCTTGAGTCTGCCAGCAGTGCCCGCTTCAGCGCCTTGATGCCGTCGCGTGGCCGTGAAATCTTTTGCAGGCACGAGCCCACTGCCATCCACATCTTGCCGTCCCATGGCCGCAGTCCGGCGGCCTTCTTGTAGTAGAACAGCGCATACGTGTGCGACTCGAGCACTTCGTACGTCTGGCCTAGACCGTACCACGCGCGGTAGTCACGGCGGTTAACGTCGACGGCCCGGCGGTACGACTCAATGGCCGCGTGTGTGTTTTTTAGCTCCACGTACTCGTGGCCCATCAGTGTCCACGCCGATAGGCACGAGCGGTCTAGCGCGAGCGCGCGCCGAAAGTACTGCACGGCTTTTTCGTGCGCCGACATGAGCGAGTAGTAGTTGCCGATCACGACGCACGTCTCGGCGCGAAACTTGTCGAGGCTCGAGCACAGGTGCGCCAGGAACGCCAGCTTCGGCCGCAGATTCAGAACATACAGGATATTCGAGTAGTGGTCCAGCGAGTCGAGGCGATGCGGGTGCTGGGCGAGCAGCATGCTGAAATGCTGCTCGGCGGCGATCAGGTCCTTACTGTGATACGCGAGCATCGCGCTGCAGGTCAGGAGGAAGGACGACGTCGGGAAGATGCCGAGCAGCTGGTCGACCGAGTTTGCGAGGTTGTGGCCCTGCTGGTAGAGCTCGAGCGACGCATGCAGGTGGAAGATGAAGGACACAATGTTTTGGGGCAGGCGCGGCGCAATCTTGTTGAGCTCGTCGACGCGCGAGATGAGCGCCGTCATCTCGAGCCAGCAGCCCCAGTTCATAGGGAAGCGGTGCACGCTGCGGATAAACCACTCCATTGCCTCGCGCTCGTTCTTCTCCTTGGCCAGCACCATACCGTAGAGATACTCGAGCCAGCCCTGGCTGATGACGCCCGTGCCCGGCCGCTGCGCGCCGTCGACTTCGCCGCCCATGCCTTCGAGCTCGCCGTCCTCGCCAAGGTTCTGGTCAAACCACGTCTGCAGATAGGCACTGATGACGCGCAGCTGGCGGTTGACGACGTCGCCCGTGTCGTGCGGGCCCATGACCATCTCGACCTCTTCGTCCTTTTTCTTCTCGCCCGAAATGAGCTTCGCATAGAGGGCCAGGAACAAGCTCCTTTGACTCAGCTCAGGAAGTGCGTGCACAGGGTCGGCATGCAGGGGTGAAGTCGCCGACGTTGTTGTGTGGGCGGTGGGCGGCGCTGCTGCCTTGCCGGCCTCCTTTTCTTTTTTAGAGCTCAATGTATCCTTGCTGCCTAGCCGGCTGCCACGGAACGACGCCGCCGCAGACGCATACTCGTACTCTCCACTGCCTTGGGTGACATCGTCGTGGTCTTGCCGGTGTGTTGCGAGCACGCCAGACATGAGCGAGTCGGGCAGAAACACGGCGGCGCATCGGTCGTACTCGCGGCAGTCGAAAAAGGACTTGGCGAGCAGGTACTTGTTGATCTCGGCAGCCTCGAGCCGCGCCTCGTTGAGATCGACATTCTGTGTCACAATCACCGGTACCGACGCGGACAACGAGTCGCCCCCCGCAGCCGACTCGGGTATAGACGTCAACAGCTCCGCGGCCCTGGTAGGTGTCAGAACAGGCAATGGAATACGACTGGCAATCACGATGGCAAATAGGAAACAGAGACATACCATTTAGCAGACTGATAGAGACATCTTTCGGAGCACTTGACGACGGCGTCCTGCAGCGCCGACCGCAGTTGCTGGGTCTCCTGCTTCGTGAGGCCCATCAGAGAGAGTGTGTGTTGTGTGTATTGTATAGTGTATCTTGTCGTTTTTTGTTGCTGTTAAGCTCGAGAGAAGCTTGGCTCCCCCAATGGCCGACGAGTCAGTTCTTTGTCGCGTTGTGGTGAGTGGTGATAGTCGAGTTGTGCGGCTGTGTTCACGTGCGTGCCGCAATGCCGTTCATTCCTTCTCAATGTGAATTGCAGATTTGCCACTAGCAGTCGCTCTTTCCTAGAGCAGCTGTAAGTCGGTGTCTCCTTCTCGATATGGAATATGGCGCAGTATGGCACGTCGTTCGTTCCTTCTCGATGAGGTCAATGGCTCCTTCCCAAGCCTTGCCAATCGCAAGCGCGTCACTACTGGGTGCCCACCGTGTCTCGCCCAGTGCTTTCTCTATTCTGCCGCGGCTGTTTGTTATCGCGTGCTATCTCGTTTTCTGTTGCTGTATTCAGCTCACCGCCTTTTATCCAGGGCGCTGTATTACCCCTAGCCATCGGCCCAATCAGAATGCCCCACCCGCCGTTATTACCCTTTTCTTTCTACCGCCCCTCCATCCACGATCGGACGGACCCTTGAAGAATAGGAGTATAATACCCATTCACCGAGTCTTTGGTCTGAACTACTGGACAATTTGTTCGCGCCTCTATACTCACCTTTCAACCTCCCAACCAACACATACAACGGACACAATGGCGCAGAAGACGACCCTGCAGGAGTTCGAGTCGGTGTTCCCGAAGCTCGAGAAGACGCTGCTAGACCATGCGGCGAGCTTCAAGCTGCCCCCCGCCTACCTCGAATGGTACAAGCAGAGCCTGGAGATCAACGCAATCGGCGGCAAGTGCAACCGCGGCATGTCGGTGCCCGACTCCGTGTCGGTGCTGCTGGACCGCGGCCTGAGCGAGGACGAGTACTTCAAGGCGGCGACGCTGGGCTGGATGACGGAGCTGCTGCAGGCGTTCTTCCTAGTGTCGGACGACATCATGGACACGTCAATTACACGCCGTGGCAAGCCGTGCTGGTACCGGCACGAGGGCGTGGGCATGATTGCGATCAACGACGCCTTCATGCTGGAGTCGGCCATCTACACGCTGCTGCGCACCTACTTCAAGGAGCACCCGTCGTACGTCGCGCTGATGGAGCTGTTCCACGACGTCACGTTCCAAACGGAGATCGGCCAGCTGGCGGATCTGCTGACGGCGCCCGAGGACAAGGTGAACCTGGACAACTTCAGCATGTCCAAATACCAGTTTATCGTTGTGTACAAGACGGCGTACTACTCGTTCTACCTGCCGGTGGCGCTGGCGCTGCACCAGCTGGAGCTGGGCACGCCCGAGAACCTCAAGACGGCCGAGTCGATCCTGATCCCGATGGGCGAGTACTTCCAGATCCAGGACGACTACCTCGACAACTTTGGCCTGCCCGAGCACATTGGCAAGATCGGCACGGACATTATGGACAACAAGTGTTCGTGGCTCGTGAACCAGGCGCTGGCGATCGTGACGCCCGAGCAGCGCAAGGTGCTGGAGGAGAACTACGGCCGCAAGGACAAGGCGGCCGAGGCCGAGGTCAAGAAGCTGTTTAACGAGCTGAAGCTGGAGCAGCTGTACCTGGACTACGAGGAGAAGGTCGTGGGCGAGATCCGCGCGCATATTGCTCAGATTGACGAGAGCAAGGGCCTGAAGAAGGGCGTCTTTGAGGCCTTCCTGGCCAAGATCTACAAGCGCAGCAAGTAGGTTGCCGCTATCCGGCCATTGGTGTTTATATTTATATATTTAGCGAGAAAAAGCTGCGGGGGAAAGTACGAAAACATACGATACACAATCGGGCGGACAACGAGATAACCATACTTAATAGAGTCTGTCAGTCACAAGCAGCGGCTTGAATTACAATTACTTAATACTCTGAGCAGTGAATTGGAATGTGTAGTAGATTGGAACGATGTTAACATCGTTTACACTGCCGTAGCAAAAACGCCGACCATATGAAATAAACAGCTGGAAGCAAGGAAGCAAAGCAAACGCCATCTAGTCGTCTAGATAGATACGATGAAAGGGGACATGATAGAAAGAGAATGGATAAGCAGATGTAACACCAGCGACCGGCCATGTGATTGTAGACAGCCATAACTCCAAGCTGAACAGAACGTGAGGGACATAACGAGAGAGGGCAACAGGCAACAAGAAAGCAAAGGAGAGACAAGAGAGGAAAGGCTGACAAGGAAACAACGGCTATGGCTTGCCCTTAGCCTGATGCTCCTCTTCGTCGTCTTCAAAATCCTCGTCAAACTCCTGCTCTTCATCGCTGTCGTCCGAGCCAAAGTCAAAATCACCCTCGTCGCTGTCGGCCCAGAACGCATTGTCCTCTTCAACGTCGTGGCCCGGCTTGTTCTTGGCTGCCGCGTCGTCGTCAAACTTGGTCGGCATCACAAAATCGGCGGGCATCGCGTGCCGCGACGTCTCGACAGCCTGCTTTGCGCGTGCGCGGTACGACGCCTTGTCGTCGCGGTAGCAGACACTCGCATCGACGTTGGCGGGCGAGTTAATCTCGGGGTTGTCGAGCAGCAGCAGAATGCTCAGCATCACGGACTCGACGCCCTGCAGTGGGGACCAGCGCTCGCCGGCCTGTTCGCCGGACATGACGTCGTCGCCGGGGCTGTGCAGGATCGAGATGCAGATGTTGCCGTTGTTGTAGATATTGGGGTGGAAGATGGGCGTGGTAAAGCGGAAGGACGGTGGCTTGTAGGGGTAGTCGGTAGGAAAGCGAAGTTCGCCGGTGAAGTAGCCGCCAGCGTAGTCGGAGTCGGGGTTCACGATGACGAGGGCGATGCGCCAGACAAAGAGGTTATCTTCGGGGGCCTCGACGCGGAGCCAGTTCAGCTGCTGGACGGCCTTGAGTTCCGACAACAGACGGTTCCTTGCGCCGGACATTGCGTGGGTTGTCGAGAAGATGGCTGTTGGGTAGAAGTCGTGGAGAGTTGGGGAGGGGGGAGAGAGGCGGATGGGGGGAGAGACGGGCTGAGAGAGAATGAGAGAGAGAAGGATGCAAGAACGAAAGAGCTCGAGAAAAAGATGGGAATGGCGAGAAGAAATTCAAAGTGTCGGAGAGCAGTCAGAGAGAGATGGACCAGAAGGAGCGCGTGACCGGAGGAGGGGCGGTGGGCGATAAGATAGCGGCGATAAGGATAAGTTGGTGGGCGGTGATGGTCAACGGACTTCGAGGGGGTGAAGTAAGGGCCGAGAGAAAGACAAAACGAAGACGAGACTGACAGAGCAGCGTAGATATGAAGACAATGGCAGGGTGTGTGCAAACGACAAGAGTGAAGCGTCTCGGGTTGGGTGAGACAAAGGGGTTCTACTATCCACGCATCCGTGATTCCTGATTACTAAGAGGGGCGGCCGAACACTGCGTTCTACATTGCTCAGTGCGTATTTTCGAAACATGCGCGACGCAGCAACGACAAGCAGATTATGTACAGCGATTTGACCAGTTGGATCTAGTTGTAGATGATTCTGGTTGTAGATAATATTGCGATTATTTTAGGTTTATTTGCATGTATGTTTCTATAGTGCCAATAGTCGACATATACACATAATGACTAATATCAACATAGAACATATTCTCTACATATCCCGACAGAGCATGTATTTTCAAGCAGTGTAAAGAGTGGCGAATCCTTCGAAAAAGGTCTAGGTAGGCAATAGGGGTTTGTGCTCTTCTCAAGACGTGAGATACATGTGTACAAACAGCAGGTAAGGGGAGATGAGAGAGGTGTGAGATAGAGGCGAGGCAGAGGTGAGAGGGTGGGAGAGAGGTGTCATTTAAGACAACACGTCCCAAACACCTCTAATATCAGTTTGTCTATTCTAGAAGACTCGGCGACCACGAAGATTAGTATTAGTAGGAATAGTGCGCCAGAGAAAGTGCTGCTGGGCGTGCTTGGTGCCAGGGCTCGACGCAGCTGCAGGCCAACGGAACGCAGTCGACTTGGTCAGATGAGACACGCATACAACATAAAAATAAAATAAAAGATAATCATTATTCATTCAAGCTAAGATTCCATCCATCGTATATCATGTCTAGTAGCGAGACGCGTGCCTAGTACCGCGCAGTCGGCTCGCGCGACTCGCCCACTTGCCCGGCATTGTTGCTCGGGATGCGCGCCAGCAGCGGCACCGGCGGCACATCACGCGCGCTGCGCCCGTGGTGGGCCACGCTGCGGCTGCGCGACACGGCGGCCGCGGCGGCCGCGCCAGAGGACGACGTCATAGTCTGCGACCGGCCAGCGCGCGACGGCGGGGGGTAGCTGGGCGCGTTTTGAAAGTCGCGTCGCACCGGCGCAGCACCTACGTCGTTCTGCTTCGGGTTGCGATCGGTGGCGAGGTCGACGAGGTGTGCGCCCTTGGGGGCACGCACGCCGTGGCCCTTGCCCTCCCTGGACCACTGCGGCGCCTCTTGGAACTTGGGTGTCAAGTCGACTAGAGGCTGGGGCAGGTTGGCGTTGTTTGGGGGAAGAGGAAGAGGCGGCGCCTGCGCATCGGGCATGACGGCTCGGCGCGTAGACCGGGTCGACCGGCTGCGTCCCAGTCCAGACGACTGCTGGAGCTGCTGCTGCACAAGCTGGGGGTACTGCAGGCCTAGCGGGATGTCTTCCTGTGAGCCGGGGCGGGACGTAGGCCGCGAGTTAGCGTCTCGGGCGATCGAACGGCTGCGTTGGTGCTGGTGGGCCTGGACCTGTACTTGGGCCTGCTGAGCAGAATGCTCGCTGGCAGAAGGGAACCATGACGACGGAGCAGCCAGCGGGGCCGACTGGAGGCCACTGCGGCTCGCATCCAATTCGGCATCGCCTCGGTCGCTGCGCGCGCTACGGCCGCGCTCTCTCTGGACCTGGGCGGGCTGTCTGCCGCGGCTAAAGTCGAGTGTCGGGTCAAAGTTGCCGACGCCGCCAAAGAGGGACTCGTCTGTCGGCCGCCGCGCGTGCTCGTGTGCAGCATTGCCACCGGTAGACCGTCTGCTGAGCGACCGCTGTAGACCACTCTTGAGCAGCGCCATGGACACGGGCGGCCGGCTCCTCTCTTTTTCGCCTTTGTCGAACTTCTCACGCTCCCGATCGTGCTCATCCAGTCTATACTCGTTGGAAGGGCGCGCAGCCCGTCTTTCTTCCGACGTGGGCGGCCTTGCCACCGCCGTGGACGGTCGTCTCTCTTCTCTCGCGTCTTTCGTGTCAGAGGGCACACGCTTCGCGAGGTACCAGCTGCGCCAGCCAAAGACGCGCTCGTAGAAGACACGTGCGACGGCTAGGTCGTCTGTTGAGAAGAAGTGGACATAGTTTTCGGTGTTGATAAAGACCGTCGTGCGCTGCTGGCTCTTGACAGCAAAGCAGTAGGTTTTGGGGGGCCGCAACTGCTTCATCTGGGCGTCGGTGGGCGTGTAGACGTCGTAGTCGGACAGATGGCACAGGCTAAGAAGGTCGTGGCTGTCGGCGTCTTCCTTTTTCGACGCGACCATCTGGCCAGTCTCTTCGAGAAGAGAGATGTAGCGCTTATTCCAGCGGCCAGGCTTCTGGGAGTGGTGCATCTGCATGGAAAGGAAGCCCGGCGGTGGCGCGCGGCCGCGCGGGGCATTAAACAGATCGAGGTCACTTTGGTGGCCAAACTTGGTGAGGCTCGTAGTGCTGAGAGAAGCAGTGGCAGCCGAAGAAGCTGCTGCTGCTGCTGCACCGTCGACCCGCATAATGGCAAATGTATTGTCAGCGTCCGTGTCCCACGAGTTCATAACGTCGCGGATGCGTTCGTATCGGCGCAGGCGACGCTCGAGACCGAGCCGGGTGTAGGACTCGACGAGGATAGACGAAGACAGGTCGACAAGGCCGGCGGGCAGCAGGGGCGCGGCAGCCTCGAGGGCGTCGGCGACGGTGGTCTCGGGCAGGATGGTAATGGTGGCAGAAAACTGCTGACAGCGGACAACGACGTAGCGGCAGCCGGGCTCGCCAATGGGCGATTGAGATGAGTCGGGCATGTGCGTAGACTTGAGTGGAGGTGGTGAAGATGACTGGGACGGAGGTGACGGCGGAGATCGTGCTGACGACTGAGGCTGCGACGGCTTGGGAGTATGTGACGGCGTGTGTGAAGGCGTATAGAACGGCTGTTGTGACGGCTGAGGCTGGGACGTCTTGAGTGATGGCAGCGAGGGCACGGGTGGCTCTTTGTGGAGGGTGCTGGCCGATTTCTGTAGTGTATTCGACGCTGCTTTGTCTGCCTTGTCTGCTTTGTTTCGCCGCGTGAAGAGGGAGAAGCGCTCGCGCGAGGGCGACTTGGCCTGCCGTTTGGGGTCGAGGGGTGGTGTGAGGGACGCAGCAGCCAGTTCTTTCTGTAGCCGCTCGAGATCTTTGCGTTTCTGCTCTTCGAGGAGGTGTTGGTGGTGGTAGTCGTCGGCGTCGGTTGTTGCGTCGGCCGAGTCGTCGTAGATGTCGCGGCGCGGCAGGGGAACAAGCGTGAGAGGTGACTGTAGAGGCTGTGAGGTTTGAAGAGAAGAGGCTGGAAAAGAGGTCTGGAGAGCAGAGGTCTGGAGAGTTGGCAGAGTTGGCTGGGGCGGCTGGAAAGGAGACGCTGGTGGCGCTGCTGCAGGAGTGGTTGCATGTGCATGTGCATGTGCAACACCAGCTGTGTGTGCTGCTGCAGATGCAGGTGCATGTCTCATATGGGACGACTGGGGTGAGGAGAGCTGAGGAGAGGCATGAGGTGAGGATGACGGGTCCGGCATGGGCGGCGCTGCAGTGGCCAGCCGCGGAGGCGCACCCATGGAGCGGCGCGCGAGGTAGCGCGAGGGGAAGCGCTTTGGTGTTGTGGATGAGTTGGAGCTATCATTGCTGCTGTTGCTGGTGGACGTGGGCAGGGTGGCGGGTGCAGCAGGCTGTGCTGTCGCGAGAGGCTGTGGTGGCGGCTCGACGAAGCGCCGGGACTCGGGGACGTTTTTGCCGCGTATGGTGCGGTAGCGCGACGGCTTGGGCGCCGGCTGGACGTCTGTTGCATGCATGGTCTATGTGGTTGTGTCTGCGATAGCTGGCTCTGGAGGGTGAAGGTGAGGTAGTGATGTAGTGAGGTAGTGTGGTAGTGTGGCAGTGTGGTGAGGAGGAGGTGACAAGTAGGACGACGATGATGTTGAGTCGACAAGCGAGACGAGGCCGGACAGGGCAGACCAGAATAAGCGCCGGACTGCGAGTAAAGAGAAGAAGAGAAGAAGCGAAGAAGAAGAGAAAAGGAGAAAAAAAAAGAAGAAGACAAAATAGACAAAAAGAAGGCCAATACGATGAAAGAAGAAAAGAAAACAAGACCAACAAACAACGCGTGTTGTTGCTCGTCCTGGAATGCGATCAATGCGGAGAAGTGTCGAACCGGCGCGCCATTCTCTTGAGTATGTAGACGGAGTGTCTTATGCGTGTCGGCCAGTTGGATCAGAGACCAGAGACAGAGACCGGAGACGAGTGACCGATGATCAGAGATGAGAGGATGAACGGTCAAGAAAAGAGATCGGAAGAAGAAGAAAGGAAAGAAGGAGAGAAAGAAAATAAAGAATAAAGAGAAGAAGAAAAAAAAGAAAGACGAAAAGAAAAAAGACAATAGACAACCAAAGTCGATCAAAGTGATGTTAGATTGTGATGTGGAAGATTGACATAAAAGAAAGAAGAAAAGAAGAAATGGAAAAAGGTGATGGATCGACGGCGAGGTCTTGTCCCATGTCGATTTAATTGGAGGTTGTTTTATTTGTTTTGTTTTATTATTATATTATTTTGAAGAAATTGAAGGATCATGTGGGTAGACGACGAGAGGAGACAGCCTGCGATACTACACGAGCCACAGTACGAGAATGCGCTGAATGCAGACTCCGTACTACTAATAAATACTAACTACTCACGATGACGTGAAGGCCGCGAATGAGAAGGCGTTCTGGGGTAGTCGCGCCCAAACGGAAGGAGCGAGGAAGGGGCATTACGCCGTGGAAGGAAAGAGCGCCAGCAGCTAGTGTAGCCAGAAGAGATTTCAAGGGTCGTGCTTTCCTTCTTCGTACGCTCGTGTGTCGTTCCTTCCCTCGCCTTTTTCCTCTTTCCCCCTCAGTCCTCTGTTTCGTCTGCTGCCGTCCCTTGCCTATATTGTGTATATTATGTAATCTTATATATTCCCTTGCGTCTACGGAGGAGTCTCGCGGAGTACTCATCTCTCTTGTCTGTTATTCCGCTCGTTGTCTCTCTCTCTCTGGCTCTCTCTACTCATCTCTACTCTCTACTGTGGCCGTCTACTCATCTACTCTCTACTGTGGCCGCTGCCTGCATAGCCGTAACGATAAATGAAATGCAGTAATGTGTCTTACTCATTGTGTGATCACAGTATTGATCTAATAATAACCACTCTTCATTCGTTCTTCGTCAAGGCCAATCTCGTCTGAACATACTGGAAATCAAATTACACTACTATTACATCTCTTCTTACACCAAAGATATGCAAGATACAACATGAAAGCCATCGTATTACTCGTACAGCTATTCTGTATGGAGCAGATGGCCTTGGCGGAGGATCGTGAGCAATACGAGCTGAAGCAGCATAAAAGACGTTTAAGTGGCTGTGGTTGGGACGAAACAACACGTTGGACCAAAGACAAACTTACCCCTGAGATCATCCAGCTAACTCCGATCACAAGTACGCTCGCAATTACACGCATGTATGACATTATGCCTTGTGTATGATAGTGGGAAGAAGTAGGAGCATAGTTTACTTTAAATTTATTTGTCTTTGTATGATACAGTTTGTTTCATCCATCTTGCTTATGTCAGCATATTCATGTTCTCTCCTTTTCTGTCATTTTATCTCCTTTTCTGTCCTTTTCTCTCTTCAGCTCCTTAGCTTCTCAGTCTGCACCCACACTCAGTGGCGCACCGCCTTGAGCTCGCGCCGCCACCATGCCTCAAAGTCCTGCGTGTGCACTGCGATCCCAATATCCTTGAGCGCCTTTGTCGACAGGTGGCAGTCGTACGGTCTCTGCACACCGCCCGGCACATTGCCGCCCGTCGGGTCCGGCTTGAGCGCCGAGATGTCGCCGCCCAGCACCGACGCCAGCAGCTTGCAGATCTCATACTTGGTCGTCTTGTGCTCGCTCGAGAACTGCAGCACCGTAGGCAGGCGCTCCGTCGACGTCGCGTACTTGGTCGCCACATCCACCAGCACGCGCGACACGTCCTCCGTGTTCGTCGGGTACCGCACCGACCAGTCGTCCATCTTGCCCTCGGTGCCCGCCTGCGCCTTGAGCACCGTGTCCAGCAGCACATTCACGGCGCTCTCGGCATTGCGCTCGGCCGGGCCGTACAGCACGGGCACGCGCAGCACAACGCCCTTGCCCTTGGTGGCTGACTCGTAGACGGACAGGACCGCCTTCTCGCCGTCGAGCTTGCTCTCGCCGTAGTAGTTGGGCGGGTGGGTCGGCGAGTCGGCCTCGTACGGCGCGTCGCCCTTGGTGCCGGGGAACACGTAGTCCGTCGAGATGTAGATCAGCGTCGCACCGCGCGCCGCACACAGCGTCGCGAGCGTCTTGGATGCCTCAATGTTCAGGCGGCGCGTGCCCTCGGGGTCCTGGTCCACCTTGTCGGGGAACCGGTTGGCCGCGCAGTGCACGACGACGTCGGGTGCCGCCGTGTCGAGGGCAGCCTTGATTTCACTCTCCGACTCGAGGTCGACCTTGAGCAAGCCGGCGCCGGCGCGCGAAAAGGCCGTGCCCGTGACGGTCCAGTCGGCGAAGTTGAATGCGCGCACGACCTGCCGGCCCAAAAAGCCAGAGGCGCCAGTAACAAGAACGGAAGGCATTGTAGGATGTAGATGTAGTGTCGGATGGATGTCGAGACGGAAGCTAGATTGATGTCGAGACGAATGCTAGATTGATGTCGAGATGGATGCTAGATTGATGTCGAGACGAATGCTAGAAAGATGTCAAGGAGAGTCGACTGAGGCAATAAGCAAACATGAGTCCAACAAGTCCAACACGAGATTGCCAAAGCTCAGGCGACTCCCCGAACGGTAGCTCCGATGGCGGGGCAGTAGAATAAAGAAGTGGGTGACCGCTGGCGGCGCGGCCTGTTTACCGACCGTAGCTTTCTTATCTTTATCGATAAGTCGACGTCATAGCTCGACAAGTCTGTTTTCTTATTGTATGAAGTACTCGTATGCACTTACATCCCGCTGTTGCCACTCTTTTTTTTTGCTTGTCCACCAAAGATGATCGATCCAGGTGCAGATGCTATAGAGTGGGATCTTGTCAGCCGGGTTGATGTCTTGTTCCCTCTCCCAGCTGTAGCATTACCACGAGTTCTTTACCAGTCCGGGGCTGAAGGGACATCCGGAGCTGAAGGGACAAGTGCGGGACGACTATATTAACGTAGCCGGTAATCTTATACACAAGAGAAGAGGGAGAAGGGGCGAGGCCGGGAGCCAGTTTAGGAAGACTACCCGCATAATCACGAGCCTTGCCAGACTACATATATATGCGTATGTCGTGACATCCACGAACAAATATAATCCGCCGAGGCCAAGGGCTTACGATATTACAACTGCCGGGGCTAGCCTTGTATTCCACGGGCAGAATGTGAGGGGATTCGCAAACAATTCTAGGCAACCGTCTATCATGAGCTTTGCTAAGAATATAAAAAGATGCATATTGAATGCGATAGGCCAGGGTTTATTTCCTGGCTGGTACCATGCCGTAGCCCCACCAGTCTGGCAAGTAAAAGTCATATCAAGATCGCAACTGTGCATAATCCCATTCGAAGGATCTGGTCCGATATTGCACCAATACTACGTGATAGTATGCGCCGGGCTGAACCAGTGATGTGTGAAACCCAACAGCTGCAATATCATTTGCATTTCGACCACGCCTGCCCGTCGCTATTTCTCCTGAACAACAATCATTTGTGAATTATTTGCATCTACGTTCTTTATCTCTTGCCCGCAATGGCGCAAAACGCATTTCCTATCGAGGAACGGCTCAGGATCCTGGTATTACAAACATAATGTTCTTCGTGTTGATTGCTTTCCAGTTCGAAGGCGGCTGACCCTGGGTTTGAGCAGCGTACAATGATCAATAAGGGCAACACAGGCGTCGTGATGCTTCTGCCAGGTGGCGACCGTGTCATAAAATCCCCTGTGCCATGGGCGTCAGAGTACCTCCGGCAGTTCCAGCGCGAGCAGCTGCGCCGTGAAATCGACGTGTACCTCTATCTGCCACAGGGCCACCGCCGGCTCATCCGCATGCTCAAGTATAATTATAACAGTGGCGATGATCGAGAGAGCGAAGACGTCTCTATCACGCTCGAGTATATGCCGAATCATTCGTTGCGGAGCTATCTCCAGGGCGGCGCCCAATTCCCCAGCCCGGACGACGAGCAGCGCGCGCGTGGCGCTGCCATCCCCCAGCGTCGGCGCGCTAGCTGGGCGCTCGAGGCCACCGACGGCGTCGTGCTTCTCCACGCCCACGACATTCTCCACGCTGACCTCAGGCCAGACAATATGCTACTCGACGACCGGCTCCATCTGCGCCTGATTGACTTCTCCGGCTGCTCGCTGCGCGGCACCCCCGCACTGTCCTACGAAAGTGCTGCATTCTACATGCCGCGCACGCCCGAAAACAGCAATGGCAAGGTGGGCTGCAGTGTGGCCACCGACCTCTTTGCCCTCGGCTCCACCCTGTTCCAGATCATGACCTGCTTCCCACCCTGGGACGGGCAGTCGCACGACGAGACCGAGGCGCACTATGAGCGCGGCGAGTTCCCTCCGTTGGTCAAGGATGGCCCTGACGGCAACACTACTCCAATACTCTTTTCCGATATCATCTGGCGCTGCTGGCATGGCCAGATCGCGACTTCTGCGGACGTACTTGTCGCGCTCCAGGCCGAGATTCGCGCCACGTTTGGACCAGAGGACTTGGCTTTCATCGAGCAGGAAAGCGGCATCTCTCTAGGCGAGGCACGAGCTGTGCAGCATCAAATTCCTCTGACATTAGAGAATGCTTGATCACCGGTTGTACGTGGGCTTTTTTCTTTGGTTCTCTGCTTTTGCAATACGTGACCGGCCAGGTATAGGGCAGTTAAGACTCTGCCCGGAATTAAAATACAAGGTAAAAGTAATTCTATAAGAGATTTAGATAGACGTAATGAAAGTTCACAAGAAAACCACGAGAACCACGGGGCTATTATCCAAATATGGCAATGCATTTTAGCAATATTAAAAAAAAAAACATACACCTTATTCGGCGGCCTATATAAGTCGGGCGGGCTCTGAGCATTCGTCTATGAGAGGAGAGTCACCATGACTGTGTCGTCCTTGCACTGCTAGGGTTTTATTGTTTCATTGCTTGTCGTCTCCAAGTTCTCTAACTGCATATCTTCTTCATAGTCACTCCGTTCCTATAAAAACACTGCGAACGAGAAACCCGTTCCTAGCTGATGCTGTAACAGCCGTCGAGTTATTTCTTCTAGCCCATTGGTACCAAAGGACAGAGGCTTACGTTGCTACATCGTGAGGGACAGCCATTCGTGTTCTTGATATATATCTGACGGCTGTATATATACTAGGAACCTTTGTTGCTTTGTGTAGTAATCGCAGTGTACATGTCGCGATGTCACTTTGACCTGGTGTACTTCTTCGAGTATCTGCCGACACCTGTCGCCTTAATATCAGTCAGAGCACAACACATCTTGCCACTGGGGATGTCTGTTGGGGCTTAAATTTATTTATTGCTTTAATTGTGTTTATTGTTTTTGTTGCTCTTACTGCTCTTTATATATTGTGTCTTCCTCATCTGTTGTATTTCATGCTCTCAACTACTGCCATCTGTTTCTTCAACTCGTCCGTCTTCTCCCACCAACCACATCTCTTCTACTTCATCGCAATGGACAACACCAGCGGCGTGCGTCGTGGCGAATGGCATTCCGTTCCGAGAGACTCTGTGTCCGACGACGCATTTTCAATGGCCGAGACTATGGCCCCAGTAGCAGATCCTGCTCCAGCTGCTGGCCGCACGCCGGAAGCAGACGCGGCACCCATGTCCGAGGCCATGTCTTCGCAGCCTGCCAGCGCGGCAGAGGAGCTCAGACGCGAGACCGAGAAGCTTAGGTTGCTGCTCGGAAGGATGGAAAATCTTACCTTCACGGGCACCGTCACGTAAGTTTGCATGTCCATACCCTTCAGAATGACCATCCTACTGACATAAACAGTACGTATGAGTGCAGTAGGTGCCAGAAGACCAATTCTAGTATGCAGGACCTCAAAATCGGTGTCATCTACGCGGTAGTGATATTCGCTGTATTTATATCCTGTCTGGTTTCTGGGATGGCCGCCATACACCTGTTTGGATGGCTTCTGCCTCAATTCTGAGCAGCCACACCTGCGCCGCAGACCTGCAGAAGGTGTTCACAGATGGTATTTGGGGCGACGCTGTGGTCCATTGGCTGCGTCCTGCTTATGTCATACATCTTATGCCATATACTTGATCTTGACGAGCACGAGTCAAGTGCGGGTGAGACGGTTGCATGCATATAGATACGTGACGTTCTGACGTCCCGTCACAGCCGGAGATGAAAGACAGGACAACAATGAGGATGCAAGATGCGTTGCTAGACCTCAGTTAGACGGCCATCCTTCCACCCAATGATTCTACCCAATAATTCTAATAGATAATTTTGATAATCATTTCAATAAGGATATTTTATGTAATTAATTTTTATTCGACGAAGTCTGATTCCTGTAAAAGGGAAGAGCCTGAGAGTACGAGCAAGAGCAAGGCAAGAGCAAGTGACAGCTCTCGGAGAGGGGAAGGTGTCCCCGTGCGTGAAGCGGAGAGAAATATGGGGCTGGCGGCTCATGTAAGAGGAGAGCAGGCATAGCACGAGAGGGGAAGACGACAGGTTGAAGAGGTCGAAAGGGCCTTGCAAACTAGACGCAGTCGACTCACCATCTCTTTCTTTTGTCTTCCTTTCAAGTGTCTTCCAACCATCTCTTCTTCGTCGTTTGGTCCGCTTTTGGCACTTTTTTTTACGTTGGATACAAGGCTGTTGAGCCGACGTTGATTCGGAAAGAGCGAGCGAGCACGAGCGAGGCAAACGAGGAAGGAGTATTGTACAACAGAGATCAAGCGGAAAGAGCGACTGACAAAAGTCACGATAGCTTACTACGCCTTTAGACCTATTGACGGCACAGCCTCACATCAACGCGAATCTACACCATAGACCCTGACTCAATCGACGTCTGCGACTTGCACGCCTGAGCTACTGCCGACGTCCCCCTAGCCGTTGAGCCAAGGTATGAATACCAAGATGAACTCTCTTCAAAACTTGACGCAATAGCGAGTACAGCGAGCTGACGACAACAGCTACAAGTGGAATAAGTTTGACGATGCGCGAGATATAGACGCATACAATAGTGAAGAAAGGTTCTTATGAGAGGGAACTAGGGAAAGGAGTCATCAGTGGAGACGGCGCGGCAGAAGCTGTGTTTTGTTGACTGTGTGGCTGTCTTGATTCTCATTCCTCGCTGCCTTTTTTTTTCTTTTTTTCTCTTCTTCTTTGTTTTCTTTTGTCATTTTTTACTATCTGCTTTTCTTGTTCTGTTATTTGATCCCATATCCTGCATACCATCTGTCCCCCGTCTCTGCCTGTTAGCATGGCCGCGTCGTGGTCTCTCTTGCGGCCGGCCGTGGTCCACAGCGCGCTGCCGATGCCGCTTAAAGTGCCGCTCGCCCTGCCGATGCCTGCCGTCGAGCAGCTTTCCCGCTCGAACCGCAAGTGGCACTCTTCCAGCCGGTGTTCTCAGAGAGCTTCTCACCATAACACGCACCCACAGACGCACCAGCAGACCCTGCCCCAGTCTCTTGCCCTCACGCGCCATCAGCAGCCGCTCCAGCTCGTGCGCCGCTCAGTGACTGCCGCATATTCTACATCAACAGAACCAACAGCAAGCTCAACCAAAGTGATCCCGCCAACGACTCCCTTTGCCCAGCTCACCGTCGCTGCACCTCGTGAGATCTACCCCGGCGAGCGCCGCGTCGCCCTTACGCCCCAGAACGTCGCGCTGCTTCTCAAAAAGGGCTATGGTCGCGTGCTCATTGAGCGTGGTGCCGGTGCTGAGGCCGGATTCCTCGATGCCGCCTATGAACAGGCCGGTGCCACTCTCGTCGACAGTGCCGCCGCTATTTGGGGTGGTGCCGACATTGTTCTCAAGGTCCGCGGGCCCACTATCGCTGAAGCCGGCCGGGCCCGTGTTGGCCAGACTCTCGTTTCGTTCATCCAGCCCGTCCAGAACAAGGAGCTCGTTGATGCCCTCGCCGCCCGCAATGTCACCAGCTTCGCCATGGATATGATCCCGCGCATCTCGCGCGCCCAGGTCTTTGATGCACTCAGCAGTATGGCCAACATTGCCGGCTACAAGGCAGTGCTCGAGGCATCCAACCACTTTGGCCGTTTTCTTACGGGCCAGGTCACGGCCGCTGGCAAGATCCCGCCTAGTAAAGTGCTCGTCATTGGCGCCGGTGTCGCTGGTCTCAGTGCCATTGTCACAGCGCGACGCATGGGCGCTATTGTGCGTGGCTTTGATACGCGCCCTGCCACGCGCGAGCAAGTCCAGTCACTCGGTGCCGAGTTTGTCGAGGTCCAGGGCGTCGACGAGGACGGCTCCGGTGCCGGCGGCTATGCCAAGGAGATGTCCAAAGCCTTTCACGATGCGGAGATGAAGCTGTTTGCCGAGCAGGCCAAGGACGTCGATATCATTGTGACCACGGCCCTCATCCCGGGCAAGCGCGCGCCGACGCTGCTGCCGACGTACATTGTCGACCAGATGAAGCCCGGCTCCGTTATTGTCGATCTCGCCGCCGAGGCGGGCGGCAACTGCGAACAGACTGTGCCTGGAAAACTGACCAACTACAACGGTATCACTATCATCGGCTACACCGACATGCCCTCGCGCCTGCCGACGCAGTCGTCCACGCTCTACTCCAATAACATTACCAAATTTTTGCTGTCCATGGCCCCGGTGGACAAAGAGTACGGCGTCGACTTTGCCGACGAGGTCGTGCGCGGCGCCATCGTCACCCAGAACGGCGCCGTCGTCCCCACGGCTCCGCGCCCGGCACCCCCGCCAGCACCCCCGAAGCCCAAAGAGCCAGTTGTCGTAGAGGCCGTCGCTGTCACGCCGTTCCAAAAGGTCTCGCGCGAGGTGTCGCTCGTCACTGGCGGCATGACTGGCGCCCTGGCTCTCGGAAAACTGACCGGACCGCTGTTTATGGGCAACGCTTTCATCTTTGGTTTGGCCTCGCTCATCGGCTACCGTATCGTCTGGGGCGTTACACCCGCGCTGCACTCGCCCCTTATGAGTGTTACCAACGCCATCTCCGGCATGGTCGGTGTTGGCGGTTTCTTTGTCATGGGCGGTGGCTATCTGCCCGAGACCATTCCCCAAGTGCTTGGCGCTGCATCGGTGCTGCTGGCCTTTGTCAACGTGTCCGGTGGCTTTGTTATCACCAAGCGCATGCTCGACATGTTCAAGCGGCCGACAGACCCGCCCGAGTACCCCTGGCTGTATGCAGTCCCGGCCGTGCTCTTTGGCGGCGGGTTCGTGGCTGCCGCGTCGACAGGCCTCGCAGGTATTGTGCAGGCCGGCTACCTCGTGAGCTCAATCCTGTGCATTGGGTCCATCTCCAGCCTTGCGTCCCAGGCCACTGCGCGCATGGGCAATATCCTCGGTGTCCTCGGTGTCGGATCGGGTGTGCTGGCATCACTCTATGCTGTCGGGTTCTCGCCTGAAGTCCTGACACAGTTTGGCGGTCTCGCGGCCGTTGGCAGTATTCTTGGTTTCCTGATTGGCAAGCGCATCACACCTACCGACCTGCCGCAGACCGTCGCAGCACTGCACTCGGTGGTTGGCCTGGCTGCTGTCTTGACCAGCATTGGTAGTGTTATGGCCCATGTTGAGCACGTCGATGTCAGCACTCTGCATTTGGTCACAGGCTACCTAGGTGTCGTGATTGGCGGCATCACCTTTACGGGCTCCATCGTGGCCTTCCTCAAGCTCGCCGGCAGAGTGTCGTCGCGGCCCATTGTGCTTCCTGGCAAGCACCTCGTCAACTCTAGCCTGCTCGCAGGCAATGTAGCCACCATGGGCGCGTTCTTGACAATGGCACCCGGCTCGCCGGCGATTGCTGCCGGTGCCTTGGGCGCCAGCACTGTCCTGTCCTTCCTCAAGGGATACACGACGACAGCATCGATTGGCGGTGCCGATATGCCGGTGGTCATTACCGTGCTTAATGCATACAGTGGCTTTGCTCTGGTCGCCGAGGGCTTCATGTTGGACAACCCGCTGCTCACGAGCGTCGGCGCGCTCATTGGCGTGTCCGGCTCCATCCTGTCGTACATTATGTGCGTCGCCATGAACCGGTCGCTCACAAACGTGCTGTTTGGCGGCATCCAGGCTGCGGCTCCAACGGCCGATGGCGAGCAGAAGAAGATTGAGGGCACTATTACGCAGACCAACGTCGAGGAGACGGCCGAGAGTCTCGTGAATGCCGACAGCGTCATTATCGTCGTCGGCTATGGCATGGCCGTCGCCAAGGCGCAGTATGCCATTGCCGAGATCACGCAGATGCTGCGGGCCAAGGATATTAATGTGCGCTTTGCCATCCACCCTGTCGCCGGCCGCATGCCCGGGCAGTGCAATGTGCTGCTGGCCGAGGCGTCGGTGCCGTACGACATTGTGCTCGAGATGGACGAGATCAACGACGACTTTGGCGACACGGACCTGACCCTCGTGATTGGCGCCAACGACACGGTGAACCCGATTGCGCTGGAGCCGGGCAGCCCGATTGCGGGGATGCCGGTGCTGCATGCGTGGAAGAGCAAACAGGTGATTGTCATGAAGCGCGGCATGGCGAGCGGCTATGCGGACGTGCCGAATCCCATGTTCTTCATGCCGGGCACACGAATGCTCTTTGGCGATGCTAAGACGACGTGCGATGCCATCAAGGCGGCCATTGACGGGAAATAGGCGTTTGTTGCTGATGCCTGATGCCTGTCTGGTTTCTTCTGTTTTTGTTTCTGTTTAATTCCCATCCTCTTGTCCTTGATCAGTCATTGATCGCGTGCCTTATTGTGTTTGCTACCTCTTTTGGATACTTTGTTAATAATACTGGATTGTTTCTGTGAACATTCGCGTGCCGTGCCACCCACAATATCTCCGTCGATTCGTCTGCGTCTTATTCTATGCCATCCATGTCTCTACCTTGATTTGTGAGTTGTTTTGTTTTCACACTACCTCTTTAATAAGTCAATGCATGTATTGTGTTGTATATACAGTCCGGTATAATGCTCCTCATAACCCATCAAACACTTTGTTCGGTCACTCCATTTCCATCTCCGCTTGTTGCGCCGCTGGCTTTGCTGGCGTCTTTACCGCGGCGCCGCAATGGGCTGCCAGGCGTTGATCTTGGGCTTGGTGGTGTTGTAGGTCTTGAAGGCGGCGCGCGTGGCCGTGTAGTTGGGACGGTGCTCGGGGACGGCCCAGGGGCGGGTGGCGGCCGAGGCGAGCAGCGGGTCCTGGGACGGAGGGGTGTCGACGCCGTATGCGAGCCACGCGTGCCAAAGGGGTTCGACGTGAGAGCTGTGTTCTAGTGTTAGTCTTGCGTCCTATGTCTTGTGTCTTGTATCTTGTGTCTTATGGGCGATGTAGGCTGGGATGAGGAAAACATACGCATCAAAGTCGTGTTGCTTGTAGTCAACCCAGCGAGTACGGACTGATCTGTTAGTAGAAGCTCAATTCGAAAGACCAAAAGAGCCAGACTCACGGGGCAGCTCCTCGGCCATGTTCTCGTAGAACTTGTTGCCGAACTTGTCGACGCCTATGAGGGCACCGGCCTTGGTATCACCAATGTACTAGATGTGTTAGATGCGGGCGGCGGGGTTTCGGTTAAGAGTTCGATTGATCGGTGACGTACGTTCAGTTGGTGCCAGTATTCCTAGAGGGCGATGTTAGTAAGAGCAACTACGACGTTGAGAGTTTAAGGTCGCCGTCCTCAGCGTCGAGACTCACCTTGAGGCCGACGCGGCGCAGGTAGCCAAGCGTCCGGGTAATCGTGGACATGTTGGCGGTAGATGGTTTGTAAAGAGCGGAGAGTCGGATTCGGAGGCGGGAGAGTCGGGAGTAGACCGCGTGGCGCCGTAAGAAGGTCGAAAGTGGTCGTCGAACAGTGTGCAAACGGCGTCGGCTGCTCGATGTCGTAAATGGCGAGAATCACAGAAGTGGACCCGCCGTTGTTCCGAGCGAATTGAGCCAATCACAGAGCTTGGTTACTCACCCATACAAAGTCTCAAAGCGGACTAGCGTTTTTGTTCATTCCCGTACACAACCGCTTCGAGTCTATCGATAAAGAATTGACAGCAGACGTCAGCACGACACTCGACCAACCTTGTCTACTGAGGTATACACGATGATTGTGCGGAGCGCAGCACAACGGGCGAGCAGCCTTGTCTCTCGGCCTACCTCTCTTCCCCGACCCCGGCCTACCCAGTCCACGCGCAGCATCTCGACGCATCGGCCGACCCTCTACACCTCGAGCCGGCGAACACTCGTAATGGTGTCTGCAAGTCCTGTGCGATCACAATGTTCTGCTCGGGCACAGCGGCGCATGTCGTCTACGTCTACAATGGCCACTCCCATGGTGGCGTCTACAGGCGCTGCCACAGCCACTGCCGGCGCACTGTTGCTGGCGCCCTTTGCCGACGAGCTTGACCAGATCGCACCCCGCTTCGACCTCGACGGCGGCTCCCAGGTGCGCGTCCTCGAGTCGCCCGCCGAGTTCTACGAGACGCTCAAGACGATGATCCGCGGCGCCAAGCGGCGGGTGTTTCTGTCGACACTCTACATTGGAAAGTCGGAGCGCGAGCTCATCCAAGTCCTGCGCGAGGCCCTCACAAACAACCCGGAGCTGCACGTGTCGATCCTGACAGACGCGCTGCGCGGCACGCGTGAGGCCCCCAACCCGTCGTCGGCGTCGCTGCTGGTGCCCCTCGTGTCCGAGTTTGGTGCAGACCGCGTCGAGATCCGCATGTACCACACACCCAACCTCACGGGCTTCCGCAAGAAGCACATCCCCAAGCGCATCAACGAGGGCTGGGGCCTGCAGCACATGAAGCTCTACGGTGCCGACGACGCCATCCTCTTGTCGGGCGCCAACCTATCGACCGACTACTTTACGAACCGGCAAGACCGGTACCACCTGTTTGCGTCGGCCGAGCTGACCGAGTTCTACTGGAAGCTGCAGCGAGGTGTAGCATCGCTTAGTTTCCGTATCGACCCAGAGGATACAACCGTCAAGGCCGACGGCTTCAACATGGTGTGGCCTGCAACGAATGCTGCGCCATCACCGCTCGAAGCACCCAAGGAGTTTATCAGCAAGGCGACGGCCGTTCTGCGCGAGCTGATTGTGCCGCACGCAAAACCGCTGCCGAGTCCTGTTTCTGCCGCAGCGAATACTGGTCTAGGGCCCGACACATCCGTCTATGTCCTAGCGCAGCTAACACAGTTGCTCAAGCCCGACTGCTCGACCGAGCGGCCAGCCGTGACGCGAGTGCTGGAGCGCCTGGCCGACGAGACCGAGAAGAAAAAGGGAACCTACAAGGACGCGTCGTGGACGTTTACCGCGGGCTACTTCAACCCGGACCCGTCCCTGACAAAACTACTGCTAGCCACCGGCTGCGAGCGCGGAAATACCGTCATCACTGCATCACCGCAGGCCAACGGCTTCTACAAGTCGGCGGGCGTCTCGGGCCTGCTGCCGGATGCATACACGTTTCTAGCACATCGGTTTCTGCGGGCCGTGAACCAGCAGGGCCGCAGCTCAGCCATAACGCTCAAGGAATGGCAAAAGGGCACAGTCGGACAGCCCGGCGGCTGGACGTACCACGCCAAGGGACTCTGGGTGAACCTGCCAAACACGGGCACTCTGACCCTGATTGGTAGCAGCAACTACACAAAGAGAAGCTACTCGCTCGATCTAGAGGCGAATGCGCTGGTCGTGACGCGCAACACTGAGCTGCAGAAGCGGCTGCGCGACGAGCAGGCGTGGCTGCAGACGCATGCGACGGCGGTGACGCGCGACGATTTTGCGCAGCCGGAGCGGCGGGTCCGTCTACACGTGCGTGTTGCCATGTGGATTGTGCAGCTCGCCGGCGGACAGCTGTAGTTGCAGTCACCCAATTTATCTTTATCTATGCATAGAATAGACGATACCCAATAGAAGATCTAGAAAGCTGGTCAATCGATTGCTGGAGATGAATTGCCTAAACAACGACGGCCTTGCTTCTTCCGCGCGAGGTCAAGCTTTAAACACGGCTCGATATTAATGTCCCGCCCACATTTCGGGGTAAACTGACTATGCAAATATTACTGATACTATACAGATACTATATAGAAAGGGGTTATACCCTCCGCACTATCAAGGTAGGATCGTGATGGAAGTGTCTGTTGCGTCGTGGTTGTTGAATCGGGGAATGTTGCAAATATAAAGCATGTCGTCTACTTTGGTCTACTTTGCATAGTTGGCGGACAGGAGAGACGGGAGAGACAGGAAAGACTTGCCATGATGAAACTCTCGCTCTTGTCCCTTGCTTTGACTCTTTCGCCGGCTGCGGCCACCATCTACTATGCCGGCGTGGCCGAGTCGGGCGGCGAGTTTGGCGTATGGAGCGCCACGTCGACGCCAGGCACCGGTCTGCCCGGTCGGTTTGGTGTCGACTACCAGTTTATCAGCGAGCCCGCCATTGACGTGCACGTCGACAACAATAAGGTCAATCTGTTCCGGGTCGCCTTCCTGCTCGAGCGCATGTGCCCGCTCGCGACGGGCCTCGGCAGCACGTTCAACGAGACGCACTTTGCCCTCTACAAGAAAGCCGTCGACTATATCACTGTGACGAAGAAAGCCTACTGCATCCTGGATCCACACAACTACATGCGCTACAACAACCCGTCACAGCAGCCCATGTCGGGCAGCGTGATTGGCAATGTGTCGGACCCGACAGCGGCTACGACAGCGCAGTTTGGTGCCTTTTGGGGCGAGCTGGCGCGGCGGTTCCGAGGCAACGAGCGTGTCATCTTTGGCCTCATGAACGAGCCGCATGACATGCCATCAAAGCTGCTGCTGGCCAACAACCAAGCGGCAGTCGATGCGATCCGCGCAGCCGCAGCCTTTAATCTGATCTTGGCGCCGGGCAACTCGTGGACGGGCGGGCATTCCTGGACACAGGGCGGCGCTGAGGCGTCGTCCCAGTGGCTGCACCTGCTGCGCGACCCCGTCAAGAACACTGCCATTGACATCCACGAGTACCTGGACGTCGACTACAGCGGCACACACGTCGGGTGCAAGTCAGAACCTGCGACCAACCTCAAGGATGCGACGGCGTGGCTCAAGGCGCACAATCTCAAGGCGTTTGTGACCGAGTTTGGCGCCTCCAATGCGACCGAGTGTCTGCCGATGCTGAGCTCGATGCTAGACTACATGGCCGCTAACAGCGAGTACATTGGATGGACGGCGTGGGCGGCCGGACCGCTCTGGGGCACGTCGAGTCCGTGCTGCACCGACTCGAGCCACTGGGGCAGCCTGGAGCCGGGCAGCAAAGCAGACGACGGCGGCCCGGGGTTGTACGAGACGGTGTGGGAGCCGGTGATCCAGAAAAAGGTACCGGCAAAGCTGCAGTGGACAGGACCAGCAAGCATCTACGGCGGTCTTCTGCTAGCTCGCAACTAAGACTCCTGAGCCGCAAGAGAAGCACTCTGCATACCAGATCATTACGCCGTATATCCGTATGCCGACCAGTCGCCATCTAGGAGGGTCAGACGCCTCAAGGAGATCGGACTACGGGATACGGAGAATTAATATGACCATAGATCCTTGTGTCTTTGTATATAGCTCTTTGGATATCCTACTAGTGGCAATCGATATCAGATGTTGGCCTGACCGTTGACCCGAATACTCTGCCTCTGTGACCAAGTCTGCAGGATCAGCCAAGTACGAGTGGCATCCTAAGGTAGGAGTGCGGTGTAGGACGAGGGAAGACCGTACGAGGCAGTCGGCTAGCAGGAACGAGGGCAGACATGGAGTTAGATATGGAGCGTGAGAACGGCAAACAAGGGAAGAGGTCGACGAACGAGAAGGACTGCTTTAGTCGGGATTTGACTGAAATAGGGCGGAAGGCAGAGAGGCATTGATCAGTCAAGGTGCGTGAGCAGTGCAAAGCAAAAGTAGAGAAACAAAACAGCAAGGATGATGCGGCCGAGATTACAGAAGACGGCATGCGAAGGATCGCACATTGCTCGTATTCACACTTGCAAAGGATCAAACAGAGCGTATTTACACTTGCAAATGTACATTACAAACTGCTTACCGAGAATGGTGAGTGCTTGTTGTCCCTGGACTGCGACAGGATGTAACATAGCATCGGAGGGAGACATCACCGAACTGCTTTGTCAGAGTTGTAAGTAAGATGTATCGCAAGGATAATTACTCTAGAATGGAGAGAGTATGTATGTGCTAATAGTTAAACTGCTAGACAAACGACTAATAATACTATACTGTTCACAACTAACCGTTCACAACTCGTTGACAACTTGTTCACAACCCATTCCGAATCATTCCCACATTGTAGAAACTCCATCGTTGCCCGTCCTTGGCCAGATGCTCACCGTTACTTCGCTATACCTCATAGGTCAGTCTGTTATGGCCGCCGCCTCTGCCGTCAGTCTAGCTCTGTGTTGATGCTCCGTCGTCTCGAGCAGGCCGTCCCATGTCGTCTTCTCGCCGTCTTCATACCTCATACCTCGCCGTGCCATCGTCTCGTCGTCCCTTGCATCCGTCTTAATCCCATCACCTGTCGTATTTCTAGTTGACTCTGAAAACTCGACTTTGCTCCTAAAAACTTCCATCCCAACTTCTTCTACTTTTATCTCGCCATTATCAATCTCATCTGTCTGTGTTATCTCCTCCTCCTCGACATCACCAACTCGCGACACAATACCGGGGATCAGCCCTTTTCATTCCATCATTCTGCCATCCTGTCTTGCTGTCTATCTGTCTGTACGTCTCTCTCTCACTCTCTTAGTTAAAAACCTGTCCGTTCGGCACCCGGCCGGACGTTGCCGCCGCTCGTCCAAACCCGGTTCAAGTGCTGTCACAGTCTGCCTTGTTTATAAACTTGCCTTGCTCCTACTTTTTTCTGTCTTCATCGTCCACCTACTGCTCGTCCGACTGCTCCGATACGCATGGGAGACCCTGTAGTATGGATTACTCGATGTACCTCTACTTACACTCGGCTTCCGTTTACGTCTCTCCTAGTACAGTGCAACAATGTAGCAACAGGGATCACCATCCTCCTCATCCACATTCATCTCTTCATGCGCTGCACATCAAGATCTAAATATATTATTCATCCTTAATCATCACGCCAGTGTCACTGTCTTGACTCCATCGCGGCCACGGTCTAGTCCCAGGGCGATCGCCGGCTCTGGTTGTCTTCTCGGCCTAGTGGTGCCTGTCGTCTCCAGAACCGGAAGGAGACAGCGTCAAAGGAGCCAAAGGATCAAGAGATCCAGACGGCGAAAAAGCTCAAGCTAACATGTCAAGTGCACGTCACCTACGAATGGCAAACATGGGAGTGTCGTGAATACATAAGGGCAAGCCACTTGCCTCGAGATCGTCATGTTTTCCGTCAACCTCCATCTCATCTCAACTCTGCATCTCTTCTCTTCTCTTCTCTTCTCGGACTCAGCGCATCTCTCATAACTCAATAACCACAACATGTACCCTCTTCGCTCGCTGCAGACCCTCGGTGTGGCTGCCCTCGCCGCCACAGCCACGGCCGCCTCCATTCCCTCGGCCCTCCTGACGCGCGCCGCCTGCACCACCCAGGACCAGGCCAACCCCATCGCCGCCGACTACGCCGACAAGACCACGGGTGTCTTCAACGCCACCGTCGCCGTCCTCCCCATTCCCCTAGACACTGCCCGCGGCCTGATTCCCGCGCAGTATGCCATCCTCGAGCATGTCTACGTCAGCTACTTCAAGTCGATCGGCTACTCGACCTTCCCCAAGGGCTACTACCCGCTGATCGTCCAGGCCGGTACTGAGCACGACATCCAGTCGCCTGCCGGCACCACTGCCGACGTCTCCCAGTTTGGCTTCGAGTTCCCCTTTGTCGACCGTCTCGGCGACAACTCCACGTCGTTCCGCTACACCCCTGCCCAGCTTGCGAGCACGGACAGCGGTGCTACCTTTACGCCTGACTGTGCCGCCTACGCTGGCGTGCCCAACATCCAGGGCCAGGTCGCCACTGTGTTTAGTGTTGCGTCGGGTGACGCGTCGGCCCAGCTGAGCTTCCACCAGACCGCGCAGACCCCCGTGCCGTTCAGCGTCTTCCGCAACGTGACCAACCAGCCCGGTTTCACCAACGACGAGACCTGCGACCTGCAGGTCCGCCTCTTCACGCCGTCCGTCTTCTACCCCGAGGCCCAGTTCACTCCCCGTTCCGTTGCCGGCTCCGTTGTGCTGGACAATGCTGCGCCTCTGGTCGGCTTGCAGTCCTTTGGTGTTAGCGACAGCGGCGTCCGCGGCTTCCAGCTGGCTACTCCCTACATCGAAACGACGGGTGTCGACTGTGCCACTCTGAGCGGCTACAGCGGCGCCAAGGTTCGTGGCTACTAAAGCGCCCGGACTAAACATATTTTTTCTGTTGCCCCGTCGTCCACAGTGGTTGCTGTATAACAAGTGTATATATGATAAAATGTAAATAGCTAGTTACGATGATACGAACAGAGTCTAAGGCTACAATGATCTAGTCGTACAGTCGTGTGATGCATACTTTTGACTATATTTGTATCTAAACGAAACAAGCAGGCAACGTGACTCATTACCATTAATGGAAGTAAAAGAAAACCCATAAACTAAGAAGCAGACGCACAATAGACAATCCCAGCAGCCCATGCTATCCAATATCTTGGAGGAGAATAAAACACATTCATTTAAATCCTTGTGATCTCGACTCGCGCACGCTCAAAGATCTTGTGTCCCACCACCTCTGCGCCCTCGGCACCTGCCAACACTGGTGGCGGGTACAGCGTCATCCGCGCATACGTGCCGGGGCCCCGCCGCTTCGACAGGTAGCCCGGGTTGATCATCAGCACGCTCTCCACGACCTTGGCAAACGGCGGCATCGCGCTCGGCACCAGCATCACGTCCGGCCGCACATTCACCATCTCGCCGAGCGTCAGGTACTTTGTGTCCAGCATCGCGCCTGTCGCGAGGCCGTTCTGTTCGTGCTCCTCGACGCCCGTCTTGGGTAGTCGCCGCCGGTCCACGGGCGGGAACAGAGGGAAGAAGTGCCGCTGTTCGAGCAGATAGCGGCATGCGCGCGAGACCGCATTGGCCTCGTCGACGCGGCCGTGTGCCAGCTCCTCGTGCCGCAGCTCGTAGATGATGTCCTGCGACGACAGGCCCATGAGCATCTCGTTGAAAGACACGGTCACTGGGTTGCCTACAATCTTGATGTTCTGTGGCAGCGCGAGGCCGCGCCGCGAAAACGGCGCCTGCGGCCACGCCACGTGCTTGTTGATAACGTCACGCACCGATGGTACCAGCAGCACCGTGACCGACGGGTTGGCAACGACGAGCCGCTGCAGAGCCGGCGAGATCATGGTGCGGAACACGGTCGTCATTGTGGACTCGTCGGGGTTGTAGCCTTCGCTTTGCATGTAGTCGTGCGGCAGGTCAAAGTCGCCTGTTGCGATCATTGGGTGGTCGGCGTCGATAAAGGGGCCCGACAGCACAACGGCATCGACGGCCTTGTCGCTCGCGACGCTGACCAGCGCATGTAGTGCCTCAAAGTCAAGGTTTGTGTCGACTGTGTACGGCCCAGACGCAAACAGCACGTTGAGTGGCGGCGGATCTTTTGTGTCTTTTGTGTCTTTTGCGTCACCCTCTAAATCCATATCTACATCGCCGTCGTCACTCGTTGCCAGTCGCGCGCGGTGGACGGCCAGCGCTGCCGGCGACGATGCCGCATTGGGCAGCAGCGGAATCTCCAGCACCTCGCTGACGACAAAGGACGAGCCTGTCGTGTTGCTGCCGCGCAGAGCCACAATCTGGCCGGGGAAGAACTGGTAGCCCTTGAGCCGTGACAGGTCCAGCGGCACCCGCAGACCACCACCCATGCGCCGCGACGTCTCAAACACAATGGACGCTGCGTTCAGCTGCTTTGCGCCGGTCCCCGTGCTCGAGCTCACGGCGTCCGAGGCAATGCGCCCGACGGCAATGATCTCGGCCGTGTCCCAGGTAGCGGCACTGCCAAACGCCGTCTCGCCGTACTTTTCTTTGTAGTGCTGCATCACGATATCGGCAAAGTCTTCGATGCGCTCGTCGAGCGTCGCCGAGGCCTCGGACAGCTTCATGGCCATGGGCTTGTAGATGAGCTTCTTCTGGTCGGACGAGGTCGTGACCTTGATGCGCGGTGTGGCGTAGGGCACAGCAATGAGCGGCTCGTAGGCGGGCAGGTGGTCGTTGAGGGCTTCGATCACGTCGCCGGCATTGGCGCGGTCGCTGAAAGGCGTGGCAGGGGCTCCGTCGCTCACGTGGCTAACTTGGGACGACACAGGCGAGCTGCCGGGCTGGATGCCGCGCACGCGCGACATGGACGGCGTCTCGGGCTTCACACTGACGCTGCCGTTCTTCTTGGCCGACCCGCCGCCAATCACCTTACGCCCGCTGGGTGTGCTGGGCATGATGCCCCCTAGCAGGCCAAAGACGTCTGCCTTGCCGGCATTGCGCGGCGTGCCACCGCCGCCGCCAAGGCTGCTTCGTGGCTCCGTCTTGATCTTCTTGTGGCCGCCCGAGACGTGCAGGCCGCCAATGACGTTGGCCGATGCCTGCTTCTGCTCCTGGTTGCGGCGCTCGAGCGAGTCCTGCAGGTCCTGCTTGAACGCGCGCAGGCGTTCGATGGTGAGGGCCGACTGCACCGATTCCTGGACGTCAAATTTGATGCAGTAGGCCTCCCACTTGTAGAAGAGCTCCTGGACGGGCAGGCCGTGCATGTTCATGATCGACTGCAGCTGGTACACAATATCGGGCTCGAGCTGGTCGTCGCCCGCGGCGAACCGCTCGTTGAGTTTGGCGACGTCAGCCATCATTCTGAGGGGTGTGCTGGAAGGAGGTTGTGCTTGTGGTCGGTGCTGAGAGTCGGGTTGCTAATCTGGATGTCCTGTAGAGTTGGGTTGGAAATGGTGAGCACCTCACTCGGGTCCACGCACCGAGCTAGAGTGCGAGGGTTGGATGTCGTGAAATTGTTAGTGAGACGCGTCTGGACGCGTCGAGCTTAAGTGGCGGTCCACTTAATTCGCACGACAGTGTGTCAGTGCTCCATTCAGCATTGCACTGTATAATTCATACTGTACCATAAGGGACCTCATTAGCTTTGTATTTATATTCGGGCAAACTCTTCTTCACATCACGCAACAAGCAGGTACGGTTGTTGATATCATGGCCTACGGGTCAACCTCCATTGTCGAGGTGGTCCGCCCAGGCGTGGTTCAAAAGACGCCTCATAACTTCAGCAACCCAAGCCTGAAAGAAAATGCCGAAAACGCATTTATCACCGAATGCGCCATCCTGGAGAGACTCGGCGACCATCCGCGTATAGTGAAGTACGGCAATTATGTGCTTCGTATGTCGCTGGGACTATACTAATATATTTATAACAATTGGGTTTATTGGGAAGTCCGAAGCCGTAGACAAGCTGCCTGTGAGGGGCGTTATCCGAAAGTGCTGGCTCCGGGAACACAAGTCGGCAGACGAGGTTTTGCATGACTTGGACGTTATCCGTGCCCAAGTTGGGTGTAGATGAATGAATATGCGTATCCGATATCTAGATATGAAAACAAACTATGCGAGGCCAAACTGTCCTTTATTTGGAGCCCGTGCTCGGACTGGAAAACAGCAGAAAACAACCCAAACTGTATGCAATGGGTGAACATAAAAAAGAGAGCAGAGAACAATGCGAAGGACAAACAAGAAAAGGTGAGAGAAGAAGCAGAAGAATATAAAATAGAAAGAAGAACGCCTCCTGGCCTACCGTGGCCTTTAACCGTAATGTGTTCTGGATATCATTCGTTTTGTCCGTGGTCCGTGGTCCGTGGTCCGTGATCGGCCCATCCCATGTGTCGTCTGTCTTGCCTGGCATGACAGATGCTTGCCCATAACTGCCCTACAACTGGACAAGACCGCTCAAAATCTTAACCTCCTCGCCCGGCTTGAATGCTGGCAGACCAATGTACGGGCACGTCGAGCACCGGAAGGCATCGCCGAGCGAACAGCTGTTGCACGAGCCGGTCTTGCCCTGTACGGTAAAGTCGAGCTCGTTGAGGTCGTCCGAGTTGAACTTGAAGACGTTGTTTGCTGTTGACGACAGGTCGACGTCGGCCTTATCGCGCCGGTCGCGGTCCTCCTCTTCCAAACGCTCGGCCAGGCCGCATGTGCAGTCCTTGCACGGCTTGCGCCGCTTCTGTCCATCGACATTGCAGGGGGCTATATTTGTTAGCGGGACCATCCGATATAATTGTTGGAAGGTATTTGAAAACTTACGCTGCTGGGGTGGCCGGCTGCGCTCCTCGGCGGTCATCAGGCTGTCCTCGTCCACTAGCTCGTCGCCGTCGCTGTACTCGCCGAGATCCAGGACGACTGCCGAGCGCTTTGCGGGTGTTGTGGCGGGCTTGGGTGCAGGGGTAGATGCGGCGGGCTTGGGTGCAGCCTTCTTCCGGAGCCGCAGTGGCACGACAACCTCCTCCTCCTCGACTTTTTCAAAGGCAGCGTCCTTTGTGTTCTTGACCAGGCCGGCCAGGATAGCTTCTCGTGCGTCGGCACCCTCGAGCGGCTTGCCGTCCTGGAGTTTAAGCTGGCCGCCGTTCTTCAGTGCAGGCACGAGGGTAGCGTAGACTTTGCGGTTGGTGAGCAGCTTGAGGGCGTCGGGGCGCTGCGAGCCATCGGTATCGGTCAAAACGAGGATGGTGTCGTAGGTGTTGGGAGTCAGAGGGACAAAGCCGGCAGCCAGACGGTCGAGCATCTGCAGGTCGGACGAGGCGCGGTCGTAGATCGTGAATAGGGCGTGCAGCTTCTCTTCGTGGGCAGCAATGGATGGCGGGGCGAGAATTAGGGTGCGCGTAGAGGGGGCGGCCTTGCTGGCTGCAGTCTTGATGCCATTTGCGACGGGCTTTTTGAACTGGCTGAAGTCGACGCTGTCGTCGTTCGCATCAATGGATGCAAACTGGAGGGCGGGCATTGTGGTGGTGGTGTGGTTGTGAAGTGGTGAATGAGACAGAAAAGGATCAAAGACAGAGAAAGAGAAGAAGAGAAGTAATCGACGGCAAGTACAAGAAATAAGAAGTACAAGAAACGAGAGAGAGATGCCGTTGACGGTGGCGAGGAAGACGGCGGGGTCCGAAGTATATGTGCAGAAACTGGAGGATGTACTTGTAGGGAAAGATGGGGTCTTATCAAGCGCAGACGTCAGAGTACACACGACCAGGGCGGATAGAGCGAAACGAGGAACAAGTTGATGCAGAGGACTGAGAAGACAAGGGTAAGCGACCAGTAGAGGGCAGTCGAATTCGATGGTCAGACGGCGAGCGAGAGCAAGTGGGGGCGCAGAGGAGAGAGGAGAGAGGAGAGGAAGAGGAGACAACTGGATATGACTATGAATATGAAGTAGTCAACCAGAAGACGGGTAAAGGTAAGAGACGCGAGGGGGGGTAGAGCAGGGGAGCAGTTCACAATATAGAAAAGAGCAGGCTAGATCGTGGCCTCTCGTGGGATTTTGATTTGTGAGCAAGACCGGCAAATTTGCAATGAAAAATAAGAGCAAAGGAAAGGAACGGTACTGGTCAGTCTGTGCCCCATAGTACAGGCAGAGGCTAGAACTAGGAGCGATAAGAGCAGCAGACAGACGGACAGACTAACTGGCTGGTGAGATGCGAGAGGG
The DNA here is from genome assembly GCA_029298845.1 of Ophiostoma perfectum. Taxonomy (NCBI): domain Eukaryota; kingdom Fungi; phylum Ascomycota; class Sordariomycetes; order Ophiostomatales; family Ophiostomataceae; genus Ophiostoma; species Ophiostoma perfectum. Next base: position 118,447 of record JANSLV010000073.1, read on the forward strand.
GCGAATTGCTAGGCGCGAGAATATTTTCTTCGTTTCTGTCGATGTAAATGCTTTGTCAGAGTCCGAACTCGGGGCTGCAGAGGGAGGAGGGGAACGACGCTAGTATGATGTAATTGGTTGGTGCCTGACCAGTTAGGCAGAGATAGGAAGACAGGTGAACAGATGGTATCAAGGGAAATGATGGAGGATATTCATAAGATTAAGACAATAAAATAGTACGAAAATGGATAATAAGGCAGATGATTAGAAAGCAAAGGTCAAGGAAGAAGAAAAAGAAGAAAAACAGACATGAAACCACTCGTCCATCCACCCATCTAAACAATGCAAAGCCCGCATCGGAGTCCGTCTTACGGTTACGGAGAGATATGGGGCTGCTTACAATTAGGAAGCAAATCCAGAAGAGCATAGACCGGAGCGTGAACGGAGGTGAGATTTGAAGCAGCTGCTTGCAGTTCTGATGGAACAACAAGCCGATGACGCTGGTGAACGTGTTCGGCATCTGGCTTTGCGGTGATTGGGATATTACGTAAGCACGGAGGTCAACCTAGGACACGATCAACAGCGATGTAGACGTCGTTATCAATCAAGTGTATACGTAAGATAGTATGGTATGTATTTTATCAATGAAATACATGGCGTATCACGGCTATGCGTCGCATCACCACCAACGTAATCTACATCTGGAATATCGAATGCTTCTCCAGATCAGATCCCTGGCGGGCACTAACAACAGCGCTACTGTAAGCGGTCTAGCATGTCTTATCGGAAATACAATAACAAATCATGGTTAGAGCTGATTAGATCGGAAGTAAGATTGCCGCTGAGCAGCGGTAGTCTTAATAGTGCTTATCCCGCCACGGAGCCTATATTGACTGTTTTCTACCACGCTCACCCGAGTACGAACACAGCTCCACCGCCTCCTTTATGTCTTGTCCTACAGCTTCATCTAGCAACCAGCGTCGAGGTTTATCTGCCATTTGAAAACACGACAGGAATCGCATGCACTCGGCTTTTCGAATTGACCTACAGAGCCACCCGTCCCAAGCTACAGCGGCCTCCTATCTAGCTCCCGCATCCTCCCCTCTACGCCCACTCAACACCATATACCATGTTCCGGTCCGACAAGAAGGCGGCGGCAGCGGCGGCAGCAGCGACCGAGAAGTCGTCTGTGCCCCTGCTCAAGACACCCATCGCCGCGCCCCTCACCACTAGCGTTCCCGCCGCGCGCCCCGAGCTGACAGCCGACCAGACCACCAAGTACACCTGGCTGCTCGAGCAGGTCAAGGCGCTAACCACCGTGCCGTCCACGCACGAGGGCAAGGACGGCCCCTTGACAGACGACGAGCGCTTCTGGCTCACGCGCGAATGCCTGCTGCGGTACCTGCGCGCCACCAAGTGGCAGGAGAAGGACTCCCTCAAGCGGCTGCAGGAGACGCTCGCGTGGCGCCGCGAGTACGGTGTCGAGACGGAGCTCACAGCCGAGCACATCTCGCCCGAGAACGAGACCGGCAAGCAGGTGCTGCTGGGCTACGACACGCAGGGCCGCGTGTGCCACTACCTCAACCCGGGCCGCCAGAACACCGAGGTGTCGCCGCGCCAGGTGCAGCACCTCGTGTACATGGTGGAGCGCGTGATTGACATCATGCCCGCCGGCCAGGAGACGCTGGCGCTGCTGATCAACTTCAAGTCGGGCGAGAAGCGGACGAACACGGCGCCAGGCATCTCGCAGGGCCGCGAGGTGCTGCACATTCTGCAGACGCACTACCCGGAGCGCCTGGGCCGCGCGCTCATCATCAATGTGCCGTGGGTGGTCTGGGGCTTCTTCAAGCTCATCACGCCCTTTATCGACCCGCTGACGCGCGAAAAGCTCAAGTTCAACGAGGACATGAACCAGTACGTGCCGTCGGAGCAGCTGTGGACCGAGTTCAACGGCGGCCTGCAGTTCGAGTACGACCATGCCGAGTACTGGCCGGCGCTGACCAAGATGGCGGCGGAGCGGCGCGCGGCACGGACGGCGCGCTGGATCGCGGGCGGCAAGCAGATTGGCGAGTACGAGGACTACCTTGCAGGCAGTCTCGAGGCGGGAGCTGCTGCGGGAGCTGCCACTACGGAGGCTGCAGCTGCCGCGCCTGCGCCTGCTGCCGCGGCTACCGCGGAGTCGTCTGAAGCGGACGAGCTCAAGGTCGCGGAGCTCAAGGTGGACGATGCAGAGGCCAAGGTTTCTGCATAGGGTCTAGAAGTAGAGTAAAAGTGGTGGACGGCCTAGAGATACCATTTGCATAGAGCGTTCATTTCTCCCCTTTAGTTTTAATACTTTGGGCTGGCACGACGTGCCTACATATTGCCTTACATATATTTAATAGATTTGTTGATCGTTCAATCAAATTGTAGACTTGCGGTAAGGATACGTTATTCCAAACAATCTACAGCCTTGTGTTTACATCTGGCATCGAACAGCCGCCTTCCGCCTTACCACTCGTGCTACGCCCATCTTCCATCTCTACACTGTTCTGCCTAGCCTTCCACTTATCCTTATCGCCGCTATCTGATCGTACTAGGGAGTCGATATTCATACGGAGTAAATACGTATGTCGACTATTGCCACTGTCAATGGCAAGGCTGTGGTAAAGGGGTGCCCCACATTAGCACGTGCTGTAGCTCAAACGTCAACCTCACAGTACGCTCTATTCCGCATCACCCTCTGCCGACTCTGCGACGTCTACGACGACTCTCTCATCTCATCCACTCGCAATCACTCTCCCTCTGCTCACTGTTGACACAAACGTCCAATGTCTACACGAATGTCCGTCAACAAGGCCCCGGCGCCTCTGCGCGACCTTGCGCCCGCCTCCCAGCCGATATCACAACCGCTGCACTCGCCACAGCACCCAGCACACCCGCACATCCAGACGCAGACGGGCCTGCGGTATCCCAACAATGGAAAGACCATCTACCAGCGGCCACTAAACCGCACGCGCACGGCCGAGTCGAGCCAGGCGGCGTTTGCGTACCTGTTTTCGGAGATGGTGGGGTATGCGCAGCGGAGGGTGACGGGCATCCAGGATTTGGAAAAGAGGTGAGTCTGCTGCTGCTGCCGAGCGCAGCGCTGCCGAGTGGGAGAATGGGAGAGGTGGTGTCCTGCCTCCTGCGTCCTGCCTCTTACCTCTCGTTGCCTCTCTTCGCCTTCGGCTCAGCTCGACACAGACATACTAACAACCCAGACTCAACGTCCAGGGCCACCCGATTGGCATGAAACTGCTCGACCTGCTCCTCTACCGCGAGCCGCCGCGCACACAGACGCGCCCGCTCACCATTATCGCGCTGCTGCACTTTGTCAAGATCAACATCTGGACGCACCTGTTTGGACGGCAGGCCAACGGCCTCGAGAAGTCGAGCAACCCGCAGACGCCCGACGAGTACATGATCATCGACAACGAGCCGCTCGTAAACCAGTACATTAGCGTGCCGCGCGAGATGAGCCAGCTCAACTGCGCGGCCTATGTCGCGGGCATTGTGGAGGGCGTGTGCGACGGCAGCGGGTTCCCGGCGCGCGTGACGGCGCACACGGTGGGCAAGGCAGAGGAGGGCGAGATGTGGCCGGGCAAGACTGTGTTTTTGGTCAAGTTCGAGCCGAGCGTGCTAGATCGCGAGTCGTACCTGAAGCAGTAGCAGCCGGCCATGGGCAGGGTAGCTGCAGACAAAGTGAGCGGCTGCTGCTGCGCAAGACGGCCACTGGGAGACGCAATGAGCGATGGCGAGCACGAACGATATTCACGGAGTACGGCGTTATTCTTCTTTACACTATTCACGTCGTTGAGCTTTGAACAATCATTATCATTATACCAAACGCCTGTCCTGTCCCATATCCATACTTGTATACTTGTAGCAGCAGGTTAAAGCACCCTCCGTATCCTTCCTGATGTATCGCGCCAGATCTACCGCGGCATGTGCCGGAACCGCGTCGAATGTGTGCGCACCGGGGCCGGTGGTGGACTCCCAGTGAGGTTGGTAGCAGCCGTAGTGGCCGCAGCAGCCGTGGTGCTTGCAGCGGCGGTCGAGCTCGACGCGGCACCTGCGGCAGCGACGCTGCCGGCGATGCCGTTGGCGTTGTAGCCGTAGTAGTACGCATAGTAGCCGTAGTTGCCGGTTCCTCGCTCGCGCGCCGTCTCGGCCGTGCCGCGGCCGCGCATCAGCTGGGCCAGCCCCAGATCCTTCCAGGCAGGCTCGCGCACGGCCTGCGTGGCGCGCTGGATGCCAAAGGCGGCATGCTGGTCGGGCACGACATCGTCCTCGTCCTCGGGATTGATGGGCTGGTGGTGGGGCGCGACAAAGATGTCGTCGCTGGGCAGGTGGTCTTTGCAGACGTCTTCGAAGAGGTCTGCGTTGCGGGGGTTGTGCATGTGCACCGAGGTGTAGACGGCGTCCTTGTTCTGGTAGAGCGGAGCAGTGCACAGAGCTGCGCGCCGGGGCGCAAGCCGAGGCGGCAGCAGCAATGCGAGCGGGTCAGTATGAGCAGAGGATAGTGAGAGAAAGTGGGAGAAAGTGGCAGAAGGTGGCAGAGCAGACGGTGCCAGAGACAAGAGACGAGAGACTCACCATTATGTAGACTGACGTCGTTGTTGACGTTGACGAGACCTGATTGAGGGTCAATTAGCGCGCTCAGCTAGAGCAATGGCTATCAACACTGCACAATCACTATCGCTATCGCTGCCATCGTCAGCTATCAGCGCGATAAGCCACTAGCACGAATAGCCGACCACCACAAGGCATGCACGTTAATAGGTGGGTACCCCTTTACAGCGGCGTTTTGTGTTTTCATAACTTGTGGCATTCAGATCATTCAGATCTACAAATGTACCGTATATTCCGTCATTGAAATTCTGTTGGCACAATATTCGCTCTGATGTTGTGTCGGCATGGCCAGCCATTGCGTATCCTTCGTTCCTGTTGATTATATAATCACAACCGCAACAGGAGGACCGCAGTGCCGGAGCATATCGACGGCATCTTCCAGCGCCACGTCAATGAGGCATCCATGTCCTGCAAGGCTTAGACTTTTGTGCCGCGCACCTGTCATACACTGCGAATGCAGTGTCACAGTATTGTTGGGGAGATGACGAGTCGACAAGCATATACCCGTGACGGCATGGAGATTGGCGTCGTGCTATCCATGTTCTCGCGGCTGAAGTCGAGGGTCGATTGATATTGAGGACAGACAGGGTAGTGACACAGCGTCGCTCGGAGCCACAGCAAGGAATGGTCTGTTTAAGCTGCAGATCAGCAACTGCAGATCAGAGACCAAGAGCAAGGCCACCGGACGGCGATTGCGTCGGGCAGTCAAGGCAAACAAGCAGCAAGCAGTAAGCAGTAAGCAATAAGAAATAATAATAAAATAAGCACCAAGCATCAAGCAAAAGCAACAAGCATCAAACAAAAAAGCATCAAGCATCAAGCAACAAGCAATCAAGAAATCAGGATCATCCGTTCTAGAGAGAAAAGACTAGGGGGGAGAGGGAGACCGAATCTTGGCAGGATGGAACGGGTCAGGCCGAAGTTGGTTCTTCGTCTTCTTGATATCTTGATCTGGGTGAAAGCAGCGACTAGTCTGCAGATACGTAGATAGTGTGCAGATAGAGTCTAGCTAGTCGAGCGTGTGCACATGTATGCCTATCTCAGAAAGATGAAAAGGTGTGAGTATGATTCTACTACTGCATACAACATTTGCCTCTTGGCAAGCTGAGAGCGCGAAGAAAAAGCAGATACATCTTATTCACGCATAGCATGTCTTAAATACGCACACACCGTCTCTATCGCATCTTGCTCGGTGCCTGTTCAACGGCATCTCTGCACATAGGATCTATTCGCCGATACCAAACACGCCAGAACAGCCTGAAACAGCCAAGGTGGCGTGTAAATGCGTATGAGTCTGGAAACGAGAACCAGACAGGCTACAGAACAAGATACCAAGAACACCTCAGCTCATGTCTCTGTACGGAGTATTTAATACAATTACACCCAAAAGTACGTACTCCGTACGCCGTACATGCGAGGACGCCCGCGTGAAGATACATTCGGGTATACTTTGGGTGGGTCTGCGCCTGGCCAGGCCCATCTATTTACGGAGTAGCGTGCAGGTTTGCATGGACGTAGGGAGTAGCTACCAAGTTGAGGCTATGACTACGGAGTAGGCCAGGGTAGCATTGGCATTGAAGCCCCTATTCCCCTCACATCTTTGATATCTTATTATCGTGAATATGCCATGCCTCTTCTCTACGAACTACATTGTATCCTAGTCTTGAACAATGTCAACTACTCGCTCGCTGGACAGCAGCTACTGTAGACACAGGGGACGGATGAATCGTGCGAGAGGCAGTCTTGATGTGCCCATTGTACTATATTGTTTCCCTTGTCCTTCTCTCATCTCTCTCATTCTGCTCCTATCTCTCCTCTCTCCTCTCTTCTCTCCCTCGCCTCCTTCTTTCCTCCCATCCTCCCCCATTCCAGCCAAGAAGCCAAGCCGCCAAGCACGTACGCTCCTCAATGTGTATTATTACTTTGTGAGGACAAAGAGTCGTTGACAGAATTGATCATAATTATCAAGCCAGAACCCACCCGGTCTCTTATATGTAGCAATGCACGACTACCACGCGACTACGCGTTAGCTCCCACTCAAGCTTCCCCGAATCTTGCCAAATTTTAGTGCACACATGTATCTTAAGATATCGTCCCCTGCCCTTCGCACATTTTACACTGCACCTGCATAGCCAGCCAATCGGTGGATATCTATGGCTCCACTAGCCGCAGTGGCCTGCCGTCAGGCCAGGTCCAGTCAACCGTCAGTCAGGCACTCAGCCGAGCAGGACTTGGGCAGTGTACTTCACATCAAATCAAACCAAATCATTCAACTCGGAGCCAAATCATCGAATACTCACTCAAATACTGTCTTGCATTGATGTTGTCTAACTATCAATGGGATCTGCACTCCTACATGTACACCGACTATCATTGTCACCATCACCATCGCCACATCGCCATCTCTCCCATACCATCACTCTTGATACACATCTTGGACGCCACAATCAAGTAACCGCCGAACTTGATATGGTAGCTAGTCTATATAAGTCCAATACGACCATACCATTCCAATCCAATAACCTATCCAATGCAACGGTAACGAGTCCGAACGAGTCCATCCCTCTGCTAGTCACATCAAACATGTGGTATCTGCCAGACCATACGTCGTACCTGTCGACTCAACGATATACGTAAGACATCTTACTATGTCCGTATTCTTGGTCCGTCCTCCGTAGATTTCTCTGGTTGCCTCGCCGTTTAACAGGCACAGGCTGCGCACTCGCAGCGTGGCTCGTTCAGCATTTATTGGACAGTATCACTTGTACCGCCTTGTACCAGGGCCGCATATTACACCCAATAACCCCCAATACATGGGAGCGGTACTAGTCAATACATAATCTCCTCTACTCCTTAATTGATGCAATATATTACCTGTTTATCGGTTATCATTTATCGTTTATTGCTTCTGTGTCGTCGCATGTCATGGTTGTGCATCGTTCCTTCCTCGTCGTCTGTATCGCACCTTCCATCGTGCTTTTTGTGCCTTCCTAGTCTGCGTTTCCATCTGCCATCTGTCCGTGCCTGTGTCTCTGTGCCTGTGTATTAGTAGGTGTCTGTGTGTGGTTGTGTCTGTATTGTTGCTCTTTCCTGTTACGTATCTCGCTCCTTCCTCATGATAGCTTCTGCCTCCTAGCTCTTTCCCTTTTCTCTTTCTCGCTCTTTCCCTATTTTGCATTTACCCTTCCCCTCCTCCTTTCCTCATTCTCTTGTTCACTCAATTCTCTTCTGATCCTCTCCCCTCCCCTCTTCTCTCCTCACAACATCCAACCCAGCGACGATTGACTTCTTCTACTTGCTCCTTGACGGTTTCTCCTTTCAATTTCGACCAGGGCCCTCTACCCTTCTACCAGCATCCACTACCGCTGAGACTCGTCTGAGACCTGCCTGTATTATGGGTTATTGTCCCTGCAACTGACTGCGACATACGATAAACCATGCGCCTTCCTTATGGTCGCCGACTCTCGCTACCTCGACCTCCATCCTTCCATCTCGTCTCTCTGCTGCGTCTCTACTCTCCTCTTTAGCCTCACTTTGACCTCTTCACCTTTCTCGTAACTCTCCTGCTCTCTTTGCTCCTCACTCTTCTCTTCCTCTACTTCTTCCATCCTTCGTTCATCCTTCTTCTATCCTCTATCCTCTCTCCTCTACCTTCTACTATCCTCTACTTCATTCGTCTCTACCAAACAGACTCCCTACCGAGCATCATCCACCCGCATCTCAGCCCTCAAGCCATTGTCCGTTTCCCAGTTCTTGCTCAACGCTCAGTTCAAGGTATGCAATCAACCCTCGTCGTATCTTACCCATCGCCTCCTTTGTCAATCTACCCTCTACCTCTCAACTACACCTCAACTGCACTGTACTTCCCGCCGCCATGGTCTCTGCTCTCTGAAATGAGTACAAGGATCGGCCTCGCAATATTGGCCCCGGCGCACCCCTGCCTCTCGTAGGATTCCTCCTCTCCTCCTTTCTCTTTACTATTGCTTTCTTTTTTCTACTTTTCCCTCTTTACTTGCTTTTTTGCCTGTGCTGGCTTCCTTTTTCTACCAGCTTCTTGCTTTTTGCCCTCCTTTTTCCACTTCCCTAGCCTGCCCTTTGACTTACACGCATCGACACGCCCAACACGCTCCTCCTTATCCACCTCGTAACCCTCTCCATTTCGCCCTCTCTCTCTCTTCTTGGTCACCTCATGCACCTTACTCCTCCTACTCTGCAAGGGCTAACATTCATATTGCTAGGACTCCCCTTTTTCTCACACGTTCTCGACGTCAACGATTCATCTTCAATCTTCTTCTTCTTTTTCTCATAACTCATCTCCTCTACTTATCTTCTCTTCCTCCTCTCCTTGTTCGTATCTCATCATCTTCCCTTTGCTCTCCTCGCGACTACGGCATCTCTCTTCCACCCATCTACACTATGGTCTCTACACCTTTCACCACCACGCCTACGCAGGCGTCCAACTCTGCTGCCGACAACGAGAAGCGCTCATTAGACGAGATGCATCTCATCACACAAAAGCCGTCCCAGGCTTCCCTTGCATCAGCCACCGTCATTGCAAGCGGCAGCACCCACAACGAGAAGAACGAGAAGCACATTGACGTGTCCGAAGTCTCGTGCCCACCATCCGCCCACAACAGCAACAACCTGAACCCCTTCGAGACCGACATCGAGGCCATGATCACACACACTGACAGCGCCAACGGCAACATCATCAACACAAGCACCACCAAGACGAGCAAGAACACAGCCGGCAACCGCAAGTCCATTGGCAATGCCTGCAGCGATGCCCAGGTCTGGCCCGGCCAGAGCCACTGGAAGAAGAAGGCCAAGGAGCAGAAGATCCAGCGCTCGCGCACATGCCTGTCCCGGCTCAACAAGCGGAACCGCATGATTGTCAAGATTCTGCTGGTTCTGTTTGTCCTGAGCATTGCCGTCGGTGTCGGCTTGGGTATCAGCAAGCCACTCGGCGCCTCCATCTGGGGCCAGAAGAAGAACTAAGCACTGTTCTTGCCATTTCATTCCGCCTCCTTCACTCAGCCTTCTTGGCTTCTCTTGGTCTCCTTAGTCGACCCCGTCCACCATGTGTCTCACCTTTCCTGCCAGCCACCTAACGGCCAGTGCGTTCTCAGGACACCCTCTAAACGAGGACCGACTCAAGCGAGACTACACACTCTTGATACCCCTACTCTCTCGTCCCATCTCTGTCTCATACCTCCACGTCTACCATCCTCCGTACATATCTCTCCTGTCTCTTTTGTCTTCTCTCATCATTCCACGGCGTGCGCGGCGTTCTATACATTCTACACGGGCTATGACTGTTTTCTTGTTTTGTTTTACTGTTTTTCTTCTTTTTTCTTCCATTCTGCCTCACTTGCAAATCTAGACTTTGTAATACGTTGGGCGTTGGGTGTTTTTGGAGCCCTTTGGATTCCTCGGCTTGTGCCTGTTCGCATTGGACTATCAGATCAAAAATACGCATTGCAGGGGTTTTCGATTCACTTCGGTTCATGTGTTTACTTCTTCTTCTCTGTTTTACTATCACCTTTACTCTCACTGGGAGCTATTATATTAGACTACACAATCCATCATTGACGAGAATCCTCTTTTATCTAATCAATCGGGCTATATTGTATGACAAATATGAGATGAAGATGAGATGAAGCGCTGGCACTCCATGCTGACCCGAATACGATCACGATAAGGCTGCATACGATAGCTTATTCCAGCTTTGAACAAGGATGCCTCACGACTAGTAGTCAGATCACGAATACGAACTATGAACTGTATTTGTGGTATTGTATAACCCAAAAGTCAAAAGCATAGTTTATAGTTTACAATGCATCGTCCTCGAAACCCATCAAAGCCACATAACCAGACGCCACATAAGAATCCGAATGCAAACGCTTGCTCAATAAGAACAGACAGCCGTGAACAACCAAGAATAAGATGACGAGTTAGACGTTATGATCGTTGTCCGGGTGGTACGGCGGCGGTGGTGGATAGGCGTCCCGCGACCGGTAGGACGGCGCCGGCGATGATAGGTGCGCCGGTAGCCTGTTAGATGTTCTGAATTGGCTGGGATGGCTGGGACGGCTGGGACGGCTGTTCTGGTTGGGGCGCTGCTCCGGGTGCGCAGTTGTGTGGGCCTGTCTCGGGAAGTGCAGCACACGCTCGATCGATGGATCTGCCTGTGGTCCGGCAGGCGGGTCGATCGGCGAGTTGGGCGGCACGAGCGCGTACTCTGGCAGCACCTCGATGCCGATGTTCTCGCGGCCTCTGTTCACACGATCTCCGCCCGCGCCGTCGTCGTTCATGCGGCGGTAGTCCTCCGCGCTCGGCACAGGGAGCACCGTGTGCGTCGGGCTCGTGCGCCGCCGCTGCACGCGGTTCGACCGCCGCACCGGTGAGATCGTCCAGCGGTCAAACCACCCGAGCCCGTTGCGGGCCTGCATGCGCTCTTTGCGCGCACGCACACGGGCGCGGATCCGGGCCCGGTCCCTACAGCAGCTGCTGATCCAGGACCAGAGAAACGAGCCGCAGATGGCCATGATGACGAGATAGGCCAAGACTATGGCAAAGATGAGCTCAGCCTTTATGTGGGCCCGCTCTTTCGGCGTAGGGGTGTTCTGGGACGAATCGTCGTCGTCGTCGCTTGTAATAGTGGCAGCCGAGGTGGCAACCAAAGCAGCGATAGCGGCTGGCACATACCTTGGCTGGATGGGAGGCATTGTGAGCTAGATGCGTGGCGTGAATAGATGGAAATGGGTATAATTATGTAAAATTATGGATATGATGATGCAGATGGCAATGGCTGTGATGAATACGCAACGAGCAAAACTTAAAAATGGAAAAGAAGGAGATAAAAAAACGACGCAGGCGACAGCGACGGGCTGCTTCTCGTCGCTCTTTATACACTCTACAGTAATGTTGCCACTCTCAAAGTCTACCAGAGTACAACTACGTCTACAAGGACAACGATCGTATGTCTGCATGTCGATGCAAGGCACGGCTGGTGTACTTGGCTAGGCCCAAAGACCGTGTAAGTGAGCCTTTGCCAGTCCCTTTGTCAACAACCTATTAGTCACACGTCGATAGACATGTTGTTGGCACTGTTGACATTGGTAGGGGTGGCAATCTGTCAAAGACCGTTGCAGGTACTTTTCATGATCGTAGAGTTTATTTCTGAGTCTATTCTACAGTAAGAATCCATGTATACAAAGAAAGCAAAAACCGTTGGAAGCTGTCTACAGAAAGGCGTCGAGCCGCAAAGCCCCGACGCTACTGAGAATCAAGCTCAGTAATACAATGAGTCCAAAGAAAATGTACAGCAGCTGTGCCCATCTAGTCGCGAGATCATCCTCTGGCAAATCGTGTCGGAACTCGTCAATTGTCAACGGTCTTCTGATGGTTGTTGGGTCTGTCTCCCAGTCTGTCTCCCAGTCTGGCTCGTCGTGCTCTTGCTCAACGTGGACATGCGCCGGCTCCGACAGCTCGCGGTCTTGCATCTGCTCCTCCTCGTCATAGGAGTAGTGATCGTGGTCGGCTTCGCTCCATGCATAGGTCTCGTAGGGCGCGCCGAATGGGCCGTCAACAGGGTCCTCGGGCAGTATGGGTGCGGGGAAGGAGTCGAGGTCTGAGTCTGTTTCGGTGGTGTCGTCCTGCTCTTCTGCATACCACGAAAACAAGTTTGCAGGAGCCGTGGGTTGTCTTGGCAGAGTTTGTCCTCTGTAGAAGAGGTCGAGGTAGTAATTAGAATCTTGAAACCGGTCGCTGGGGGTTTCTGGAACACACATGCTGTATAGTGATGCGATCGTGTGTATATGTGTTGTTGTATGAGCTGAGAGATGGATGGCAGAAGATGGGAAAGATGAAGAGATGAAGATACGGAAAAGACGGAAGAAAATTAACATGATTCATATTCTCATTAATATATACTCGAGAAGAGTCTACTAAAAGTCAGGTTACTCATAGTCTTCTGGACGTCTTCTGGCAGTCTTCTGGCAGTCTACCAACAGTCTACTAGCAGTCTACTAGCAGTGTACTATGGATGTGGTATCTCTGCATCGCGGGAGAAACAACAGAGACTTTCAGGACTCTGTGACTGAATGTGTTTCTGATTCTATCAAGACTGCCCTTTAAAAGTGCAATCTAGACGTAAAAGAAACAGCGGACTCGTCTAGCTTGTCAGCAGTGCAGAAAAGGATCAAGAGACCGAGTGATGTTATAAGAGACGTACATGCTGGATAGAGTATCGACAAGGACACGGCTGCGGCTCGTCCGTTCTGTGTGGTAGCCGGACGGGGTGCTGTATTGTCCATGGCCATAGTGTGTGGCGGGCTGGCAGGATTCGTCGTCCTTCTTGTGCTTCTTGTCTTTCCCGTACTTATTGTAGACAGCTGGTGGCTTCACTGACTCGGCCAGCGTCTCGGCATCGGTCAGAGACTCGACATCTGTCTCCTTCTTGGAAGCGCCTTTCAAAGTCAAAGCGGACTTGATGGCTTCCTTGGTGCGCTTGCGGGCGCGTGTGTAGCAGTAACTCATGGCGACGAGGAGGATACCGGTAAAAAGTTTCAATAGATCAGGACGAAAACTTGAGTTCAGATGAGCGAGCAGGAGACTTGTCGTGATATGTTAGCTATCAAGTTATACAGTCGTTGAACAGGGAGCTGCTGTCTTATATGTTTATCATCATCTTTTTCGGTTATCTTTCTCGTTTGATTTTCTATTTATATCTCTCATCTTATAATCTTTACCTCAGTTCTTTCATTCATCTATTGTGCGTCTTCTTTATTCTTCTATTAATGTTCTATCAAGTTATTGTTCTTTTTCAATTTATTTTAATACTTTTATCATTTCATTAATTTAATTCATATACAAATATCACTTACATACATTTCTATATTGCCACATTATTCAAACACCTACTAACTATGCGTGCAGTTGGTTTCCAATCTTCAGCATATCTGCACATCACCGAGCCAGTATTGAGTTTGAACAAAGATAGACCCTTTGTGAAGTCAAAGCAATGCAAGATAATGGAGGCAGGTTGAAAGAGGACAACTGCAAGGGAGGAGAAGAAGAAACGGTAAGCCAGGGACAATAGTAATACTTGAAAGAAAAAGCAGGCGCCAGTAGGAACAATAGCAATCTCATGCAAGCCAGGTGCTGATAGGTTGATAAGAGGACGTTGATGGTCAAAGAAAGGATAAATGGTAAAGAAACGAGGCTGACAGTTGCCGAATCTAGTCAAGACAATCAACAATGCTTGTGGGGGGCCAAGATAGTATTTACATGAATGGCCAGGGTAAGCCGAGGTTGGTGGGAATAGAGATGATGCGAATATAAACAGATTAAATCGAGAAAAGAGAGAGACAGAAAAACAAAGAGGAAATCCAGAGAAAATAGGGGGGGGAAGAAGAAAAAATGGCAAATGATAATAAAGAAATCGAGAAATTAAGAGAGAAGAGATCCTATTTGAAACAAAAAAGGTAACTAAAATTCCGGTTTATCATGGCTAAAAGAAAAGAAAAAGAATCATACGCAAGTCAAACAGTATATCTACACTTACAATAATGGCAGCATTAATCGACTATAATATAGTCATCAAGACAATCCGACTCGGCCTCCGAGTAACAACTACACACGTGACTTCGTGACGCTCTAAAATCCGCGGTTCCGAAGATCGGGCAGCCCCAGTTATATCCGAGATTAATAATACAAAATAAACGGGTAATTCGCCCACAGAAACGTCACTTGCGCTATCGCCGCTATCAATCACTACAGGCAATTGTGCTACCCCACCCGGTTATCAATCTCTCTTTCTTGCCGCTCCTATTGGATAAAATAGAGAGAAACGGCCCACAAAAAGCCGGTGCCCGGCTCTGTCTTTAGTGCTCTTCAGAGGGTTTTAGTGGTCTCTGAGCGTTTTGCAGGTCATTCTGCATTTTTTCAGGTAGTCGCGACCCACCTTTTGTATCTTTCCGTTTTTCTCGCTCATCGAGTGAACCTCGCTTTGTGCGCTCTCTACGTTCTATGCTCCTCTACGCTCCTCTCTACGCCTAACGCTCTCTCTCTATCCAATCCTTCACTTCGCCACCCCGTCGTCACTGTTATTAATCAATCTTGCCTCTCGATCTGATTATTCTCTCATCGACTACTTCTCGACGCACGACTCATTCACAACGCAACCAACTCATCTCATCAACGTCGTCTTCTTATCGACATCATCGACATCATCGACATCAACGACTTCAACCTCATTCTCCTCGACTACCTCAATCACAACTCCACGACACAGCTACCACCACAATGTTCGCTCGCTCTGTCGCCCGCACGCTGGCTACGTCTGCCGTTGCCGTCTCGTCCCGCACCGCCCTGCGCGTCGCCTCAAGACCCGTTGCTGCCCGTGTCATTGCTCCCGCCCAGACTCGCTCCTACCACGAGAAAGATATGTCTTCCCCATCCGGTGTCCTTGTGTTCATTTGTCCTCGTGTCCGCCTTGCCTTTCGACGCCCTGCTAACTCCCAGAACTGATCGACCACTACTCGCGCCCGCGCAATGTCGGCTCGCTCGACCGCAAGGACCCCTCCGTCGGCTCCGGCCTCGTCGGCGCCCCTGCCTGTGGCGATGTCATGAAGCTCGATATCCGCGTCGATCCCCTCACCAACAAGATCGTCGAGGCCAAGTTCAAGACCTTTGGCTGCGGCTCTGCCATTGCCTCGTCGTCGTACCTCACCACGCTTGTCCACGGCAAGACGCTGGACGATGCCGTCGCCATCAAGAACTCCGACATTGCCGACGAGCTGTGCCTGCCCCCCGTCAAGATGCACTGCTCCATGCTGGCCGAGGATGCCATCAAGGCTGCCGTCGCTAACTACCGGAGCAAGCGGTCGGCAACCAGCCTCGGCGGCACTGGCAAGACCATCAGCGAGGCCGTCGCCCACGCTTAAGCGACATGACCGAAAACGATGTCGACATCGACGGTGGTCGATCATTTGACTATTGACTGTTGTCGACAACTGCCGACAACTTGGCTGTCCACCGACGGTTGACGATGCAACAGTGTGGCTGCGATTGTCCACTGACACCGTCATATACCTAAAAGTAAATACAAGACGAATGGACAACACGATCGACAGACGACAGACGGCTGACTAGCTGCTATCAAAACGGCACGAGAGTCAGGATTCTACCAGTTTAGTATTGGTCTCAGCCTCTCACCTCGAATGCCTACCTCGACTGCCTCCATTGCTCGCCTCTGTCGCCCACCTTTCCCTGTCTACCTCGGTCGATCTGTCCTTCTTCAGTCACCCCATGTCTTTACGGTTTTTATGTTTCTGCGCATCTTACGAGTTATTTTACCAGGCGTTCTCTATATTTTACCAATCTATGGCCTCAGTCACGGTCTTGTTTTGTTCTGTTCTCTGTTCTGTTCCTTATCCTTGCGTTTTCTTTGATGCCTCTTCTCGGTACCGGCATCTCGGTATTCTTCAATATCACTTGTTATGATTTGATCTCGTTCCACGTGAACACCTCCCACCTCTTGTATACTATGTAATCAAAAATGAATATAATTATAAAGTTAAGATTAAGTATTCAAAATGCCAGCTTAAACCCCGCCAAACCACAAGCACAGCGTAATACAGCAGCGTACAGTCACTGTATTACTACACTGTCTGACTGTCCGAGGACAAAGCGATTGAAGCGCTAGTGCATTGGCGCCCCATATAATCCCCTCAAAAGATGACATAATCAGCATGGACAAAGGTGGCCAATTCAGCAACTAGCTGCTGCTATCTGCAGCGTTGCGTGCTGCCGCGTACTATGGGTCAAGCTGTCCTTTGAAACGCTCTCCTTTCTCCTGTCTCTCGCTCGCTCTCTCTCTCTCCGACTCTCCTCCCTTCTTCTGTCTCTCTTCTTCCCTCCTCTCCCCTCTTCTCTTCCAATGATCTTCTCTCAAATCCCCCAGTGGTACTACCTCCTTGCTAGCATCGCCATCACCTCCTCCATCAACTACACCGACGTCCCCGACCCCAGCACCGTGCCCGTCCTCGAAACCATCACCACCATGATCAACTTCCGGCGGCTCTTTGCCTCGCTGGCTCTGACCCTGGGCCTTGCGGTCCTGCTGTTCGGCCAGTCTGCCGAGGCTGTCAAGGGCCCCAAGATCACCCACAAGGTCTACTTTGACATCACCCACGGCGACGAGTCTCTCGGCCGCGTCGTCTTTGGCCTCTACGGCAAGACCGTGCCCGAGACCGCAGAGAACTTCCGCGCCCTCGCGACTGGCGAGAAGGGCTTTGGCTACGCCGGCTCCAACTTCCACCGTGTCATCAAGGACTTTATGATCCAGGGCGGCGACTTCACCAAGGGCGACGGCACCGGCGGCAAGTCCAGTAAGTTTTAAAGTCTTTGGGAGTCCTTTTTTTTTCTCCCCAGCCTCCTTCCACTTCTCGCTTCGGCTCGATACTAACTGCCTAGTCTACGGCGACCGCTTCAAGGATGAGAACTTCAAGCTCAAGCACTCCAAGAAGGGTCTCCTGTCCATGGCCAACGCCGGCAAGGACACCAACGGCTCGCAGTTCTTCGTCACCACCGCCATCACCTCGTGGCTCGACGGCCGCCACGTCGTCTTCGGCGAGGTCCTCGAGGGTTGGGAGATCGTCGACCGGATCCAGAACGTCAAGAAGGGCTCCCAGGACCGCCCTGTCGAGGCCGTCAAGATCGTCACCAGCGGCGAGCTGCCCGTGCCCGAAGAAGGTATTCACGTGGAGCTCTAAAGCTCTTCCTAGATAGAGGTCCGAAAAGGTAATATGGTTATTTCAATGGAGAGAAAGACAAAGCTAACCTCGACTTGTCCAAACAGCTGAGTATGGCGGCTCCGAGTTTGCAAGCGGCGCGAGCGAGCCCGAGGACGAACCCGTCGCGGCCGAGACCAAGACCGGAACTGAGACCGGCACCAGCACCGAAACTGAGACTGAGACTGAGGCCGAAAAGGAGAACCCCTATGCCGCTGCCACGGCGTCGGCTGAGTGGTCAGTGTTGCAAAAGGGCCTGGCTTTTATTGTCATCCTGGCTGCCATTGGCCTGTACGTGCGTGTCCGCAGCGGCATGCGCAAGGAGGATGTTGGCTACGAAAAGGTGATTTCGTAGAGGGGTCAACGATATTGATAGTCATTTTGCTAGACACTATCAACAATCATACAGCTGTCAGCTACCAATACAATCAATCAAATACAACCAATCCAATCAATCGAATCAAACCAACACAGGGCAAAGCAATCACTGATGCTTGAATATTGAATAAACTAAGTCCCTGCAAGATCAACTAACAATACAGCACCCGGTGCTCGCCTCCTGCTTCTTCTCGGCCGCCGTCAGTTGGAACGATATACACATCATGCTATCGCATGCGCTATTCAGCGTCTTGATGCCCTCGCCGTGCCATGCCGTCTGCCACGCCTGCTTCGTGATTGCGCGCTCGTTGACATCGTAGAAGTGCAGCGTCTGCGGCCAGTCGGTCATAGGCGTGCGGCCCGTTTTGTTTTTGTGCAGCGGCGCGTACCGCTTCCAAAAGTCGGCGGGCGGCACGCCGTTCTTGCTGTCCGCGGCCATGCCGTCGGCGCTGCTGCTCTTGAGCCTGTGCCAACTCACGGTCCTGTCCTTGGGCACCGTGAACACGTGCTTGCGGTCACCCAAGTCGGGCCGGAACGTGATCAGCACGACGCCCTCGTGCGTGTGCGGTGCCACGGGCATCAGGCGCAGGCACTCCCACGAGCGCTTCGTGTTATCGGCGCCGCCAAACGTGTTTGTGATGACCTCGGTGTGGAACAGCGACCAGAGGAACGCGCGCAGCGGGCTATAGGCCGTCCACACCACGGGGAAGCTGTCCGGCACGAGCTTGTTCGCCATGGCGCGGCCGTCGACGACGCGCGGCAGGGCGTCAAAGTTGGCCAGCACCATGGCGAGGCGGATGTCCGACTGCTCGCAGCTGTTGCCCTTGAACGGCGCGACGGTGCTGATGTAGACGGGCATCCATCTGTCGGATCTGGGGCTCCATTGAGAGCTGCAGTCGACTGGCCGCGTTGCATTGCCTTCCAGGTGTCGCAGGACCGTGTTGGCCTGCCACGCTTCCTTGATGCTGGGGCCAGATAGGTGCACGTCTGTGATGGCGCACGGGCACGTCTTTCTCTTGGGGTCGGGTTTCTCCTTCTTTACTTTTTCAATCTCCTCTTTCTCTCCGTGTTCTTCTCTCTCTTTCTCTTCTTTTTGTTTCTCTCCGTTCTCTTTACAAGCCTGGTCCACCGCTTCAACCGCGCCCATGGCCATGGCGTGCACAATCTTGCTGACCCAGTAATCAACTGTCGCGCTCTGCATAAACGTGTCCGACACGTGCTCGTCCCGCAAGCCGGACACGCGGTCAAACTTCGAGGCAAGGTCCACCAGGTGCATGCGGTACCGCTCGCTCAAAACATCTGCGGTGAGAAGTGCGAGGCCGCGCACCGAAGTTGTGTAGAGGTTCCACGTGTGTCCGGCAAACACGACCTCTCTCAACGCTGCCTCGATCGTGCTGTCTTCTTTGAACGACGCTGCCATTGCCTTCTGGCATCGCTGCTGCAGCATCGGCGCAAGCAGCGCGCATGCGTCGTCGTACTGTCTGCGTGTGAAGCCAGTCATTTCGTGGATGATTGTGGCAGAGCCTCTCCTCTGTTCTCGTCTCTCTTCCCTTTCTTTCTTTTTCTTTTCTCCTCTTTCCTTTTCTTCCCTTTTCCACCACCCTCTACTTCCGCTTCTGCTCCTACTATTTAACACTATTAAAGCTATGACTTGAGAGCCCTTCTGAGAGCTACTTTGGTGGTGGCAATGCAAAAGGCCCCAACGATCATTGATCTTTGATCTTCGTCAAGCCATGTTAGCTACTTATATAAGCTCCATCCTACAGTCTGTTGTACAGTACGTGAATACCTCGCCATGTCTGGCATGGTGATGACAAGGTTGTTGGCCTCAAGATGTGCCAACAAGACTAAAGGCCAGCGCCCATTTTCGCGCCGCATTACTAAAAGTAAAGACATTCACAGAGGAAGCCACTTCTCTCATTTATGTACTTGTCTTGAAGGTACACAGTGAATGCACATTGCAGCTTGTTCAAGTATCGCGACGAAGCAGGCTGTTATGCGACCAGGACTGCTGTAGCCAAATCAGGCGATGGCATTGTGTAACTCGTAGTCAATTTCTCGCTTGAAGTAATTTAAGTTCTCCAAAAAAAGGCATCTTACTAATTCTCTTCTATTTCTACTGTATGTTGGTCGTTGCTGATGTTGGTGATAGTATTCTTGCTCGATGCACTACGTCATGTCGACGGATAGTTTTAGTAGTGCTCTACGGAGTCAATAGGCGTGTGATACGGCCTGGATACGCCTATCAAGTCTCTAATAAGCCTGAAGACGCTTACAGTACGGAGTATGCTTGTGATAGGCTTCAAACATGGTGGGGCTTCCCCAAATATCAATTGTGTGTCACGTGGTAGATCACACCAACAGACTTTTTATCGACTATCACGATATCAACTCTTACTTTTCATTTTCTGAATGAGGATCACGTTCTCTTTTTCACTTTTACTCAATCGTTGTTTAATATCAACATAATGAAGATTCTCAGCCTCAACTTCATGACGTGCGCCGTCAAGGCCTGCAAGGCCACATCTGCGTCGTTCCCTCTGCACCCCCGCGACGCCGAGCTCGCCCACGACGACCTCGAGCTCAACAAGCCGTTCCTCACCAACATCATCAAGCGCATAGACTGGACTGCCCTGCGGACCACACTGACCGAGGTAAGTACAAGCTAAGATAGCTCGATAACTGTAAAACTCGAAAATGCCTGTTCAAAAGCTGACCTATAGCTCGGATTCCCGCCGCTGCCTGAGGAGGCGCCGACGCCCGAGGCCCTGGAGGCCGACGACAAGCTGGCCACAGAGCTGCACAATGTGCTGATTGAGACGGAGATCATCGAGGGCCAGCTGGTGTGCGGCAACTGCGGCCACGAGTATGGCGTGCGCGAGGGCATTGCCAACTTCTTGCTGCCGAGCCACCTGGTGTAGGCTATGCAGTCCGAGACTCGAGGTCACTGAGGGAACGGCGTTTGGTACACTAAAAGGGTAGATTTGTTTTGGTTTCTTTGATTTCTTTGATATATCCATAATGGCATGATATGTTTCTTGTATATAAGCGTGTGGTTGTGTTTGGTGGTATATGGAATACAAGTGATGCATTGCTATTGAAGACAGAATAAAAACGAGAACGAGACAAGCAAACGACAATGAAAACGACAGACTAAGACAAAATAACAAAAGACAAAGAAATCCAGACTCCCATTAGGCAAATGTGCAACGTGCATTGTGCAACGTGCAATGTGCAGGCATAACAAAACTAAAAACACGAAACAATATGATACACCTCTATATTACCAAGCACAGCCAACGCGGCCTGGCCTGCCCTGGCCTGCCCTTCCACGTCCTTGTGTAGCAGGGCAGCAGGCGCCATCTACTGGCTAACCTACTGCTGCTTCTTCTGGGCAGACGGGCCGTTCTCCTTGTCAAAGGCACCGTACGGCACCTCCAGGCTCGACACGGCCTTCAGGCCGACGTACAGGATGCTCAGCAGCGTGAAGAAGACAAACAGGCTCATAAACACGCCGGGCGTGAAGAACTGGTACTTTTCAAACAGCGCGCGGTTGTCGGCGGCCGGCTTGTCCTCGAATGCAGTGGCAGCCCGCTTCGACAGCTTCTGTGCAGGCAGGTGGTGCTCGGCAATCCGCTTCTTGATGTGCGTCTGCGCCGCGTCCTCAAAGACAGCCTCGTACTTGCCGCTGTCGTGCTCGGCGCCCGAAAAGTACACAACGGTGTAGTCCTCGGCCATCTCGTCCACGACGTTGCCAAAGACGTAGTCGCTGTCGCCCATCGCCTCAGCGCGGTCTTGGCAGGTGGGCAGTGCCGGCAGCGCCGGCAGCGCAAGCTCCTTGATGTCGGCATCGACGCCGGCCGTCGCACAGGCCGCCTTGATGTGTGCAGCAAAGTCGGCGACAGACATGTTGTGCTGCTGGGACACGACCTCGGACACGGCGAAGCGGCCGTGCACGCTGGAGGCGGCGGCGGCTCTCCGCAGACGGTGGGCCTCGCAGCCCGACGTCGAGAACAGGTCGGACGCGTGCACGCCGGGCTGGGATGCCACGAGGTACTTGGAGGTCGGGCACGATGCCAGCAGGTCCTTGGCCGTTGCCAGCACGCGCGCCTCGGTCTGCAGCTGTGCAGTGTTTTCGACATTGAGTCTAGAAGTGTTAGTCGTCTCGCTCTCTCTCTCTCGCTCCCTCACTCCCTCTCTCCCTCTACCCCCCTCCCCCCGTGACAAAAAAGACATACTCTGCGCTCGAGAACATGACGAATGGCGACGAATCGGTAAACGCGTGGGCGCTGCCTGCGGCCAGCAGGCCGGCAAGAATGGAAGCACGCATTGTTGAGAAGTGGGATGGAAGTGGTCGAGTCAGGTAATAGCAAGTTGTCGGGTGCTGTCGATGAATGTCGAAGCCGATGGTCGCTCGGTGATGACGATAGTGAGGGTTGAGGGAAATGTTGTGCCTGTTCTATTTCGAATTGGATGCTCCCTGAATTCAGCATAGCAGTTACAGAGCAGTAGTGGCAGTAGCAGATACTAAGATAAGATACTACAGCAGCCTAGTCAATAATGGCTCGTGGCTGGAGCTTGGGGGAATCGCGCTAGCCAATTGTGGTTGGCGAGTAATACAGGCAAACAGACCAAATCCTGCCAGCTTACCTAACAAAGACCACCACCGTTGTGGCCACCACAGGGATCCAAAACACCCACTGACACCTTACGTGAATGATTCTAGAGGAAGGGTGAAGGGTAGACCATACATAACTCGAAATAGAAGAGCCTCGATACGTTATCTGTTTATACACAATAGAGCTAGGTACGGTAAAACAAAGCTCGGAGAAGTACGTTACTAGCAGACGATCGCTAGAGAAGAAAAGTATACGCAACTGCACGTCGAATCGATGATAGAAGATCAGACACCCTTATTGTCGAGTCACCTTTTTTGGTAGGCCGCTCTAGACGACCCGTCCAGCCTCGCCCGCTGGGTCTCCATGTTTTTCAAAAACTGCCGATACCTGTCCACAAAGCTTATGACAGCGTTTCGGAAACGCCGCTCGGGGCGGTCCTCGGGCTCGTGCACAAACTCCAGGTCGATAATGACCAGTTCCCCGTTTTCGGCCAGAATCACCCTGTCTAGCTTCACATCAGCGTATACCATATTGGCCGCCTCGAATTTCGCAAGCGTTATCTCCACCTTCTGCTGGAACGCCTCCACCGACATGGGTTCCTGTTGCTGGACAGCAGTCGGTCCGTCGATGAGCGACAGCACCAGCGCCCGCTTGCCCTCGCACGTGCCTTCGCCAAAGAACCGTGGAATGGCACGTGGAATGGCAGTGCCTTGCAGGTGCTGCAGCCGGCCATACGCTCTGATTTCGTTATCAAATAGTTCGGTAGCGCACTCGTCCGTCTTGAGTAGCTGCTTCACGACGACGCGCGGCGGCAAGAATGCGCCAGGGAGATAGATCTTAAGAAGCCGCTGCAAGGAACACGGTAACCAGGCAGCGAGCAACCGCATAGGGCGGTACCATGGGCGCGGCACAATAGAGGCGTTGAGGATATGCGGGTACGTCCGGCTAAACAGCGTCGCAGACGCGTGAACGATACTCAAGCCGACTCGGAACTGTAGGTTAGCATATAGCCATCACAATGCTAACGCTGAGTGTGCGCACCTTGACCATACGTGGGTACTCAAAGAAGTACTCGGGTGGTTCTGGCGAGCCTTTACGGCCCATGGCTGGTGATGTTTGTTAGGTTGTTTGGCGTCAAAACAAGGCTGATATATTCAATGAAGAGATAAGAAAAGGACAAGATGGCGATATGGCGATATGGCTCAACAACATAAGATATGCAACATGGATTATAGTAGTGGCTCCGACAGCAGACAGTAGGTTGTACAGCTTGTATAACCATTGATCTTACCCCTACTATAAAATCAAGTACTGCTCTGTTCTTTCAACTCCAAATATTTTGCAACGGGTCGTGAAAAGAAAAGAAAAGAAAGAAAAGGAGAGACAAAACAGGCCTCGAAGCAAGGAGCTCAGTTCCAGGGTATCCAGATAAAGAGAATAAGAGAAAAGAAGATGGAAATGGTGATCGAATCCTCGTAGTGTTATTATCGAGCTCTAGCTTCGTAGATTACCGCACCTGCAGACTCCTAATTCGCTGCCGTTCTGACAAGACTTCCGTAAACCCCATGTGGAGCTTTCGTATCGTCCGCTTAATAAGCCGATAACGCTTATCCGACTGCCACAGGTGCCGATAAGATGACCGATAAGGATACTGCCGATAAGAAGTTTTCCACTCTACTTTTGTGATCCAGGCGAGCGCTTCGATCAACGACACCGCAGCCAGCGATACCCTTGACACCATTTCTCTTTACGCTTTCCTAACGATTCGACGATACACTTGATCGATCTTCACCCCAAGTGTTTACAGGCCCACAAGCACAATGGTGGCAATGTTTGTTACCCGGCCGCGGCCGAAAAAGGATACGATGGCGGCACCGCCGCGCAAGAAGCGCAAGGCCGACCACGCCCTCGCCGAGATCAGCTTTGACGACACGGCCCGTGCAGACTATCTCACGGGCTTCCAC
Source organism: Ophiostoma perfectum (assembly GCA_029298845.1). NCBI lineage: Eukaryota > Fungi > Ascomycota > Sordariomycetes > Ophiostomatales > Ophiostomataceae > Ophiostoma > Ophiostoma perfectum. Next base: position 142,837 of record JANSLV010000073.1, read on the forward strand.
AAGCGCAAGGTCCAGCGCCAGAAGCAGGCCCAGGAGATTGCCGCCGAGAAAGCCAGAGTCGAGCGGATAGCCGTCCGGAAAGAGGTGTGTTTTTTTTGTGTTTTTTTTTGTAACTGTACTACAAAATTAAACGTGAACCCCGTTTGAGCCCATATACTAATGGACAGGTCCGCGAACAACGATCAAACGATGTGAAGGAGCACGTGAAGCAGGTCAACGATGCGCTGCGCGCAGCCCGGCTCGCCGGCGGCGAGGTAGTGACCGACTCGGAAGAGGACGAGGACGAATGGACCGGTCTCGACGATGCGCCCAAGAAGAAGGAAAAGGAGAAGCCCGAGTTTGTCGACCACGAGGAGGAGTACATTGACGAAGACAAGTACACGACAGTGACCGTCGAGGCCGTCGACGTTGACCGCGAGGGCATGCACGCGCTGTCGGGACGGCACACGAGCGACAGCGAGGAGAGTGCAGACGAGAGCGGCGAGGATGGCGAGGGCAAGAAGAAGAAGGGCAAGCACGACGGCAAGGATGCCAAAGACGGCAAGGAGGGCAAGTCAAAAGACAAAAAGGAGTGGCCCAAGAAGAAGAAGAAGAAGTTCCGGTACGAGAACAAGCTGGAGCGGCAGATCTCGCGGCTCAACAAGAAGAGCAAGCGGTAGACCACTCTTGTGCGGAGCGGAGAGCCCGAGACTCTGGTTAGACAAAAGTTTGTTTTCTGCCTTTTGCTTGTTTCGGTTCATACTCTTGGTTGTTCACCGATTCTTCATAGACCATAGCGACATCATGATATTTGCTTACATAATCACAAGTTTGACGACGTCCTTCACGAGATCAATGAGTCGAGCAACAAGTCCCGTTCGGCTTCACCGGCTTCACCGGCTTCACACAGCATGCAAGAAATGTAACAGTGTAATAATAGTCAAGTCATCTTGCCAGCAACAAAGCTGGCTGAGCGTACAAAACAGGCGGGTGTCCTCTTCCAACCTCCCAACTAGACCCAAGATATATACCTCCCATCGAGTTTTCGGCGCGCTCTGTGTCGTCGTCGTCGTCGTCGTCCTTCTCCGGCTCAAGCGTAGACTTAGATGGCGCTGATCTCGGCCTGGAAGTCCTCCAGCTCCTTTTGCACCTGCTTGTACTGCTTGGCCATCTCCTCGTACTTCTGCTCCCACTGGTCCCGGTCGTTCTCGAGTGCCTGCACTTTCCGCTCGAAATGGCCAGCCTTGACGTCAGTCTGGCGGAGTCTAATCGAGATGTCAGTAAGAGAAAAAGAGAGTGAATATCACCTTTGGCCGAGTCCGGCAGATTCTTGGAGTGGTAGTGGTCGAGAAAGGTCGCCCGCTTCACAGCCGGGGCCATCTCCTTGTAGACGTACTTCTCATTGGTCTCGCGCAGGGTCTTGTCGGCCTGCTCGGCCTCCTCCTCCAGCAGCTGCAGCCGGCGCGTCAGGGTCTCGTTCTGGGTGCCGTGCTGCAGGCCCTCGTCGGCGGCCTTCTTGAAGTCGGCAATGGTGGCCTCGAGCTTTGCAACCTCCTCCTCTAGCAAGCTGTTCTTGTGCGACAGCGACGTGACCTCCTGCTCCTTGGTCAGGGTCTCCTGCTCCAGCTCCTTGACCTTGGCCTTGAGCTCCTGTGCCTCGGCAGTCGCAGACTCCGACTCCAGACGGAGCTGGTTCATTTTCTGGGGGTGTTAGTCAGGGTGTCACTAGTCGACGTCACCATCGAGCTTCACCGATGCATGACTTGTTGACCGCCAAGATATACGACGCAGCCTCGGCATACACCACGATGTCGAATCGATAAATCAACAATCAACAATCAACGAATCAACAGAACGGAACAGCAACAGCTATCCGATGGCAGCGACGAATCAACCCCGGCATCAACACATCGTCGAATCGCAGGCGTGGCATCGTGCGGAAGCTCGCGGGAGGGTGAGGGGACATGCATGCAGGGCAGAGCAGCAAGAATGGAGGGGGAGGGGGTGAGACTAACCTCCTTGATGCGGTCCATGGTGAAGGTGTGGCGGGGTGACTTTGCGGTTTGTGTTGGGATAAGGGTCGGTGGTAGGAGATCGAAGACGTGAAGCGTGTGTTTTGCGTGTTGCAGACAAACAGATGAACAGATGAGCAGAGTCAAGAAAGAGACGAAGAGAGGAGAAGGGAGAGACGGAAAGAGGGTCGACTGGCAAAAAAGGGGAAAGGGGGAAACGGGTATCTTTTAGTGGTTGGCCGCACGGAGTGGCAGTAGCTCCAGGGAGCCAGTGCTGCTCCGGGCAGCTGCGAATGGGGATGGCCCCTCCTTTTTGGGTGGGCAACGGTCTGGCTCTCGGTAGAGGTGAGGGGGTGACGGTCAGAATGTATTATGCAGTATAATTATATAGTATATAAGACGAGGTAGACTACGACGAGTACTGTGTATTAAAGAGAATAATGCAAGATATAAACAAAAAATAATTGCAACAGTGGTCGCTCTGTCTGGATGATGCCGGCGTGGGCAACAAAACGAAAGAACAACGACAAAGGCGATGCTGCGCGTCAGACCAACATGAGGGGCACTGACAACAGGCAGTAGCATGGGACGGCTTATGTAAGACAAGACAAGGGAGAGATGCCTTGCCAGACCATGCAGCTGCATATGCACATTGTAGGGGTGTCAACACCAGACGGCGACAGGCAAGGGGAGGTGGGGTTGGCGGCAAGCTGCCAGTACGGACAATAAAGAGGATGCATGAGAGCGAACGGCGAGCAGCATCTAAGGAGTATTCCGACGGTGCCTGTTAGCTGCTAACATACGGCAACAGCATGTGTTTCAGGTGTGAACTAGGCGTAGCTAGGCGGCAGTCCAGGGTCGGCTGTAGCTTAGTGTCAGGCAAACAGGCTCAGGGCCTCGACCACAGAAGACGCCGGTTGCCCACCAACGAGGGACGGGTCCACAAGCTAGAGCTGCCATAAATAAACACTAATAAAGAGTGACGCCGTGACAAAGGCAGACGTCATGGAGTGCGCTGGACTGATGATGTTGTGTTGTTGAAGTGAGTCTTGCTTGACATAATAATCTTTGGAGTTTTCTATTATTAAGAGATAAAAGTTGAAATAATGCAAGAAATAGAGTGATTTTGTGAATCAAATATGTAGAATAAATTAGAACAAATTCGAAATAAATTACACAATGGACACCTGCTATTAATACACATAAGATACGAGTACTCGTATATGAACCTATATACGTACAAATATATTCTAAATAGGGACAATGAATAATAAACATCCCCTCGCAGATCACTCGGATAGGTCTGGACTGGCCGGGCACCGTGGGTGACTCTTTGATTACGCAAACGCGCATCTCGACTTCTCACGAACGGACTCATCATTCCTGGTACGGTTTCATATGCGAGATCGCACACTAGGAAGCAGAGAAAATGGTAAAATGAACCACAAGAAATACTGAAAGTAGGAATCTGGGAGACCTGATATCAATCAATTCTGCCCAACAAAGTCACGTGACAAGCATAATACGATACACACATACCAGCATTCCACGGCGCTGGGCCGGTTACCCCATCAACGGCATCGCTCCACCGACTAACCTGAAATAAACAGTTTACATTCGTCGCCGGCGGATCAGGCGACCCAGCGCCCAGGAGACAGGAAGACCCGGGAAAAGGAGGACGTGCAGGGAGGCAAGACGTGAGGAATTGGCGAATATTGCAGCAGCAAAAGAAAGTTCAATACAACATTAGAACAGCCACACGACGATAGACAGACAACAGACAACAAGAAGCAAGAAGCAAGAAACAAACACTGTCAGATATATCAACAGACGCGTTCATCATCCTTGACATTGATTCTTTTCATCTACTCACTCGACACAAATTGACGAAAACGGTTGATCGCCTGAAGACGATACGAAAGCCACTCGCTATCACGCCGATAAGGCACCACGACTCGCTCACTCACTCATACACCCTCACATCCATTCACCACACACGCTCATCAATCACCGACATCACCATGTTGGCAGCTCGCGATCAGGAGAACCGCGTGTTCGGCGGCACGGTGGCCGGCGGCAAGCACCACAATGCCCTGAACCCCAAGACGCCGGCACCCGGCGGCAAGGGCGCGCAGACCCCGTTTAAGGGAAAGAGCGTGCTGGGCGGCCGGCCCGGCAACGAGAATGCGCAGAACCTGCAGCGCACCGTCGGCAAAGGCAAATTCCTCGTGACGCCGCTGGAGCCGCGCACGGCGGCACGCGCGCCGCTCGGCAACAAGACGACCAACGCCAAGGCGATGCAGAGCCAGATGCAGCAGCAGCAGACGCAAAAGGGCCAGAAGCCACAGACGGCCAAGAGCGGCGTCAAGGACATTGTGAACCAGTTTGAGCAGACGTCGCAGCAGCAGGCGCCGGCCTCGGGCCGTCGTGCGCGCGTACTGTCGCCGCGCACAAACCTGACGAACTCGACGAAGCTGTCAGTGCTTAGCGACCAGTCCGCGTCGGCTTCTACGGTGAGACGAGTGGTGCCCGACGTCGAGTACTGCCCGCCCCCCGTGGCGCCGGCAAAGTACGAGTCCGACGTGTTCCCCGAGGGCGTGCTCACATTTGCGGCGTTTAAGCCGGAGAACCGGCTGCGCGGGTACTACGAGCACTACTTTATCAACAAGAACAACCCGGTCGACGAGACCGACGGTGTGCCGCTGCGCGACAAGGCCATGGCCGAGCGGCAGCGCAAGGCGTTTGAGAAGCTGGACATCCAGGTGCAGAAGGACCTGGAGGAGTTCGACTGGGCGGCCCTGAGCGAGGCCAACACCAAGGCGGCAGCGTCCAAGGCGGCCGCGGCCGCGGCAGCCAAACCAAGCCAGCCGCCTACGATCGCGCTGCGCAACGCAGCGTCGGCGCTGGCGCTGGGATCCAAGAAGACGATCCGTGCGCCGTCTGCCGGCAGAAATGCAGTGGCGCGCCCCAAGATGGCTTCCGTTGAGGTACACACACAGTCGGCCGCTGCGGCATCGAGCGTGTCGTCATCACTCATCTCTGGCCTGCCCCTGCGCAAGACCAGCCGCCCTGCGTCGGCGATGCCTATCCGCACGAAGCCGAGCACGGCGGCCAACCTGGCGGCCGAGTCGGCTTCGCGCACAACCCTTGGCTACAACAAGGGCCGCACAGCACTGTCCATGGTGCGCGGCGGCGCCAACAGCGGCCTGAACGCCAACACATTCGTGAACCCCAGCACGACCAGAGAGAGCGCACCGTCGAAGCTGCGGTCCGTCGCGAGCCAGCCGGCCATCAAGCGCTTTGTGCCGTCGACGGAGATTGCGAGCCTCGACACGAGCTCGATCGATGTTCCCTCCACCCCAGTCACGAAGTCGCACCTGGCGATGAGCATGGAGGGTCCGACCGAGGAGCGGTCGCCGGCGTTCTTGTCGATCTTTGAAGTTGACGAGAACGACATGCACCACGACGAGGACGAGGACGATGATATTGTTCCCAACGACGAGGAGGTCACGCTGGGCATGGGCGGCCGCAGCGGCACGTTTGGCAACCTCGGTTTTGATGACCAGGACGACTTTCAGATGGACGCCAATTTCGACTGATCTGTTGGTTTGCATAGTTTGGTTGTCTTGATTCTTGATCGTCTTGACACTTTGTTCTGACTTTACTTTATGCTTAATGACGGCGTTTGCTATGGACCGACAGACTGACACGGAGGTTCTGGTGTTTGCATGATTCTCACTGCTTTCTTTGTTTGTTTGCTTTGCATGTTTCTGAAGACTGGATAGACTGAATATGAAGTTTGACAAATTTTTTAAAGAAGCTGCGCGCGGTACCACTGCACCGTGTACTATTGACCGACAGAACTCATTATTTTGTTTGTTTGGAGTCGTGCCCAGGATCGTGATGTTGACTGTGATGTTGACTTGAGATTCGCGTTTTCAATATCTGTCCATGGCTGTCTCTTTATACATCGCACTGCTATCACTGCTCAAAACAAATGAATAAGAACAAAACATTAATGAATAAGGAGAAAACAATAACGTATAAGAACACAACAATAATGAATAAGAACAAAACAATAATGAATAAGAACAAAACTATGATGAATAAGAACAAACGAAACCAAAAGAGACATCGCTGAAGAAATCATGCTACGCAGTGATCGCGGCTTTGGCAGCGGCTTATGCATGCACTCTGCCAGCGCGACCAATCACAGCTAAGCAGCCGGCAGCACATGCTTTTCCAGCGGGCCAGCGACTCCTATTTTGTAATTAATCTTACACGCATATTTAACTCGTAATTCAATTGCGCTGTAGCCACTTCTTTCTCCTATTGCCGCTCCCTATTAAGCGTAATGGTAGTGCTAATTACCGCGTAAACGAACCTCCTGCGCGTTCGGCAGCCACTGCGCCAGTCAGCCAGTCCCGACGCGATTTAATCTTTAAATTTCTTTTTATTATCTTATCTTACTATTGTTCCTACTCCTAATAACGCTATTGCGCTGTCACGCCCCGTCCAGCCTATCCCAGCCCCTGCCCGTGCTTTGCTACGCCATTTTCTTCTTGGACCTCGCAACTCTACCCAACGCAAAAGTCCCCTTGTCCTCCCTCTCTCGCCCTCGACGCTCCCTCTCGCTAGCTTCTTTTCTTCTTTCATCTGGAGGGGGCTCTTTCTTCTGTCTTTCTTCTGTCGCTTCTCTTGTCGCTTGTCCTGCTGTCCTGCTGTCCTGCTGCCCCCTCGTCCTTCTGCCTTGTCGCCCTTCAATCGCCATCCGCTCGACACCAGCGACACATCGACAGCGACACCGACGCCGATTCATTCATCGTCACCGATCATCGATCGTCGCTCATCGCCACCGATCACTACCGCCGACACCTCACCGGCAACTCACTGTCGCTTCTCTCGCTTCTCTCTCTGTCGCCGCTCCTCGCCTGTCTCGCGCGTCACGATCTACACCCTCATCACCCTTCACCACGCCCCTCCTGACGCGACGAGATGATTAGACTAGGGAGCCCATAATCCTTTTCTTTTGTCCTTGTCTTCACCTCTCTCATTCTTACCACCCTCTCCCCTCCCCCCCCGATTTCATCGCATCGCATCCGTATCCGATCGCGTGATCTTCTTTTCTGTCCGCCTCTTGGCCCTCCCCCACCGCGATGCCTCCTGCATCCGGCGCGGGCTTCGCGCAGTTCTTCCCAGCCGCGCCGAGGGCAGCGCGTGACCGTGCCGCCGCGATCGAACGGGAGCGTGCGACGAAGCGCGGGTCGCCGTCGTCACGCGACGACAAGACATCGACGGCGTCTTCCATCACCACCACCACCACCACACCCCCTGACGATGAGAGCGCCACGCTGGCCGGATCGCTCGCCTCGCTGTCCACGTCCATGTCCAACCCACCCTCTACTGGCAGCAGCTACCTGACACCGCTGACCGCCGATCACTCACCCTCATATCAGGGCGCGCCCAAACCTCACCACTCACAAGCAGCGCATCACAACTCTCACGCAAACTCTCACACAAACTCATCCTCACAGCCGCCATCTCAGTCGCAATCTCATCCCCACCCTCTACCCTCTCACCGCCCCGATACTACCAACGGCCATGCGCCACATATACAACAGCGCATAGCCGCCATCGACCCCAACCGTCCCGTCAAGGGCGTCGCATGCGTCTTCGACCCCCTGCTGTCTGACAGCCGCAATGCTGCCCTGTCGTCGGGCCACGGCCTCAACATCAAAGACCTTAAGCGCAAGGGCAAGCCCGTGCTGAGAGAGTTTGGACTGGTAAGTTGAACTATGCCTTGGTGAGATGACACCCCGACCAAAACGACCACGACCAAGCAGATGTATTTTGCAGCAGCGCACATTTCACACCGAGCACATATCACATATATCTATATATGCGACATCACCCTCCCTCTTGTCATCACTAGTCGACGATGACGCCCACCGGCCGCTTTCTTTGAAATGCCTTCCAACCTCTACCCTCTACTCTCCTCTACATGAGCTCAATCGATGAGTTTCACTCACGAGGCATGAGATTTCAGGCATGAGAAGTCGGGCCCTTCAAGACACTCTTGAGAGCCACCACAAGCTACGAGCATACCACACATACACACATACACACATACACATGAGATTGGAGTAGACCGCAAGAGGAGGAACTATCTGTAAAATTGGGTCTGCAGGTTGGGGGCGTCATCTTCAGTGAAAAAGTGTTGCACTTGCAAGAAAGAAAAAACAAAACAGAATGATCGATTGCTAATATCACGTTTTCACTCGTATAGGAAGATGACGCTCCTCCTGCGGACCCCCGCCTGGCCAAAGGCGGCCGTATCAACTACATTAATACCGACTACCACCTTGCCCGCGCTCGCCTGCGCCATACCCCGTACGATCTGCGGCCCTACATGTACGATCCGGCCACCTCCCTCGGCCCCGGCCCGCCCACCCAAGTCGTAGTCTCGGGCTTCAACCCGCTTGTGCCCTTTGCCAAGATCATTGCCATGTTCGCGTCCTTTGGCGACATTGCCGAGAGCAGCAACAAGATGCACCCGGAGACGGGCAGCTACCTCGGCTTCGGCACCTTTCGCTACCGCGACACAAAGCCGAATCGCGCCCGGCCCATGCCCGTGTCCGCCATTGATGCTGCCCGGCGTGCCGTGCGCTCGCTCAACGGCACACGTATCGAGGGCTCCGCTATGCGTGTGGAGTACGATCCCGACGGCAAGAAGAGCAGTAAATTGATCGAGGCCGCCTTGCGCAAGGACAAGGAAAAGAATGCGGCAGCGGCAGCGGCATCAGCAAGAGTGCCGACAGCGCCGCGTGGACCTGCCAACCTGAGGGCACCCCCGACGGCGCCTAGAGGGCCCGCGGCCCTGCGCGCGCAGCAGCAGCAACAACAGCAGCAACTCCTTCAGCAGCAGCACCTATTACTCCAACAGCAGCAACAGCTCAAACTGCAGCAGCAGCAGCTCCAGCCAGGCGCGCCGGCAACCGGCCCCGCTGGAATCGCCGCTGCTGTGGCCAAGGCGTCGGTTGCCGCCGCTTCGGCTGCCGCGACAGGAATTCCTGGAGTGCCGGGCGCAGCGACTCTCTTGCAACCCCCACGGGGGCCAGCGAGCATGCTGCCTGGTGCTGCCGTCCCCGTAACCGAGGCGTCGGGAGGAACCCCCGGCCAGTGTATCGAGAAGCAGCCGGTTGCCCCGCGGCTCCCGCACACCCCCTTTATTTTTATTAGCTGCGACCACGTCCCGGTTGTGCTCCAGACAATTGCGCACATGCGCCGCCGCCTCAAGATGCACCAGTACGAAGAGATCCGCGCCGACCCCTCTGGCTACTTTCTTGTGTTCCGGGATAGTGCCTCGGGCCAGGCCGAGGCCGAGCGCTGCTACCACACGGCCCACCGTACCGCCTTCTTCACCTATGAGCTGATCATGACGCTGTACGCCCGTGGCTTTTCTGGCGGGCCGAGCAAAGACAAGGACACCAAGGAGTCCGGAAGAGATCGGGAAAAGGGCAGAGAACGGGAAAAGGAAAAAGAAAAGGAAAAGACAGAGGAGCAGATTCTGCGCGACGAGCAGGAGCAGATCCGCAAAGACGAAGAGGCCGAACTCGAGGAAGAGAAGCGCCAGCGTGCCAAGAACCTCGACCCGGTCGGCGCGGCTGCTGAGATGGTCCGCCTCGAGCTCGTCGAGCACCTGATCCGCCACATCCGCGCCGACGTCGCCGCACCGACGCTCTACACATACCTCGATCCTACAAACCATGCTGCCCAGCGCCGCCGCCTCAACCTCAGTACGATCGGCAGCGCTGCCCTGCTGTTTGACGACAAGAACGGCAGAAAGTCGTCGCCAGCATCCTCTGCGGCTGCCGCCATATCCGCCGCTAAATCCGCCGCCGCTACCAACAATGTCACGTCTATATCCGCCCCCGGTCCTCCCCGCCTCGACCCGATTGAGCGTCGTACCGCGACGGCTGGAACGGGCCGGGCGCGTCTCGACGTGACAGCCCTGCCACGCATCCGCAAGGCCAAGGGCGCCGCCAAGATTGCCGCTGCTCGGAAGCAGGCAGGCCAGGTGTTTGATCCGTTTGCGCGCCAGCGTGGTCAGTCCTCTTCGTTCCGGTCATTGCACTACCGGCTGCAAGACGAAGACGAAGAGAACGACGAGATTGAGCAGGAGAACGAGCATGAACATGAAAACGACGACAGCGACAGCGACGATCTTTCCGACGTCCTTGACTCGCGCGCATCCGTCGTGGACTCGCTTATGCAGGAAGAAGATGCCGACACAGATGCCGACAGCGTGTCAGCGTCGGTCTCGGCGTCGGTTTCCGGCAAGCTTGCCAAGAAGCGCAAGTTGGACCTGCAGGTGGAGACGGCGATCAAGCGACAGAAGCGCAGCGAAGCCGCTGCCGATGCCATGTCTTCGCCGGTCACGACCTCTGTGCCTCCATCGGTCGTGTCTGTCTCCGAGGCCGAGACGAAGAAGCCTCTGGGCAAGAAGAAGAAGACCAAGAAGCAAGTCTTTGAAGAGCGTCAAGCCCAGCGCCAGCAAGACGAAGAGGACTTTTCTGCCAAAAAGAAGGAAGATGTTGATGTCGATGTCGGCCCGGCCAAGATCAAGAATGAGAAAGACGCCAAGGGGGCCACTGCAACCAAAGCGGCAAAGACGACCAAGCCTGCCGCGACACCTGTGGAGGGTCCCGATTCCAAGCCGAAGCCCAAGGCCCCGAGAGATATTGCCAACTTTGTCGACGGGCGTCGGGAAATGGACCCGTCGCTGTACGGCGCGACACTTACCCGCCCGCTGGACCTGTCGTCTCTTGTGCCGGCTGCCGGCACTAAGTTCAAGCCAACACTTGACTTTGTGCGCAGCTTTGGCCTCTACGCTGGGGACATGCCCGACCCAGATCGCATCGCCAAGAAGTACGGCGCCTCCTTTTCTGGAATGTCTGGCATGAGCGGCGGACTGCTGCCTAGCCACAAGGACGATCTGGAGATGTTCTTGTGGAAGCACGAGCGCCTGACACGGCTCAACGTAGACGCCGAGGGCCTGTCGTCGTTTGATGCCGTCGACAAGATGGGCGACGACGACAAGCCGCGCATCGAGGGCTACTACGTGCCCAACCCAACGGGCTGCGCGCGCACCGAGGGCGTCAAGAAGATTCTCAACTCGGAAAAGAGCAAGTACCTGCCGCACCACCTCAAGGTGCGCAAGGCCCGCGAGGAGCGCGAGGCGCAGACCGGCAAGGCCGGCAAAGCGGCGGCCATTGCTGCGGCGGCCAAGCTGTCTGCCGACAACGCGTCGTCGGTGTCGCGCGGCGGCGGCGGTAGCAACAGCAGCAGCAGCGCGTCGCGCGCGAACCGCGTGAATCAGCGGCGGTACATTGCGGACCTCAACGACCAGAAGCGCACGCTGGGCTCGCTGGGCCAGGACTCGGACGTGCTGCGGTTCAACCAGCTCAAGAAGCGCAAGAAGCCGGTCAAGTTTGCGCGGTCGGCGATCCACAACTGGGGCCTCTACGCGATGGAGAGCATCCCCAAAGACGACATGATTATCGAGTATGTCGGCCAGGAGGTGCGGCAGTCGGTGGCCACGATCCGCGAGCGCGCGTACATCCGCGCCGGCATCGGCAGCAGCTACCTGTTCCGGATCGACGACGCGACGGTGATTGACGCGACGAAAAAGGGCGGCATTGCGCGGTTTATCAACCACTCGTGCATGCCCAACTGCACGGCCAAGATCATCAAGGTCGAGGGCAGCAAGCGGATTGTCATCTACGCGCTGCGGGACATTGCGCAGAACGAAGAGCTCACGTACGACTACAAGTTTGAGCCGGAAGACAACCCGGAAGACCGTGTGCCCTGTCTCTGCGGCACAGCGGCCTGCAAGGGGTTCCTCAACTAGGCTGTCGGCCTGTCGAGAGAGCTCAGTCTCAATGAGGCGTGCGTCGTCGATGTTTCCAACCTCAATCTAAACAAGGCGTCACCTCGTCAATCCCTGTCAAAGTCCTCTCAGCCTCAACGAGGCGTCACCATATACCCACCTCATCACCACTAATCATAATACGAATCTATTAATACCAATACCACTTTGTACCATACTTTATCCGCTTTTCACCCTTATCGTTCAACCGCATATCAGGGACCGGTGTTTGTCTTTCTGTCGCTTCTTTGTCTGTTTTTATTGTTGTCTCTGTCTCTGTCTTTTCTTCGTTTTCTACTGTTGGGTGTTTGGCTGGACGGAAAACAGGAGTTCTCTCAAAGGGGCTTGTTTATGCTTTGGTATTGGGTAGGCTCGGGATCTGTTTTGATTGCCATTGATGCTTTCGTCTGATTGTACAAAATAATATTCCCCTACTGCATCGATACACATCATTGAGTTTATTACAGCATATTGTGAAGCACTCAATGCATTACTAAGCAACGTGGTGACGTCGTGCGCGTGGCACCCCACTCAGCACGAAACGTCGAAATGTTAAGTGGGGCCGCGAACACGCTCGCCATCACTCTAGCACGTACTTCGCATGCACTGGACCTTGTTCAATGCATCTCAGGGTCCTTTCGTCATAGCTACAACATCTACATCGCCAGCATCACCACGACCTAGCATGCCATCAGAAATCCAGAACCCGCGCCGCATCCTGGCGGTCGCGCTCACCAGATCCCAGGACCACCTGTCCAGCGTCATCGGCAGTAGGTATCTGCAGGCTCACAGCTCGAGTGACTGTTGCTAACCACTAGAACTCACTGGATCCTACCCGTCGGTACCGTTTGCAGGCTCGACACACGACTTGGCCCTCGACACGCCGTACTACCGCGCGCAGGTGCCGGTATGGCTCGATCTCGTAGGGGAAGAAGCTGAAGCCGACGCCGAGGACGGGGAGGACGGAGAACGGAAAAAGGACGACAAGAAGACGGAGAAATCACCCTACGACAGCGACGATGAGTACAACGACGACGATGACGACCCAGTACAGGCGTGGGCAGACGCGTTTCTGGCAGACGAGGCGAGCGAGGTCCGCGAAGCACTGGGCGGCATCGTGGCCGTTGTCGATGCGAGCGACTACAAGCAGCAGAGGTCGCTTGTCAACCACGTCGGACGGCTCGCACGGGGATGTGCGCCAGCAGAGAAGGGAGACGACGATGACGACGAAGAAAACAATGAAGAAGAAATCCAAGGGCTGTCGTCGTGGGACGGTATCGGACTGGTTGTGGGTGTATCGACCTCGCCATTGGGCGACGACGCGATGCTCGTGTGGGACGACCTCTGTGTCGAGGCTGGCCTCGAGTTTGTCCTGGTTGCGCCCGGGCAGGCAGACGTCAACGAATGGGGCGAGAAGACGGGCGTCGAGCGCGTGCTAGAAGCACTCAAGGCCAACGACTGGCAGGGCGGTGATGCGCCCGATCCGTTTGGCGAGTTCCAGGACGGCGACGACTTTCTTAGCCTCGGCGCTGATGATCTAGCTGACGACGACAACGACGACAACCAATCGTCAGCGTCGCTCGACTTTGGCTACGACAAGTCTGACTTTGAGGGACTGCGGCAGGCCATCTGGCAGCAGCAGACGAAAGAGGTGGAGGACGGGGCGGAAGCCAAGGATAAGAAAGAAGATACGGCAGACAAAGAAGGCAAAGAAGGAAGAGACGAAGGGGACAAAAAAGGCAAAGACGACAGAAATGATGAAGATATCGTTGTCGAGCAGCTGATACAAAAACTACAGGCAGCCCGGATGCAGGGCGAGCTGCTGCCGCCGGCACAACGACGAGCCCTGGCGGCACGGGTGGTCGGCGAGGTCATGAAGGATATCTGATTTCAGTCCAAGAACAAAAATCGAGGACAACTGTACTATTCTACAACGAAAGGCCACGAAAGACTACATCTTCGCTTTGTGAATGAGGTGGTCAAAGTCGACCAGTGATCTTTATTAAACTAAACGACCCTGGACTACATAATGCCGACTACCACCTTGCTCGCGCTCGCCTGCGCCATACCCCGTACGATCTGCGGCCCTACATGTAAGGTCCGCCCACCCCCCCCCCCCCCCCCCCCCCCCCCCCCCCCTCCTCCTCCGCTCTCTCCTCGCCTCAGACGCTCGCTCCCGTTTGTCCAGGTCCCTGCCATTTAG